>JAOTAX010000196.1:7147174-7160332 GCA_025629825.1 Erythroxylum guanchezii | reverse complement strand
AATAACATTACCTCATTTTGTAACCAAATTTTCCTCTAAAGAACTCAATGTACATGAATTTGAAAGTTGGAGTTCTCGTATAAGATGTAGATTACTTTCTAATTACTACTAACTTTATGCGTGCAATATCACCACTACTCACTTTTAAATCCTTGATTGATTACATTACAATATAATTATCGATTCTAACAAAACTTCGTACAATATATAATTTCCTCCTCTTCTCACATCCTTATCTTTTTCTTTATCCATCATCAATGTCTTCCTTTGCTTGGGAAAATACTATATTTTTTATCTATCATTAGTGCCATTTTACACTTTAGGGAGGCAGTACACAAATCCAACAATTCACAAATCTAAGAGGAAATCCAACAATTCACAAATTATCCAACATCGTTGTGAATTGTTCGATGAACCTAAGAGGATTTCATGGAAGATATGCATGGAGTACGAACACATATACTAGGGTAATCCAACGAAGACAAAAATAAAATCTAACATCTTTTACCCATAAATCTGAACCAACAATGATTATTTTCCAAAACATAAATCTAATACCGTTTACCTATAAATCTGAACTAATGATACCTATACTTGCATTTAGTCATTACAAACATATATCTTGATATTGATGGAACTAAAACACAAAAAGATGACGACGACGTACTTGAAGTAGATCCGAGGACAACGGTTAGGAGGTGCAGTCTGACGACGACGAGGAGGCGTAGTTGGACGTTGGTGACGATGACGGGCGGTGGAACGATGAGAGGCCCTATGGGACGACGACGATGGCGACGACAGGAGAGAAACAGGGCTGCAGGTGAAATGGAAGAGAGGAAATAGGGGAAGACGCTGTGGGAGATTTACCTTAAATCAAAACGGTGTCGTTTGGTGTTACACCAAACGACATCGTTTTTTTTTCTTTTTTAAGCACTAAAACAGAGGTAAATGACGACGTTTAAGACTAAAATTTACTGACGGTAGGATCGTTGGTAAAGCTTTCTTTACCGATGGACATTTCTTATCGTCGCTATATTCTGTCGAAAAATATTCTCAAGTTGATTTTTCTCTATATTTATCGAACGATTTTTGTTCCGTTGCAAGTAGAAATTTTTACCGACAATTTTACTAATAAAACATAATTTTTTATTGATAATTACCAACAATTCTATTTCTATCGGTAATTGTCCATTGCTAAAATTTAATTTTCGGAAGCATGCCATCGTGCAAGTTCTCTTTTCTCATCCATGGCTAATTCGAACTAGTGGCTCTCAGGTACCATGCTTGAGATCGTGGTATATAACGGGTCAAAATGTGTCAGCAGAGATGTTTTTGTCTTCCAACGGGCAACTTGATTCATGATCTACTGTCTGCAGTCTGCACCAAGTGTCAAGTTCTGGCATCCAAGTCGATAGTTGCTAACTATGATCTGCTTGCGAGCACGTGGTTTTCTTCTGTTGCTTTTATTAGGAACGTATCAAAGTGTTGGACAAGCGTCACAAGCCCTTGAATCTGTACGTGAATCAGCTTATGCTTAACTCGTTGTTGATTATGAGAAGGCATAATTACGATAATTTATCAAAGAAAACAAATAATATATTGAGCAATTTTTACAAAGTAAAATCTTGTGATATTATGGCCGTAAAGGATTAACTTTACCGGTTACGCACGCTAAGTCATGCATGTCACATATGATATTTGCACCTATATAAAATAATAATAAATTTATCAATTACTTTTTATTATTAATAAATTTCAATAATTTTAATTAAAATAAAATAATTTATTAAACGAAATATGTGAATTTTAGTATACGTGACGTCATGAAATTTGTAATGCCACATGTCCTACTAGTATATTAACATGATGTCATTAAAATTATAATGATACACTTAATTTATATAATTTTGACCTCGTTTGGTTGTTGGCTGATCAGCTATTTTTTAGTTGATTGACCAAAATCAACTGATTGACTTTATTAAGAAGCTATTTAATTTGTTTAATTGTTGGCTGGTTGGGTTGGCTGATTCAACCCAACCAGCTAATTTGTGAAAAGCTCCAGATGTGGAACGTTTTAGACCAAACAGTTGAATTAGTTGTTTAGAAATGACCATTTTACCCTCAATTCTTGGCTGCTCTTCGTTATCATTTATGTTATTTTGAACTATTGTTAGTCACGGGGGTGACTTAATTAGTCACCTTGTGACTAAATGCTCACGGGGGTGACTTAATTACTCACCCCCGTAACTAGCCAAGAAAGTTGGGGTGATCTTGGGGCTGCCAATCATCTCTACAAAATGCTCACGGGTTGACTAATTAAGTCACCCCCTGATTAGCCATCAAAAGTTAGGGTGGTGTTGGTGTTGTTAACCATCTCTGCAATCAGGTTATCCAATTTCATATTTTGTTGGTGATAGATTAAGGAACTTTTGATAGATGTTCTTGTAATAGTTTTTGTTTTTAACCATGGATTTGGCTTTTTGGGTTTGGATTTTGTTATTATTATTATTATATGTTCTATTTTTTTATTAGAGTTATAAACTTAATTTGTGTAGAATTAAATATCTAAAATCTAAATTACTATAAGAATATTCAACAAAATACTAAGATATATAATATTCATACCCTTATAATTTTTTTTAAATCATGTCTTTATAGGTTATTTTACATATAAGCATCTAATACTAAACGACTAATTTTATCAACATAAAATGACAAACAGTTAATGCAACCTACTGGTCAAATCAACCGATATAATCAGCTATCAACTAACAGCTGATGAAATTAACTGATTGTCAAACAGGGCCTTTATCTTAACTTGATTTTTATGCAGTTACCACATTGGTATTATGTTGACATGTAATATTGTGATATATATTATTGGCGGTGATGAGATATAATACTTTTGCATTTTTTATTTTTTCAATAAAAAGTAATTAATTACAAAATGATTAAAGGTAAGAAATCTAGTAAAAGTAGTAAAAATAATTTATTAAAAATTGAATAAGAGAATTAAAAATATGGTTGTTTTGTAAATAAAATAAATCAAATTTATTAACAATTAACAACCTGGGCTTCATACAACCATTTAGTTCTTGTTTATGATGACTCCTAACTCATAAAGCGGAGAGTCGTGTGCATTCGAATTGTTATTGTCGTTGCTTATTTCTTATAAAAATTTGAAAAAAGGTTTGTTCTTCTCTTATTGGCAAATTAATTTTGAAAAATAAGTTATTCTAATTTTTATTTTTAAAATTCATGTTTAACCTATTCAAATAGTCTTATTTTCATTTAACATTTTCAAACGATCACAATTTTTTAATAATTCATGTTTAACATTTTCAAATATTAATATGAAATAATCTTCTTCTTTTGTTCTTTAGAATTGAATTGAATCTTGTGGATTTGTTAAATTATCTTCTTTTCTTTTCTATGTAAAAGTTATGATATGCTACTAAAAGATTTCTTACTTCAACTGATTTTTTTAAATCATTTGTGTTAGTGCATAGACATACAATATGTATTTAACAAGAATTTTTTTACTTAAAATTATTTGTCTTTTTTTAATGGTTAAAATGAAATGTTGAATCAAGAAGAGTTAAGTTTATATTAAAATTTAATTTAAACTGTAATGGACTTCCTCAGACTCCGTGATTCATACTGGGTGTTGTTGTTGTTGTTTGTTATTGTTAATGTTTGATAATGTTAAAAAATCTTAATATTTGTAAAATGAAACTATTTAAATATCAAAATGACATAAACTTCAATCCGAGTATTTTGTCAATATATAATGATATGATTCTTTTAAATTTCAAAATTCACATATGTAGAATTAGAAATGAATTGGGTAAGATACATGCTCTACCTAAAATTTTTATTCTTTACCTAGACTCATTCTAAGGCTTGAAGTCTAATATTTTAACGTCATTTTGACATTTTTAACAAATTGATTCGGATCAATTTGAGTAATTTAAGTTGGATAGGACCAATAATCTTGAACTTAAACTTCTTAAATTTGATCAACTCAAATTTTTATTTGAATTCAAATTTGATAAAATAATAAAATCTAACTTAAATTTTATTGTAAATCTTAAAAAACATAATGTGCCTTTACTCTTTCTTTTATGTGGTGTTTGGTTGAAAGGAATGACTATTTCATTTCTCATCTATTCCTGGTAACAAGTTGTTACCTTGTTTGGTTAAAAAACTATATGGAATAGATAATCCTAAGGCTTTGATATTCTTGAATTTGTAGAATATCTAAAGACATCCCTCTCTTATCTTTAGTTATTCCTGGAATAGTAGCAGTGAATAAAAATAATTTCCTAGTCCTTACGGAAAGGGAAAAAATTTCACGTTGTTTCGGTAAATATGCTCTACAGGCACTTGAACCCGCTTGGACTATTCTACCCAAGCTTGGCTAAGGAAGAGTGCAGATCCAGGTCACTGTTTGTATCAATTAAACAAATTGTCTTTTGAGATCTACCTATAATATGGTATCAAAACATCAAAAATATGTCACATTTTTCTCTCAAATAGTCTCTTCTTTTTGTTTTTCAAAAGAGTAGGAAGGACCTTTCCCTCTAATAGTAGGATTTTTTTTTTTAAGGAAAGCGATTAAGAAAAAAAGGATTCAAGCTCTAAGTAAAACAAACAGTTTGGTGACCAACCTACTCTCGACAGACAGGCTATATCCATTTGAGTAAGAAAAAGAGTAAGGAGTTGCGAATCCTTTTGAAAGAGAGGGGTACCTTCAAGAACATGGACCCGAAAGGAAGGACGTGATTTTTTTTCTTTCTGATATTTAAATTCGATACATAAAGACTACTACTACAAATAATACTACACCCTTGATTATGAAATATAGACTGCTTGTTGATAATCTGCACGAATAAGATTTTTTAAGGAACATAAGTAAGAAGGAAATCCAAAAAATATTTGAATTTTTTGTGTGATCGTGCGGGAATTGAGACAATTAAATTTCATTAAAATAGTTTCTTTAGCACCTAATTGGTTTGGAAAAAAAGAAGAAGAAGAAAATAATCAATTTAAATTCGGAACAACTATTCGAAATCTTATTGTTGAGTAACTTGGCTAACATGTTTCAATTCATTTTTCAACCGCCCATGTTCCGATTAATTTTTTAAGCTTAATTTAAATAATAATAATAAGAAAAAGAAGATATATAATAATGATGATTATTATTTTATTATTAGACTTTTATACTTCGCCCCGTTAGCAAGCCTTCAGTGAAGTAAAACTTTGGTAGATCTTAGTTTGTTGAAGACAGCCACTAACTTCTTTATGGGCCTGACGTGGACTCATATTGGACCTGGTCCAGTTTTCTTTTTATGTAATTTCAGCACATTGGAGGCTATTGGGTCTTACTTTCTCATGGTCAGCCCTTCAACTTGGTCAAATATTTTATGTTATCATATAAGGCTTTTATATATAACGCTTCTATTTTTATAATCAAACCCACGGAAAATCGAATTCGATAAGGCTCACAACCCACGAACCAAAACCTCGGGCATAAGATAAGACTCTGTCAGCACAGTCTGCCGTTCCTTGGATTTAGATGCTCAGCCTTGTTTTTATTTTTCTCACCAAACCACGGCCATCTGATGTTATTTTACTTTTCGCCAATGACTTTATCTAATATTGCGTCCAGTCCAACCCAACTTCTGCAACGCCGGCGTTGGGAGGAATGTTATGAATATTATACCGAATGTTGTTATAATATTATATTAGTATTGATTAATATCAAGTAACATTCTAAGCAAAATTTTAAATTTATAAAATATTATTTAATTTTTTAAAAAAATTTGCAAAATAATCTTTCAATATTGTACTATATAATTTAAACCAATCTGTTTCAAAAATTTATAGTAATAAAAATTTAAAATAACAACAATTTGTTTATTTTTCTTAATATTATTTTCACATATTTCAAATATAAATAATAATCACAATTAACCACCTGAAGAAACAAGTGTCACAAAGAAAATTGTTTGGGTTAATTAAAAATCACGAGAATTGAAGAAAACTGTTCAAAAGGCCTGTGAAAAAAGAATGACTTCTCTATGTAGAATGCTCTACTCGAATCCTAGTTCACCAAAGCTTCTTATTAAGGGCTAAGAATTCGATAAGTTTTAGTAGGACTATATCGTTCTTGATTACCTCTTCCTAATTTTTCTTCTATCTTACAGTTCCAAATATAATAATCTCGCATTTTCTTATAGAGGCGTTAGAATGTCTCCTCTTAATATATCCGAACTACCTAAATCTTGTTTTTTAATTTTACTATCAATGTTAGTTACCCGTTACTTATCTTTTATCATTTCATTTATGGCCTTATCTTTTCTTGTAAAGTTGCACATCTAATAGAACTTTCTTGTCTCTGCTACCATTAACTTATGACTATATGTATGTTTAATAGACCAATACACTCTAATTACTCAGTCTTAGTCTTGTTCAATTTGAAGTTCTTTGACTTTGTTGTATTCCTCTAAAGTTTTAGCTCATCATTAGTAACTTATTTTGTTTTATCCACTAAAATAATGTCATTACTAAAAAAACATGCACTAAGTCATGTACCCTTAGATATTCTTGATAACATAACTACTATAAATAGGAAGGGGCTTAACGAGGTCTTTGGTGTAGCTCGATATTGAAAAAGTGCTATGTATCTCCTCTTTTTGTCCTTACTCTACTCTTAACAATTTCATATATATCTCTAATAACCCATATATAGGCAACATATACTCTCTTAGCTTCTAACATCTCCCCTATTAGCTTCTAACATCTCCCCTTGACTTCCTTAAGTATCTTATAATAAACCTTCTCTAAAATAATAAAAATCATGTGTAGGTTCCTCTATATGTCCACATAATATTTCATTAGTCATCCAAGAAGATGTATGACTTTTATCATAGACTTCCTTGACATGAAACCAAATTGTTTTTCTGAGATAGATGTACCCTTCCTTACTCTCTTCTCAATCACCTTATCTCATAATTTTATGGTGTGACTAAGTAACTTGATGTCTTTATAGTTATTACAACGTTGGATGTCCCTTTTGTTACTGTAGAAAGGGATTAATGTGAAAAGTCATCATCTTCCTCAAAACTCCTTTAATTTCTTCCCTTGTGATACACCAAAAGAACTAAATTTATAGTATTGCTTAAAAGTGTTAATATCACTTAAGGAAATGTTGTTATAGTCACCTTTATTAAAAAACCTATATAGGTAGCTTTGTCATCTTCTCTTAACGGCATTCTCATCCACATGCACCCATCCTGCTTCATCCTTTATACATTGAACTTGATCTAAGTTCTTCGCTTTTTGTTCCTTAAATTTTGCTAACTTAAAAATATCCTTTATCTATCTTTAATTTCCAATCATTGATATAATTTCTCATAGGCCTTACATTTGGCTTCTAAGGCTATCTTTTTCGCCTATTTCTTTTCTAGCTTGTAACTTTCTCTAGTGGCTTTGGTGCTGAAGAATACAAATATTTTGTGTGAAGAAAAATGATTATCTTGTTATCTTTCTCTTAGACTTTTCGTCACTTTATATAGATAAAGTTTACAATGTATTAGGAAAGCAAGTAATGCAGATATGTAGTACAAGGCAAGTTACAAGTAAGATTTTATAGTTGCCTTTCTTATGAAGATTAAGATCTACTGCTAGAATCATGGATTTCCTATTGCTAGTTGTCATTCCCTATAATTTTGCTGATATAACCATTAAGAGCTTGATTTGTGGTCTTCATATTTTCAATGGGAACGTGTGCGTGATCAGTCCTCCTCAAGCTGGAGTGGATGACCTGGTGAACTCCAAGCTTAGACCGAAGAGCTTGAAATCGATGCTGAAACCTACTAACTTCAATACCAAGAAAATAATGTAGTTCACCTAAACCCTTAGTGCAAATTCGCGTCCAAGGTTGTTCACAATAGGAAAGCCATGATCTAGCAGCAGATCCTAATCTTGCCAATATAATTATTAGGAGCTTGATTTGTGGTCTTCAAATTTTCGTTAGGCTGTGTTGCTATCTAATAGAACTTTACAGGCAATTATTATCCTTGTCTTAGAATTTTTTCATTCTACCACCAAGACTCTTTCTTACTGCTCCCAGGCTTTTTAGAAACTCTTAAAATCTCCTTAGTTGTATTTTTTAAAAGATTTCTACTCCCTCCTATATATGATTAGCATCTCCTTTAGTTTCCATGCTTCCCCAAATATTACCCTATCCTTAAGTTGTTCCGTGGTATCCCCTCTTAGATCCTACCGTCTAACTCTAGTGCACCCTCGATAATTTCTCATCTTTGTCCAATTCTTAATTATAAGATCTATGACCAATAATCTACGTTAAGTTGAAACTCCCATGGGCATAAGAATTCTCATTCGAAACTGCCCTTATATGATCATTAAAGTCTTCTCCTAGAATAAGTCTCTTGCTAAGTAGAACTTGTTGAATCACCCCATCTAACTCTTAAACTATCCTTTCAACCCTACAATATCTTTTACCAAAATCTTTAAAGACAAAATCTTATCATCAGTTCTCTTTACCTCTACAAAATGTTGTATGAGTTCGTCGACAACCGAGATATTTACCATCACCGACAGAGCTACATGGAGCTACATGGGTGCATTGGGCCTCCCAAGGTTTTTTTAAAAAATTATTTTTAATATATATATATATATAAGGACAGAGTTATTTAAGGGTCAGTGATATACTGGGCCCCCTAAAATTAAAAAAAAATATTTAGGCCCTCTTATATTAACGTCTATGTCTACCATCATTTCTTTATATATACAACATTATCTTTATTTATGCAATTTTATAATTAATTATGTATAATTTAATAAAAAAAAGTATCACGTCTACAATTTAAGTGATACATGCGTAAGCAGCATTGTTCCTGCAGAGTACTCACTCTGACTCAGCTTCTTAAATCTTCTTTTAAAATTAAGAAAACATGACATTTGGCCACTGCCACCGCAGCTAGCCGTCCTTCCTTACATGCTGAATCTTTTTTCCTGTTTTTGTTTTTCCTGGCCGAACCGAACCATCGTGATACGTTCATTTGATGTAATCTTACATCTTATAATATTCAGTTCATGCTATACTTCCACGTGTAATGCACTGCTGCATTACTCATGCACAAATCCGATGCCTCCTACTCAGCGTATGTGTAACCAACCAATTATAATTATAATGTTTTAAAAAATATCTGAATCTGAGCTCATGGACTAGTCCATTACTATCCAGTCGGTATGAAAATCACACATACCAATCACACGTTGCTTACATAACAATTCAATGTATGTTATAAAATTATATCACCTAATTAAATTTGACATAAATTAATAATATTAAATTTAAGTTGAATTTAATTAATTTGAGTTGAATTTAAAAATTAAATTAATTTGTTATATTAGTAATATTTAGTTAATTTATGTATGATGTTTATATCACACATGTTTTATTATTATTTTTAGCTTAAATCTAATAAAAATTTTAAAGTTTAAATATTAGAAAAAATTAAAAAAAATTAAGGAGTGTTTGTTTCCATTTTTATTTTTAGTTTTTAATTTTTTTTTCAAATTCAGTAAAAAAAACTTGTTTATTTGAGTTTTTGGTTTTTAATTTTTAGTTTATGTTTTTGGTTTTGGTTTCTTCCGGTTTTCAATAATTATGAAAACCATAAAAAGCAATTTTTATTTCCTATTTTTTATAATCTGATTTACTATCATTTAATATATTATTTAATTATCTAAATTTTAATAAAAATTTAATTCAACATGATATATTTAATAAATTAAATAAATTATCAATAAAATTATGAATAATTTAATTTAATTTTTATAATTAAATGAATATGTAATTAAATTTTAAAAACAATTAATAAATATAATTAAATTTAAAATATATAAATATTCAAATAAAATTTGAAAGAAATATATTTCAAATCAATATTAATTTATAAATAATTTATTTTATTAAAATAACATAATTTTATTAATAATTTGTTGATAAATATTATATAAAAAATTAAATAAATTTATTTAATTAAAAATAATTTATCTATAAGTTTTATCTAATATGTAACTATTATTAGTGATAAAAATATAATTACATTAATATTAACAATCAAATAGAATTTTATTTTTATTTAAAAATTAAAACTAAAAATTACATGAAAAAAATAAAAGTAAAACAAAATAAAAAAATGTTTAGTTATTTATCTTAAAATTTACAAATTGAAATTTCGTCGTCACGTTTTCTTTGTGAAAAAAGAAATAAAAGCAGACAGCATATTAATGTGAAACTGAAACAGAAACCCGCTGATACGACAACATTTACTCACCTGGCGTGGCCAGTACCAGCAGGCCCCGCCCATTGTTTTGTTTATGTTTCGATACCTCTTTCTAAACTAAAACCGTCAAAAAAGGAAAAACACTGAACCACAAACAACTCCTTTCACAGGATTCCCTTGGAGTGGACCCATCCGCTGTTTTGCGATATCCACGTATTGTTAATACCGTAAGACAAAACATAACGCAGCTCTGTTCGGCTAATGCCAAAACCAACGGCCACCGACCGTCCTACTTACGCCTCCTCGATTCACTATATAAGTCATCAACACAACACAAGAAACTACAAAAACCATCCTATTCGACTTGAAAATCAGTATACTTGCATTTTGTTAGGATAATGGCTTCTCTTGTGCTTTTGTTGTCACAACTTCTACGTCCTCAGAACCCAAATCTGGTTTTCGTTTCTTCCACATTACCCTCTACCTCTTTTGGCAAAGCTATCTCTTCTACCATCCTGCATAAAAAATCATCTGGAATCAACACCACCACCAACAATTATGAGTCTGAGAGGGAGACTGAAGATATGCAGCAGGATCCCAAGTTCTGTCTAGACCTGGCTTGGCCTTGAAGGCTTGTGTCTGTCCAAACTCATAAGGTCATTGCTGGGTCAACTCCCAAGGATTGAAGAGATGATTTTTTTTTTAATTAATTCGTAGACTAGATTTTGTTTTCTACGTCTGATCTGTAAATAAAACTGGTTGTTTTCAGATTATTTTGCTATTTTTTTTTGGCGGTGATGAGAACAAAAGATGAGATCTTTGGTTTATGTTTGTAGATAATGACCAGTTACGCACCTGCAGTCAGGGAAGAATGGCTGCTTTGTTTGATTCAAATGTTGGACATTGAATCCCAGACTATAAGAATACAGGTTTTTTAGAAGTTGTAAAGCAATATAACCCGTGCATTTCATGCTCCAAGTATTGGCAACCCGCGATCTGCAATTTAAGGCTAATGAACATGGGGCTTGAGAGGAATTGAGCATAAATATTGATCTTAGTTCCCCAATCATCACTTCAGGAATTTGCCCCTCAGAATCTGTTATTTGACATGTCAACGGCTGTGAAAATGGTTAGCAGTCTATCTAGTACTTGCAAGTCCAATATGCTCATTGTCAAAGCTACTGAGTCCTTGAGGTAGACGTTACCCTTTGGCTCTGTCTGTCCTTCATCAAACTTCCACAGGCTCCCGGTCTGAAATAACGGGAAGAATCTTAATATTTTAGTAATGATTATAAATTAAAATAATAATTAGATAAATTAAATTACTTTAGTTTTCTAATTACATAATTTAGATTTATAGATTAAGATTTTCTCTAACAATATGTCAGCACTATCCAAATATTAAGAATGTTAAAGTGGTGTTTCAAAAAAAAAAAAGAATATTAAAGTAGTTTAACTCAATTTATCCATGCATGTATAATTTAATTTTTTTTCATTACCTATTCTTCTTCTTAAATATAGAGTATATAGTTAGAGTATACTCTTGTCAAAAAATAAGATCTAATAAGATTCATTAGTTAGATATTAAGATCTAATGTGATTCATTGTCTTTACTCTTTAGGTGATATGGTTTGATATCTTTAAGGATTACATGGGAATTATGATTTGATTGTGATTATAATTGTAACTTACCTTATATGAAATCTAGTATATAAAAGAGTGAGAGTTGGTGATTCTTCTTCAAATATCAGCCTCCATAATATTTGCAGATTGAGAGGGCTTCGGGCGTAACTTTGGGTATAAGTCCCAACAATAGTCTCTCGAACATGCCCATCCTTGCCACAATGGTCACATTTCCATTGGCCTCCTCTGCCCCTTCTTCCATGACCACCACGACCACCTCGGTTACTTCGGCCTCCATTATCTCGTCCACTATTGTGAACAACAAAGTAGACTTGTCATTACTTTCTTGCGTTAGCTCCTTCAAGGATCGAGATATTCGTGAATATATCTTAGCAAGTGATAGAAATTCAATATGATCAAGTATCTAGGTTCGAATTGGTTCATATTCTGGTCTTAAATTAACCAAGTATCTTAGCATGAATAACTCTTCTGTTTCTTTTAGAAGTTGATCCTTATTTGTTGTTATCGGCTGAACTGCTAAATTTTCTACAAATAGATTCTTTATTTCTAAAAAGTACTAATTGTGATTCTTCTGTACATACTCACACTTGAACAATTCCACTGATAAATCGTATGTATAAGTAACATTATTGGAAAATAAAAGTCTCACATACTCCCACAACTCCTTTGTTGAGTTTAAATGCGACATATGTCAGTAATATTTGGCTCCATGGCGTTCCAAAGGCTTGTCATTATTTGATTGTCATGTTGTTCCCGCTTCTTATATCGTGGGTGACTTAATATCAGGAGTTGGATTCGTGAGATACTCATACCTGCCTAGACCTTTGAGATATAAAATGACCAACTTCTCCCAAGCACATAATGTATTCTATTCAAATTTCGATTTGTGATTTGTGATTTTTTGAACTATAATGGGTGGTTGTTCATCGGTAATGTCAATTTTGAAGTCACCCAAGGTGTAACCAACATAAAAAGACGTTAACGAGAAAGTGAACTTCAAAGATCAACAACTTATGTAACAACAAAAGAGGGACTATGACTATAATGGAATCAGCGACAATGGTTAATCATACAAGCCTAATTTCCAACAATTAAAGGTAGAAAGAACACATAACTGTCACGTGCCTATTTTTAATTGCTTTGAATAAGTCCACTAGATGATTCTGTTTTGATTTATTAGCTGCTTTAGAAT
>JAOTAX010000196.1:7099590-7147074 GCA_025629825.1 Erythroxylum guanchezii | reverse complement strand
TTTCATACGGGAGTGTGAAGTTTGCCAAAGGCACAAAGCAGAACACACCTTTCCTGCTGGGCTCTTACAACCTCTTCCGATTCCTAATAGAATTTGGGAAGAAATATCCATGGACTTCATTGACGGCCTTCCAAATTCAAGCGACAAAACTACGGTATTTGTAGTGGTGGATAGGCTTTCAAAGTATGCACATTTCACCCCTATTTCTCATCCTTATACTGCTGTGACTGTTGCACAAATATTTTTTGATAATATATTTAAGCTCTATGGAATGCCACTGTCCATTGTGTGCGATCGTGACCCTGCCTTTACTAGCTCATTTTGGAGGGAACTTTTTGAGTTAAATGGTACTCGATTTAATTTTAGCTTTGTATATCATCCCCAGACGGACGGACAAACAGAAGTGGTGAACAGGACCTTGGAGATGTATCTCAGGTGTTTCACGAGTTCCCAGCCCAAGTTATGGATTAAATGGTTGTCATGGGCAGAGTATTGCTATAATACAAGTGTCCATTCGACCACAGGGAAGGCTCCTTTTGAAGTTGTATACGGGAGACCTCCACCTACCCTCCTTTCTTATGTATGGGGTACAGCTAAAGTCGCAGCAGTGGAGCAGGAGCTGGTTGATCGTGATGCCATAATTCAGGAACTGAGGAAGAAAATACAGCAAGCCCAAAATAGAATGAAGCAGATTTATGATTCGAAGCACCGAGAGAGAGTTTACTGTGGGTGAGTGGGTTTTCCTCAAAATCCATCCTTACAAGCAAAGGTCTCTGGCTCTGCGAAAAAGTTTTAAATTGGCAGCAAAGTATTATGGTCCCTTCAAGGTGCTGCAAAAGATTGGTGCTGTTGCCTATAAATTGGAGTTACCGTTGGGTGCCAAGATACATCCTGTGTTTCATGTGTCACTTCTCAAGAAGTAGGTTGGAACTAAACCAGCGGTTTCCCAGCAGCTACCATATTTAGATGAAGGTGGCATTCTTCATCCTGTAGCAATTTTGGACAGCAGGGTACGAAGAAGAAAGCAAGAAGTTTTGATTCAATGGCAAGGTTTATCTCTTACCGAAGCGACTTGGGAGGAGTTGTCTAAAATTCAACGTGATTTTCCACAAGTTTCTCTTGAGGACAAGAGAAAAGTTTAAGAGGGAGAGAATGTCACGTGCCTATTTTAAATTGCTTTGAATAAGTCCACTAGATGATTCTGTTTTGATTTATTAGCTGCTTTAGAATAGCTTAGTAGTTTCCTTGTAAATAGCTATTCTGTTATGCTTTGCTGCTATAAAAGCAAATGAATAAAATAAGTCCAGTCATCAGTTAAAACAATTAAACGTTTTCCAACGTTGAGGCCTTGGTTACCTCCATTTAACCACTTTATCATCTAATTTTCTCTTCTTAAATTCTTGTTTTCTTATTCATAATAGGTCAACGCAAGGGCAACCAGCAGTTCGTACCAACCGACCATGGTTGAACACACAAACCCATTTTCCAGCAATTAAAAACAAAAAAATACAAGACCAACAGGTTTTTTGGAGTTGGGACGACTCTATCCATGGCAGGAGGGTCAACAAAGCATCACTGAACGGTGGCGTATGGACTACACACACTAATTGATCAACGAGCCCTGATCACTTATGATCTTTTTAGAGCAGAATTGGGGAGTGCTTCTTTGATCATAGCAACAATAATGTTACAGATATGACCATATCTGTGGGATGCTCGTCGGCATTGCTTCTTCCTCTGTCTTGATCGATGGTGGCTGCTTAAGGTGTCTTTGGGGTTAGATTGTTAGGGTTAGTTCTGTTTTTGTGAGAAGGGTTTGAGTATAGGTTTTCAGTTGTGATGGGAAGGTTTGACATCTCAATGTCGACTCTTCGCCACTTGAGGTTGTAGTATGTTTCAAGGGTTAGGCTGTTTGCCCATTAAAATGGTACATGAGCTAGGTTTAAAACATTGGGAGACAGTTCGGTCCATAGTCAGTGTGGGCATTAGAGCATTGAGAGGACCTTTCCTCTAGTACGAGATGATTGGAAAGGATGCACCTTTGGTGTACCGGTTATCGTGCCTATGATAAACACTGGATAGTCAAGTGTAGAGTAGATAACTGCTGAAAACATCTAAATAATAAGCCCACCTTGAAAGCAGGAATTGAACGCATGGCTAGAAACCTGCTCTAATTCCATGCTATGACTTAAGAAAGAAATGGGAAAAGCTTCTAGAAATCAGCAACTCTCACTCCTTTATATGGTAGATTTCATATAAGGTAAGTTTCAATTATAATCACAATCAAATCAAATCATAATTCCTATGTAAATTAATTTAGGGTGAGGGTGTTGGGAGGAAAAAAATGAATAAACTGCATCAATTTTTAACGACAATATCTTTTTAGTTATGTAATTAAACAACGACATTTCATTAATCTTCATTTGTTATGTTAATTTTAAGTGACGTGTATTGTTAGTTAAGATTTCTCGAACACGTAACAAACCACACCAGCAAACTTAATAACGACACTAACGTCAGGTTAAAATTGAAAAAAATTAAAAGTTTGAACATGTAATTGTCACTTTTTGAAATTTAAGTTATAATTACAAAATTGAACAAAGTTTGAGATTTTTTTATAATTAATCCTTTTATAAACTACTACAACAACAAAAATATTCAGTAGAAATTTCACTAACATGCGGGGTTTAAAGAGGTCTAATAATACATAATCTTACTCTTACTTAGTAGAGAGACTGTTTATAAATGAACCATGTAATTTTATAAACTAAATCTAATAATTTATATATTAAAAAAAGCACAGACTGTATTGAAAGTTCCAATGTTGTATTATAATATTGTTAGTTGATAAATTAGCAACTTAAACTTATATAAATAATTTTATTTGTCTAATGTATTTATTTATTTTTTCAAGTTAATTTAACAAACTATAAATAAGATGTTGAAGAACCACCATTTCGTTTTGTGTTTAACCTTTCCTTCCACTATCTTAAAGTTAAACGTCCCTTTTCCTTTATCTGTTTAAACTTCTCAAAACACCACCTTGAAGCTATTCGCCATTTTAATCTTACTTCGCCGGAGTGACATCTTGGTACTTTGTCAACTTTAAGGATAACCCAGTTTGGGATCAGTAAAGAAGAGAACAGAAGGTGAAATTTTTTTCTTGTCGTTTTCATGGTTTAATCTTTGGATTAGAACTCACTCTGCAATGCATTTAAATGTAGTTTTTGTTTCAGCTTTTTAGTTGCAGGACTTCAATGAGAAGAAGACCCAGTAGTAATCGTCTTGTTTCCTTCTTGTTTCGATCTAACTTATCGATCTATTTCACAATGTTTCTATGTATGTGATCATGAATTCTGTTGATGCTGTTTGGAGGTTGGTTTATTTATTGTCACGTTAAGTTGAATGATAGGCAATTGATTATTATCTGAAATGAAAGCAAAGTTCGTGCATTTTTAAATAGGCAAGACTATACACGTAAAACACCTACAATTAATCGCAGGAAACAGTCCTCTTTCCACCTCTTTCACCTTTGCACTTCAATTTGACTGGCGTTATGTGACATAAGAGTTAGATGGTTGTTGGGAGTGGAGACTCATAGTCCTCAAATATTTGTTCTGTGTTAGCAAAGTGAGATCATGATTAATTTGAAAAGATGAGTTCTATGAGCCCATACCAGGAGATTTATTAGAAGCTTATTATTTATCAAAGTAGTTACCAAAGGTTTTCATCTCTTCAAATGGATCTGCAGCCGAGCATCAATCCCACCTCTATAGATCCATAGGGGTTTTGACCTTTAATTTCTTATTAGGAAACGACCCAGCTGCTCTTGCCACATTCCTTTCTGCATCAGACAACTCAATGTCCATATCTGGGACATGGGAACCCAAACCCATGGCTTTGTTTTTAAAATGGGATTCATTAATGATTTTCCTGCCGAATAATTTGATAAGGGGTTTTGACCTTTAATTTCGTATTAGGAAACGACCCAGCTGCTCTTGCCACATTCCTTTCTGCATCAGACAACTCAATGTCCATATCTGGGACGTGGGAACCCAAACCCATGGCTTTGTTTTTAAAATGGGATTCATTAATGATTTTCCTGATGAATAATTTGATAAGAGCACGTGCCCATTGTGGCCTACTGGACTACGGCTGTTTAGAAAATGTTGGAAACCTTGTATTGGCTTGGAGATATTTGTAGAAAAGATGACAACTGGTTATTAACTAATGAATTTGCCGTTGCTAGAGTCATGAAGGTGTATGTCTGACATGGTAGTGTCATGAAGGTGTATGTCTAACGTGTTGGTATCATGAATGTGTGTCCCAACATTAGATACAGCAAATTTGGTATTTCTATAATTCTATTAACTTTTTTGCTATTAAATTTGGGAAAAAAGCAACCTGCATGCTGGTGGTTCAGTTTTGAACTTGTATGCTAATTTGGGAGATATTGAGAAGAAAACATTTTTGGATGCATTGCAATGCTATTACTGGGGGATATAAACTATGTGCATGTCTTTGAAGCAATCATTTTAATATCTTTAATGGGATTTGAAGGGGTGGACAAATATGCCATTGTTGGTGGGCTACCAAGGTTGCTTCTTTGTGGGTAACTTGAATTTCGCTAAACAAATTTGCGATTGATCACATGAATTGAGATGTGTTCTAGTTTTCCTTAATGATTGCTCTTATGGATATGTACTTTAAGAGTGGTAGGACATTCCTTGATTTGAAAGTGTTCAAAAGGATGTATGACAGAGACCTAAATTAGCCAATATCATATAATCTCTTTTCATTCCGGGGAAATATTATCATCACTTTTCATTTGATAATATATAGATTAGCCAGTTTAGTCTTACTGCAAAAGCATTTGCTCTTAAGCTTCCAAAGGCAGAAAAGTGTCAGCTTGGATTATGTACCTTGGTATTTATTTGAATAATTTTGATTTCCTTGCTTATGCCGTGCTGTCTGAAAAATGTTTCCATGAGAACTGTTGAAACTTTATTGGCAAATTCCTATGGAATAATTCATTCCTTGGTTTGCGGAAAGTGCTATTCTTCAAGCACCTTGATGATATGAAAAGTGAAGTTGCCTTGTTAATGATGTATAGCTTTGCATCTTTTTCAGGTCTGAAGCTACGTCCAGGAAAATTTTTCATTCCATGCATTTATTAGCATTGGACACTAAACCGGATCTTTATCTGTATTCTGAAGGCAAGATTGACATTTAATTTGACAAAAATGACAGAAACCTTTGATTACACATCCTGTAGACAGTTAGCACAAATGTTTTTGGCGATTGCATTCTTTCATAGTTCTGAATATTTTTTAGCAGCTGTGATCCATGGCAGATCGAATGTTACCCTCAAGTCACTTCTGATCAGCAAAAGCTATCTTCTGGCGATGATCTTTTCATTACTGGAATACGTTATTGAAACTGTCTTATTTCCTGGATTAAAGGAACATTGGTGGATAAGTAATACTGGTCTAGCAATGGTCTTAATCGGGGAAATTATTAGGAAAATGGCAATTATAACAGCTGGACGGGCTTTCACACATCTTATTAAGATTAAACGTGAGGAACATCACAAGCTGATAACTCATGGGGTCTACCAATTTGTTCGTCATCCAGGATACTGTGGTTTCCTCATCTGGTCTGTTGGCACTCAGATAATGTTGTGTAATCCTATATCAACAGTTACATTTGCAATTGTTGTGTGGCACTTTTTTGCAGAAAGGATACCTTATGAAGAGTACTTCTTGATGCATTTTTTTGGTTCAGAGTTTGTGGAATATGCTCAACAAACTACCTCAGGTCTTCCATTTGTGAAGTGAATATTCAAAATAAGGTTTATAGATTGTTTCTCCATGCTTACTGGTCTAATCCATTACGAGAAGATACCATGAAGTCATTTGGAACCTCAGTAGAATGCAATGACGAATCTTTATTGAATAGTGTCATCACCCTGTGCACTGTCTTTGTGTCGCTTAAAGTACGTGGCAGCAGCAAAGGCCAGTTAAGGTGGTAAACCCAGAGACTGCTTTGTCAGTGCGGATGACTTCTTGGCAACTTTACTGAAATACCAGTCTGAATGATTAGATCTTAACATCAAATGTAGTCAAATCTGTTGCATCTTATCTGTCCAGTCTCCGTTTGGAATTTGGAATATAGTCAGAATTGTAATTCTCCTTTACCCTTAAGAACTGAAAATATGCTTAGAAAGGAAGTACTGCAATACTGTGTAGTGAGAATAGAAATCCTAATTCTCACAACTACTGATATTTCCATTCCAAAGTTGTGCACTTTATTTAGTTATGCATCCTATTTAATGTGCTTTTATAAAACTGATGTACATGTTTTCCAAATACGGTTGTTCTCTGTTTTCATCAAAGGGTAATCACTGCTATTGAACACTCTTTGCTCAGCATATGCTTTTTGTTTCCCATCAAGCAGATTACTTGTGACTGAACATTTTCTAGGAATCCGTTTTATAATCTAACGGCTTCACAAAAGCAAAGGGCAGACCAAGCTTGAGATTTGGCGTAGAGAAGGGTTTGGAAGTTTAAGGCTGTCCATTTTCATCAAACATATGCTTAATGAGTATTAACATTTTTTGAACACTTGTTTACTCCGGCAGGTCGTTCAACATTTGGGCATGCAATTCAATGAGTTACATACTCTTTTTGCTAACTTAAAATCATGCTGGTTTATTCTATTCACACGTCATGTGATAGAGCTGTCGCATGTAGTGTAAGAATGAGACAAGATCTCCTGTCCAGTTTTATGGTGTCTTATTCTGTCTATGAATCTCAGACATTCATTTACGTGGGTCCCATGTTTATTTATGCGAGACCTACACAGGATTCACATAAATGAATGGTTGAAATTCATGTGGCAGAATAAAATACTATAAAATTGAACAGAGAATCTAAACTCTGTAAGAACACGCAACATGGATCAAAATTAACCATCAATTTGAGTCAACTCAACATCTAAGTGACTTATTCGAAACAAGAGATTTGCAGATTCTGCCATTAAAAGAAAATGATCAAGTGATCATCGAAGTCGAATGTATGCTACATATGAATTAGTGACTTGCTATGGTGCATATTAGCATGGCTACCAATACGAGTACGTATTGGTTTATGTGTTCGTATTAGCGAGGTGACCTCTCACATGCACACAGTTTGCCCACCAGACCATTCCCTGTCAAATAACTAAAGTGGAAAAGAAGCAGCACAGGAATAGCGTGATGGAATTTATCATTCTCCTGTTGTTGTTGATATTAATTTATAAGTTCCCCTTTTCGTACCAACCAGCACAACTCTTCCATCGACTATCATTATCAACCATTGATCAGTACTGTACAATGGTGCTTTACTTGTTGATAGGGTACAAGCAAACATACGCACATTGAAGAGGATATGGTGGACGAAGGGGTCTCGCCATCAACAAGACATCTTTAATCTAAAAACCAACTTCTAAACACGACAACTGTGGACCTTCTGCAGTTCTTCTTGCTAGGTACATAGCACAGAAGAGACCTTTATCCCATATACTTTCTTCTAGGCTCCTTTTTTACGAACCTAAAAGAGTAGCATTACTAAGATGATACTTTCTTTTAAAACCAAGGATTGGGTACATTTATATTATCAAGTCTCTTTCAACTTCCAAAAGGGTTTGCACTTGCTTGCTTGCTCTTAAAGTCATTTTAATAATTGAAGGTGATTTGGTCTACATGACACCACTCTTTTGAAGATTCATCGCTTTTTTCAACAAACACATGGGGCATTATTGCTGTCTCTCTGTGCATATTATTCCCATATATCCCTCCACTTTTGGATAGTATTATATATCTTACTCCAATTAATTACTTACCAGAATTAAGAGTTTCCATGGTTGATTTAGAAGTAATGCTCATATGAAGTTTCCAATTTAAGAAGTTAAAGATTTGAGTTACTGAGGGAGGCATGTAAAATTTGTAAGCATAATTTGAGCCTAAGTTTATCATTTAAATATGAATCAGACTTACAAATCAAGAATGTATTGGTAAGGCAAACAAAATAAATATGACTAGTATTAATGAAAAATTAAGAGAGACAAGGCTTAAGTAGTTCTAACATGACATGATAACATTTGAGAAAATATTACTTAGAGACCGTAAGAGGAGAAAAAAGGAAGGCAACCTAAAAAAAGTCTAAGAAAAGTGATTAATAATGATATAACTTTGTTGAAATTTATTGAGAATATGTCACACGATAGAAAACTTTGGAGTATTAAGATATAGATAAAGGATCTCACATAGACAAATTTTTCTCGTTCACTTAAGTCTTTTAAACATTTTCCTTTAGGTTTTTTCATTTTATAGTTAGCATTAATGTTTTGATTACCTAGTACTTCCCTTTTAGTTATTTAGCCTAAGCAATTTCTTATTTAGTCTAATTATTTTCATGTAATGACTGATTTTATTTTATTCTTATACTTTTTTTGTTAGTGTATTTATTTACGTATTTTATCTTTTATTATTAATCTTTACCATGTTTCTATATGTACTAAATTATGTATTGCATAACATATTTTTTATTTATACGTATTTATTTATATTTATATTTTCAGTATTTTGCATTATATGTGGGTCTACCGTAAACAGCTTCTCTATTAAGTAGGGACAAGGTTGTATAGTAATAGAACTCTCCAGACGTACATTTTAGCGAGACTCTCACTTGACGGTGGTGTTATTGTCGTCGTTGTTATATATTTAACTAGTTTTCTAAAACAAATTTAAAAGTTAATAATTGTATATTTTATAAATAAAAACAATTTATTAAGTAAAATTTTAAGAAGATAAGCCACAGGTGAATGGTAAAACTTTGTTATTGTAATCTTGTTGTTATTCTATAAACAGTTTCCCTCTTTGCTTTGTATACATATGGAAGAATTATGGAGTGGGCTGATTCATACTGATTAATGGAGTTAAGTCATCAAACTCAGCATAGAACCAACCGAGTTTATCAATTCTCCTACTTCTACAATTTTTTAATGGTTTTTTACTAAAAATTCTAAGAACCAGTATTGGATATCGAACGGGAGGTCTTACTAGTTACCGGTTTGATCGGTTCGACCGGTTCAACCACTAGTCGAATCGGTATGACGTCATAATTATGCAATAATTATATTTAATTATATATGATATTTAAAAAATTAAAAAATACAAAAATATACCCAAAAAAAATTATTGAACCAATGGTTGGACCGGTCAAATCGGATCGGTTCGATCGATCAATTGACCAGTTCTCACTGATTCAATTGATAATCGATTTTTAAGAGTGAATCGGACCGGATAGCTAACCGGTCACCAGTCAAACAGACCTGTTCAATCCGGTTTTTAAAACATGGCCAACAACTTGTGATAAATTTGAAGAAAACAATGACTTACACGGTTACATATGCGCTCATGTATGTAACCATATAGTGCTGTAAAAACACTTCATTAATGGCAACAATCTCACAAATTTCAGTTTTTTCAACCTAAGATAAGACTGATTTTCAAAATTAATTAGGTCGGATTCAAATTTAAGAACGTATCGGATTTAAATTTAGCACCCGAGACCTTATCAACCGAAGCATATCCTAAGACAATTGGCAACCCTACAAGTTACATGGAGCAGTGGCATGCCTCGAGCAGTCGAATTCATTTGCTGAATTTCTTTTCGCGTATAAAGAGTGCTAAAAAGTCAACAGGAAAAGGAAAAAGTTGAAAGAACCTGAATTGACAAAGGTTGGGACCCAATCCGATTCTATCATATGACGACGATCAAAAGAAGACGGTGTCAGTGCATAACACCATAGCACAGTAACTTAATGCTGGCTTTTCGCGGAACCGTGATTCTCTGCGCCCGTTTCTAATTTAAAACTATCATCAGATGTTACAATTCAATCCGACGCTCAGGTTTAAAAAGTGCAATTGTTAGGAACTCCCTCCAACTTTTACTCGACTTTACACCGTTCAGCTGTTGGTCAAACAAATGATTGTTAACAACAAAAGTCCATGACCCTTTTTCTTTTTGACAAATTTACCCCTACAACCCTAGAACCCAATTTGTGTCCTCATCATCTACTAATTAACCCCATAAATGCCAACTCATCAATTAAATGATTTCTATTCTCCTACAAAAAGCACTTCCTTTGAGCAAAAAAGTTTACTCACATGGTTAATTTCATGCGGCTCTTTATGAGATTTTATCTTCCGTTTTGATCATGATATTTTTATTATATTTTATTAATTTTTATTTACATATTTACACGAATTTATATAAATATAGATAAGAATTAATAAAATAAGATTATATTAAAATAACTAGAACAGATAATTTGACGTGTTCTTTTTTATTAATTATGAAATCTGCTTTCGAAGGATAGCTTCATATATTAGCTAATTTGGGGATTTTTTTCTCATATTAATGACTTAGAGAATGGTAAGTAAAAACTAAAAAATACATTAAACATATAAATAGTAATTAAATTTGAGTCACGCAATTTTTAACATAGATAATTTATACATTATTATATATAACCGAAAAATAACATTAACAACAATAACAACTCAGTTAAAATCTTCTTAAATATGAAGTTCGAAGAGTTTTAGTATATGTAACCTAACGCTTAATTAGTAGAGAAGCTGTTTTCAAATATATATATATCTGAAAAAAACAACAATTAAATTTTAATCTAACAAATAATTTATAAAAAATTACTGTTTACTCAAATATTTAATTTCATGCAAATTTTTAAGAGTAATTATGAATTTTAAATTAAATTTGAGTCACAAAATTTTAAAGTACATAAATTTTACATTATTATATATATTTGCAAAACAATAACAACTTAATAAAAATTCCGTTAAATATAAGATCTGAGGAGGTTCAGTATATGTAACCTTATCTTTAACTAGTAGAGAGACTGTTTCTGAATATGTATATTCAAAAAATAACAATTAAATTATTAATTTGACAAATAATTTATGAAAATTATGAAATTAAAAAAATTATTGTGCACATTGAATAATTTATTCAATACATATTAAAACATAATTTAATGTCATTTAAAAAAACAATGAATTATCACTTAATTCATGTTGTTATTTTCCTGAGATTAAAGATACTTTGCAATTGAAAATTCAACAACATTTGTATAAATGTGGAACCAAGGTTCTTAAACCCGGACCAGACCGGCCGGTCCGACCGGTGACCGGTCGGTGGTTCGGTCCGGTTTATCATTCAAAACCAGTTATAAAATAAACCAGTCTGAACCGGTCAGACAGGTCCAACAAATTTTTTTATTTTTTAAATATTTTTTATATTATATATAATTAAATATAATTATTGCATAATTATTACGTTACACCGATTCGACCGATGGTTGAACCGGTCAAACCAGTAATTAGTAAGGCCACCAATTTAATAACCGGTCCAGATTTCAGAACATTGTGTGGAACAATATGGACATGACCAATTGCAAGTTAGGTGGATAATGACAATGATTGTCCTACACAACTAAATCCTAATCACCCGAAGATACAACAAAAAGTTAGGGCCAAAAGCGTCTTAACAAAAATAATACGAATCTTATAACAAATGATTAAAAAATTCTAACCAATTCGATCGTAAAATTTTTGAATTTGTTAATTTTTAGTTTAGTTTTTAATTTTTTTATTTGCTTAAAATTTGATCTATTTATTAATTAATCAATATTTTAACCAATTAATTAATCAGTTAATTTTTGTAAATTAATAAATTTTTATAAATTAAAATAAAACAATTAATTTTTATTTATTTATCTTTTTTAAATTAAAAATTAAAAGTTTTGATATATAAGATAATCTCTTTTAATCGTATTTATAACTTTTTATTTTTTTAATATTTAACCAATTTTATAATGAATTAATACGGATTAAACCTTTTAAACTTTGAATTTTTTATCTTACCGATTTAACTTCCGATCCAATTTTGAAAATATCGCTGACATTATATATATTTGTTACTATAACATTAGAGAATCAAATTACATTTTTAGATTCTCCAAACAAGAAGAATAAATGAGCAAAAAGACCAAATACCCCTTTTATTAATGACGTAAAATGAGATTCCCAAATTCAAATTCCAAAATAAACGGATTTTCCCTTTTTTTGTGTGAAGCAAAGCAACGAAGAGAAAAGCTGCTGCTTCTCTACACGCCATTGGATTTTCTATTCAAAATTTTCTCCTCTCTCACTTTCTCGGAAACCAAGCACACCCTGTTTACTCACTACTCTTGTACTACATACTCTACTTCCACATTGTACAACCTTCCCACGCTCTACTCCTCTGCATTCCACTTCATTTTTAGTTTGTTTTCTTCGTAACACTTCTTAGCTTTCACTCTTTAGTGTTGAGGGTACAAGGCTAGTTTGAGATTCGTAGTGCTTCACTGGGATCCTAATATTCTTTAATTTTTTACTTTGTTAAGGTGAGTCATTTTGATTTCTGTCTCGTTTCTCTTAAAGAATGCGTTATAGGAATTGATTTTTCGTGTATTTGTTGTTTTCTGTTTCTTTCTTTTCATTCTCTTGTCCGTCTAAATTTTAAACCAGAAATATGTTTTCTTTTCCTGTTAAATCCTAAGCTTTGGCACCGATCCGTTGCTTTGAGGCTTTTTCCTTTGTTTGGTTTCTAATAAAATTTATGATGGAGATGAAAAGTGGGATTTTTCTTTTATTTTTTCTTATTTGTTCACTTTCATCTTCGGTGCGGCGAGGTAAAAGGTCCTTTATTTTATTATTGAAAATTAGAGATTAACCATGATAAAAGTAACTGTTATGGTTAAAGTATAGTGTTGGTTGCTTTGCTTTCATTTCTCAGAAGCACTGTAATTTTGATATGTGAAGATTAGTACTTTATCAGATCATATAATTGTTCTATCATTGAAGCATTTATACGTTTCTGATGAATTGAATGGATGCCTAATGAGCTAAACATAATTGATAGATTGAACCACTTTTTGGTTTGGAACTTGCCCACCTTTGTGTTGCTGTCAATGGTGACTAAGTACTCAAGTTCGTTAGGGTCTTTTTCTGCGAATATGGTCCCGTCCACTACGTTAGTCAGATAAGTTGGCGAGTGGCGTCTTTTGCTAAAGCTTGATAGGACTTGTTTTGGGCGAACACTAAAGCGTTAGCTTTTCATTTCATCTTTACCTCATGATTTCTCTCTGAACTCAATCCTCAGGATCAGAGAATGTCACGGCAGTGGTTGGTTCCCCCGTCCCCCCAGCCAATTGAATCATTGCCAGATGATTTTACGTTCATAGGTTCAGCACCATCTGACCAATTAGAAAGACCTGAGTTCGTTAATGCACGACATGCTGATAGCTTGTATTCAAGCATTTCCCAAAGCAATGGTGTAGAGAGCAAGGATGGTAAGGGAGTAGGGAAAGGAGTTGTAAATGGTGCAAATGAGGATTCCCCTTATAATGGCAATGCCTTTTCAGTTGAAGGCAGGCCCTCTGTGGGTGATGAAGACCTGGATTCTGAAGCTTCATCCTTTCCTTCAATCTCACCATCTCGTAGTGAACGTAGGTGGGCTGACACCAATGCATATGCTGCCAAAAAGGTATTATGCATGAACTGCATGAGGTGGTTATGTGATTGCAGAATAATTATATTCCAGTTGCAAATGTTTTTCCATTTCCACAGGATTTTGCTCTGTTATGTTGTGCCATCAAGTACAAACTATCGATATTCATTTTACTGATCATGTCACCTACTTATTTATTTATTTTTTAATCTCAGAAAGTTCAATCATGGATTCAACTTCCAAATGGGGATTGGGCATTGGGGAAAATATTAGAAACTTCGGGTAGTGAAGCTGTTATTTCTCTACCTGATGGCAAAGTAAGTAGACCAATTATAAATAATTTTAATGATTTTCTAAACCAAATTTAGCTGTTGCTCTAAAAACTGATTTTTTTTTTCAATTGTAGGTTTTGAAATTAAAATCTGAAAGTCTAATACCTGCGAATCCTGACATTCTTGATGGTGTAGATGATCTCATGCAACTTAGTTACCTAAATGAGCCGTCGGTATTGTACAATCTTCAATATAGATACAATCAAGATATGATCTATGTAAGGTTTCTAATAAGATCTTGTACTTCGAGCCTGATGCTAAAATAAAAGTTTTACTAACTTGTATGCTGAACAAATTTGCATATTTTAGACAAAAGCAGGGCCAGTGTTGGTTGCCATCAATCCCTTTAAAGAAGTTCCTTTATATGGGGATGATTTTATTGAAAGGTATAAGAATAAATCTATTGAGAGCCCACATGTCTATGCCATTACAGACACAGCCATTAATGAAATGATTCGAGGTAGTTTTCATTTTAAGATTGAATTATCAGGGCCTTATGGACTTAAAATGGTTATAATTTTATGGAACTAATATTTGAGTCATGGTTTCTCTGCAGATGAAGTAAACCAGTCTATCATCATAAGGTTGGTAGAGTATGAGTACCTTGAATATTTTGACTTAATGTGTTCATTATTTAGTCTGTTTAGTGACATATTCCATTAGTTTAGAGTAGCTATCCCTTTCACTGGCATCTACTTTTGCCATCTACCAATTGTCTCTGTTATGCATTAGGTATAGCTCCGTGTATTCTGTAATGTATCTGATAAATTACATTAATTATTGTTTAGATGCTTCTTACATTCTATGCAACCCACAAGAAGTAAATCATTTAGGGATTTTTTGATTTAGAATGAATACATTTATTGGGGATACTATCATTTTTAAGGCAAGAAATGGAAAGGTGATTCTCCATGTGAAGCACCATTTGCATGACCAAAAGAATGCTTTCTGTGTTTTGATAGATTCTATTCTCCTTATCAATGGATAGGCAGATTCCAAATCTTGCTTCTTTTCTTGAGACAAATTGAAGCCCTTGTACTACTGCATGTTTTCTTTCAGTGTAATTAAAATTTTATTTTATATTGTTTTCGGGCTTGTGTGTTTATAGGTGTCCAGATTCTATTAATTTTTTGGTCTTCCTGAAATCCAGTTCACGTTGTTGGCTTTATAATTTGATTGCACCTAGAAGTTTCATCACTAAGACATTGAAGTTTGTTCTATTGCATATAGCATTGCATATTTTAAATTCATTTGTCAATTATTTCTTCAGTGGTGAGAGTGGAGCTGGAAAAACAGAGACTGCAAAGATAGCAATGCAATATCTGGCTGCACTTGGTGGTGGCAGCGGAATTGAGTATGAAATCTTGAAGACTAATCCAATCCTAGAAGCCTTTGGTAATGCAAAGACACTGAGGAATGACAACTCTAGCCGCTTCGTAAGCACCATCTTCTTTTAAGTGAATCCCTTAGATCACTGATCAATCCATATATATGGTTTTTGATATTAAATGGCTAGCAAAATTCAGATTTAGATGTTGTCTCTCTTTTGATTACAGTTTCTTTTTCTAAATATGCTGTAGGGAAAGTTGATTGAAATCCACTTTAGTGAAACTGGAAAGATATCTGGTGCCAAAATTCAAACTTGTAAGATTACCGAAACCTCTAAGTTCCTAAGATCTTATCTTTTTTCATTCATTTTGATAATGCATGACTGACAATTTTTTGTTTTCAATCTCTCCTTGACGCTTGGTGGTTTCCAGTTTTACTTGAAAAGGTAATGCTTCTTTGTTGTATATTGTGCATCTCTTTTCTGATCTAAGTAGCTAACTGAACCTGTTATTGAGCAGTCTAGAGTGGTCCAGTGCTCTGAGGGAGAAAGGTCATATCATATATTTTATCAGCTTTGCGCTGGAGCTCCAAACGCACTTAGAGGTATCTATTTCCATGTCTTCGTTGCTGTTTACTTTCATGCTCAATTTGTCACGTAATCTTCAATGCATTCATGGCCTCTAACATGGGTAACTAGTTGATATATACATTTTCTATTTCATAAAAACTGATATCAGTAGTAATGATCATGGGGGTTGAATGAATTTTTTGTATGATAGTTGGGACACACAGACTAAGTTCATATACTCTTGTAAACTATATATGCATGAACTTCAGAAAATGGTGGCATCGGCTCTTGACATTTTCTTGGATATTGATAATCAAGGTATATGCAGCCTACAAGTGAAATTGGAGTCACCTTTTGGAATTAGCTGAAACTAATGTTTTATTTTCTACTCAGCTTGGTTGTCTAAAGAGGTTTTTTAAAGTCCAACTATTTGTGCCATTTGAGTGAACTATTTACTTTGAGAAAGATGAATCTCCCATTAACTGCATATTGTTCTGCTCATTGTAAATTGCAATTCTATAACTCTGATATGTATTCCACTGAAAGAATTGAATGATGGGATCTTTAAGTGACCGGTACTCCATTCCTGTTACTCAAGTGTTAAATTTCTTACCTTGGTCTTGGAACTTCGTTCACTTATTCTTTCATGTAACACAGGGAAGGTAAATTTGAAGAGTGCAAGTGAGTATAAGTACTTGAGCCAGAGTAATTGCTACTCAATAAATGGGGTTGATGATGCTGAACACTTTGGTGTTGTAATGGTACATTTTTCTCTTTTCATGTCTTTACAACTATCAGATTTTCCTTTCTGGGCTTTCTGTTTTTGAGATCGCCATGTGCATGTCACACTATGACCATTGCCCATAAACAGGAAGCTCTGGACATTGTTCATGTTGGCAAGGAAGACCAGGAGAGTGTATTTGCGATGCTTTCTTCTGTACTGTGGCTGGGAAACATCTCGTTTGCTGTCGTTGACAATGATAATCATGTTGAACCAGTGGCCGATGAAAGTAAGATTCTTTCAGTAGCTAATTTGGATAAATCCACTAATTTTGGATGTTCTTCTCAAAATCAGAATCTTCCTTTTCTATTCTTTATGTTGTTATTTTGACTTCTCTTATGCTGGGGGGGTGTAATTTTAGGAGAGATTATGAAATATTTGAGTGAAAAGATAACAAAGACTTCTCGGCTGGAGGATTGTGCATGTAGGTGATCTGCTTGTGGTCCTACATAAAGGTTATCATCATGATTAAATTATCTATAACTAAAATATCTAATAGCTTGAATGGTTCTTTGATGATAGACTCTTGATGGAACAAACAGCAGGAACATGACTATAGATAAGCATCTTTCTGTTATAATGTTTATAGCCAGCAGGTTATTTAATTGTACTGCTATCAGTACTGGTTACTTTCTTTTGAAACGTTGATTTGGGTAGTTCCCATCAAACATTTGCCAGTTCAAGAAACTGCTAACTGGAGCAATGTCAAGATAAAGAGAACATGAATAAATCAATAGGTACACATGACTAAATCAATAGGTAAAGGGTGAATATAAGAAAGCGTGAGAAGGAAAATGCTTGAAACAAAAAGGAAACTGCTTTGGAAAGTAATTCTGTAGGAGACTTACTTTTTCTGGTTTTCTTAGCTTGCCTTCACAGGGCAGAAGTTGAAGTGCACTAAAACATTGCTGGTTTCCAATGATGTGGACTACAAGCAGAATTTTCTTCAAACTTAGTTTCTAATAATAGTGATAAACAACAATAATTCTCCTGTGGTGCTTGGTGCTGTGTGCTTTTCAAGTAGCACTATCTTCTCCTTCATTGATCTCTTAAAAAGTACAGCTAGTTTCTATGTTTTGAAATATTATTGGCAGAAATTTATTTGTGATCTCAGAGATGCCCATAACTAGAGCTATTTCCATCATGAGCTTGGTCCCATTAGTTTCTAATGTGCATTTTCTTTTCTATTATTTTGTTCGTTCGAAATGTTGCTTTTTCTATAATCCTTGTTCAATAAAGCTTGTTCATCAACATCACTTGATTGTCTTCCCTCCCTCAGCAAGTTATGATTCCTGAAATTTGTTTAGGAAAGTGGTGTTGACCAGTGATTAAAATTTGGATTTTTTAAGGTCTGGAAACTGTGGCCAAGTTGATAGGATGTGACGTCACTGAACTTAAACTGGCTTTATCTACTCGAAAAATGAGAGTTGGAAATGATAATATTATCCAGAAGCTCACCTTATCACAGGTAACAAAATTTTGGGGTAACTGATCCATTTACATAATTGGTTGTGTGATATATTAGTAATATTTTAATGCCACTGAACAGACTTCCTTTCATGTTGCTTTATTTTTTATTTGGGTTAGCTTTTGGAAGTCAACTTCTCTTTAACATGCCATCTTCTCCTTACAATTCTATAACAGCTCGATTCACCTTGTTACTTAGACGGTTGTAAAATTTGATTTGCTTGATTTCATAATACTTTGAAATCTGGATTATAGTTGTTCTTTGAAGTCTTCAAGAATTTCTTATTTCTTGCATAGTTTCTTATTGCCTTATGTCCAAACTTGACATTATGTTGGCTGTTAGAAATCAGACTGGCGACCACTTTTTGTTAATCCTCCTATTATATTGGGTGACAATCTTTTCACTTTAATTTCCTTTATGTTGAAGGCTTCTTACTGTTAAAGCATATTAACAAAGTTGTGTAATCTCCGGGAGATATGGAAATTTCTAGCAAAGTAAATGAGGAATTTTTATTCTATTTTAAATTGTGAGATGATATTAATAAAAGAAGTTAAGAAAGCAGACTGAAGTAAGAAGACCAGACTGGATGTTTGATTAATCCATAAATAAATATGGAAAGTAAAGTGATTAATACTGGAGGAATGTAAAATACAAGTAATGAACTCACTTCCTTCCAAGAAACCAGCAGTCAAGAAAACATAAGCTATAATGTGAGGTGAACGAGTGAGCATGTACTATAATCTAAAAATGCTACCCTTTGCACACAAGTCTACACAGACCCACCTGTGGATCACGTATTATATTTGTGTGATTATTGCTTACGCTTCTACTAGCATCTAGTTGATTCAGTAATTGGCCCTTTGATGTTAATCACATTATGCTTTATTTTTTTGAAAAATTTCTAGTTCCATGAATTGTTTTGTATTTCCAAATAAAGTAACTTGAACTGCCTAAATTTTATCATCCAGGCTATTGATGCAAGGGATGCTTTGGCAAAGTCAATTTATGCTTGTTTATTTGAGTGGCTAGTTGAACAAATCAACAAATCTCTTGAAGTTGGAAAACGCAGAACTGGCAGATCCATTAGCATTTTAGACATCTATGGATTTGAGTCATTTGAAGTATGTTCCACTCACTATTCCTCTGTGAAACTTCTTCTTTCATTCTGTTTTAAAGTTCTTTCAATTTGTAAATTCTGAGATTTTAAGCTCTTCTCCAGAGGAATAGCTTTGAACAATTTTGCATAAATTATGCAAATGAGAGATTGCAACAGCATTTCAATCGCCACTTATTCAAGTTAGAGCAGGAGGTAAGTCCTAATTCTAACCTCTATAGCATCTGATTTTTTTTTCCCAATACTTGTTTCTTTGGTTCTCTGCTCATCTTAATGAAGAAAGAAAGCAATAAATGAAATATGCACATGTTGATGGGCACATCATTTATAGCTGGAGAAAATTTTACGACTATGCATACTATATATGTTTTGCCAGTATTTTAACCCCTTTTTACTAAATTAGATACAGATTTATACTTTGTGGAAACATGCCTACATGATTCTTCCTATACTCGACAAGCCCTAATTTCGAGGGATTGCAATAGTTGAAAGAGTTGTGAAATGTTGTTATGTTCGCTTAGACTTACAACGCCAGATAAATGGAATTTCTTCTTAACATTATGAAGTTTTGAACTTCCTTCTTCCTGTGGATTGGACCCCTATGAGTTCACAACATATACATGTATCTCTGCCTATTTTAGATTTACCATACTTTGTAACTTTTAGGATTTCCTCGCAAGGGTAGGAATTCTGATATATAGGCTTGCAAGGCTGTTAATAGAAAAGTGTGCCGAAATATTTATTTCTCCTATTTTCTGCCTATCTTAGTCATAAGGTTATCATATGTTTGAAGAGCCGAAAATGATTCTTAGTCAACAAACGTAATTTACTCTTATTAACTATCATGAGTAGTGACAAGAGTCTGAGCAAAACAATTCTAAGCTCAGCTTTTCAAAGGGCTAACAATGCAATAAGCTTGCATTTGAAAGCTTTTGTTCCTTACAACTACCATGTTGAAAGGAATATATTAGAGCACAGCATTTCTATCTTAACATGAATTATATTCAAATACAGTAAAACCTAACATTCTGCATAAAATCTATTAATTTAAAAAGTTATTAATTAATTGATAAATTAATAATTTAGAGTGTATTCATAAGTTAATAACATATATTTAGTTAACTAAAAAATTACAATTTACCAATCTAATCAATTGAATGTGAACCATTAAGTCCAAATATTCATTATATTGCAATTTGAGAATTCAACCTCAGCATTTTCAGGTGTGTAAGAAACATTAGAAATGAAATACAATTAGATTTAAATTTAAAACAAAATAAATTACTTTGTGTCATATTTTAAGAAGATATCATAGTCAATTACACTTATTCACATTTTAAGTAAAATTTTAATTTATGATAGGAATAGGGCCGTAAAACAATATATAAAGGTTTTACATAAAAGTATTATCTTATTAATTTATTAAAATTTTAATTTATCCTATTAAGCCAAATCGGGACTGTAAAAGTTATTATATAATAGTGGTTATTTATTTATCGAGTACTCATCTATAGAGATTTTACTGTTAGTTATTTGTTGAGTAATAATCTATAGAGATTTTACTGTACTTACAATAGTGCCCTTTTCTTCTTTAGGAGTACATTCAAGATGGCATTGACTGGGCGAGAGTTGATTTTGAAGACAATCAAGACTGTCTCAATCTTTTTGAGAAGGTACTGGGTCTGAAACTGGTAATTTTAATGCATGGATTATGTTAGGATGTATAGAATTTAGCATACTGTTCCTGTATTATTATCATTGGAAGCTCCTGTAAGTATTCCCTTGGATTATTAAGGTTCTAGTCCTCCACAGATATGATAAGCTACATGCAAATCTGATAGAAGTTCTTTATTCTTCGAATTTTTGCATGTGTATTTCAATTTGTTAAGCCGTAGCGATATGGAATGCTAAGAGATCCATTGTAACTGCAATAGCATTAAATTCATCTGTCTCATCTTGCAGGAATCATTCTCAAAGTTTAAAACATATTTCTATGATAAGTAGGCCAATGCCTTCCTATCTCTGGCTGTGTTATTAATTTCAGCTCATTTCCTATGTTTGGAGCTGTTTTGTTTGTAAGGGAGCCTCATCACTATGTTTTGTTTTTGCTGTCTTACCGTTGGAGTTGACAAATTGGATTTTTGTGCCTTTCATGGTTTCCTTTTACTTCCATATTTCTTTTCTTTTCTGGATTAAGTAAATACATTGGAGAATAATGAAAATGGTATGTTTGTGCATCTTAATACATTGGAGAATGATGGAAATGGTATGTTTGTGCATCTTGACTTCTATTTAAATTGGCATATGTTGAGTCTTCCTATCTCATTTCATGCAGAGACCGCTAGGGCTATTGTCTTTGTTGGATGAGGAGTCCACATTTCCAAATGGCACAGACTTGACATTTGCCAACAAGCTCAAGCAGCATCTGAATGTGAATTCTTGTTTCAGAGGAGAGCGAAGCAAAGCCTTCACAGTCTCCCATTATGCTGGGGAGGTGATTGTCTTTCTGAACATGATCGATATTTACGTGTTATTGTATGAAGTCGATTAGCTTATTGGATTAACCTACCAAGATTAGATTATGCGGGATCAAACATGAAAAAAGATAGAAAGCTGCCCTTTGCTTTATGTTGTGTCTCAATATACTTTAGCAGGTCAATTTCAAATTCGAAAGTGTAATAAGAGTTACAACAATAAAATGTTTCTGAAACTGAAATTAGGTCTTCAGACTTGCATACTTTGAGATTTTGAAAAGAATAAATGATGGATTTATGCTTCTCTTTTACTCTGATCTCAGGTTACGTATGATACAACTGGGTTTCTCGAGAAGAATAGGGACTTGTTACGCTTGGATTCCATTGAACTTTTGTCTTCATGTTCATGCCATCTTCCTAAGATATTTGCTTCTGCTTTGCTTGTTCAATCTGAGAAGCATGTTGTTGGTCCTCTGTACAAAGCAGGGGGTGCAGATTCTCAGAAGCTAAGTGTAGCCACTAAATTTAAGGTATTTACTTTCTGATGTTTAGTGGCCAACCTTATTGCAGAAGTAGGTTACTTGGCTCTGATTGCATTATAACTATGAAAGGCCAAATTGCATTGCATACTTGCATAATTTGCATGTTGGGTCCCAAGTCTTTTTTCAGTACTGTAACTTTTCAACATCAGTCTTTTGTAATTAATTCAACGGAATTACTCATTTATGCTGAAAGTTGAAAGTTTCTCCTTGATGTCCTTTTCCTGATATTGTGCAAGAATTATACTGCTTAATGGTGTCTACTGTACAAGAAAATCACGTTAAGTACTGTGTTACTTTAACCAGACTTTACCAAACTGAGTCATGCGATCCTCCTTGTTGTAGTCCTATCTGAACGGCAGATGTGTTCTGCTGCTCGATAGGAATTGTAACTAATGCAAATGCATAGCAACATTAACTCTGAGTGAGGGACGGATGGAGACAGGGAGGGTACCCTTCATGTTTCCAATTATTTTTTTGGAGGTAATGCTCAGTCCTATAAATGAGGGCCTTAGCTCAGTGGTAGGTGGGGTCCCCTAGGCCCTAGTGCCTTTCAATGACCAAAAAAATAAAAAAAGGATCTAGATTTACAGCAATAAATAGTTGCTATAAGTAATAAAAGGTAGTTTAACCTGCATACAGAGCTCCAAGAAGGTAGTGTATCAGCAAGTGTTTCAGATTCTGAGCTGCTAGGAGGTGTGCAATACAAGTTCAATCTGGAAGTTTCTGGTGACTTGAAACTCTGCATTTAGTAATCTGCAAATTATACTTCTTTAAACTGCTGAACAAAAATGTTGTTATTGGGCTGTGAAGGCAGATATGAAGGAGCCATGCCTTATTCTGTCACTTAAGCTTCGGCATGGAGATATTTGTATTTTTGTGCCAGTAACTTTGTCAATATCAGGATGCTACTGCACACTCCAATGATACTCAATTCTTAGAGATATTGGGTTATATTTCCCTTTTTCTTTTTCTATGACTGCAATCCAAATCTAACTTAGCTTGATTTTATCACTTCACTTTTACTAATTAAGAAATTTTATGTCTAGGGGCAATTGTTCCAGTTGATGCAGCGCCTAGAAACCACCACACCACATTTCATTCGGTGTATAAAGCCCAACAATATTCAATCTCCTGGATCATATGAACAGGGACTTGTGCTGCAGCAGTTGAGATGTTGTGGAGTCCTGGAGGTAGTCCGTATCTCGAGATCTGGATTTCCTACAAGAATGTCTCACAAAAAGTTTTCCAGAAGGTAAAGCATAACAATTGCAGTTAAATAGTTGTTCAAGTTCTTAAATGGCTCTATACACATTTTGATTCATTTACTATTACATGAATTATTGCCTGATCTGAATTTTTGCCTCAGATATGGTTTTCTTTTACTGGAAAATGTCGCATCTCAGGATCCACTCAGTGTTTCAGTTGCAATTCTTCATCAGTTTGGTATTCTGCCTGAGATGTATCAAGTTGGCTACACTAAACTATTTTTCCGAACTGGCCAGGTATAAATAAACTTTTTTTGTACAGCCAATTTGTTCATGATATCTTTGTCGTATGTGTTCATGTGTTAAAATTCTGATTACATGCTTGCGATCTCACTTTTGTGCACTTTCATATGTATACACTGTTAAGTCTATTCAGCTATCTGGCATCAATTTTCTTTTACCCAATAATTTGAAGTTTTGGATTAAATAATATTTGATGGTATGAGAACCTTAAATGCTAAAATGTCAGGAAGTTTAAGTCGCATCCCCTTCTCCCTAGTATCTCATGTATTTCCTCCATTATTATCCTCCCTTATGCATCCGCACTTCCAACCTTGGGGCTTTTCGGTTAAGGGTCATATGAACAATGAAAACATGATCCAATCTATTGTGCCAAGTTAAGCATTTGGTTGATAGGACCTAAAATATACATATTATTTATACTAATATATTCTTATACTAAATATTTAATCTCCATAATTTTTAACATGCCCTCCTCAAAGTGGTAGGTGGATGTGATGCTTTTCATGTCAAGTTTGTATATGAATTTTGGAGAGTGATTTTTTTCCAAATATATTAAAATAAAAAGTAAATAACCAATATTTTTTATTTGTTTGGCTGATATTTTTTGGCCATTTTTCTCTTGCTTTTTGCTACCTGTTTTTCTTTTCCTTTTGTCCAAAACCCTACAGTCACAAGAAACAACACTTGGCAGTGAAGGAAACAGCATGGTTTTAGAGGGGGATATCTATTGAGGGAGAGGACAGTGGCGGTAATGTGATTGAAACAGGGACTGAGAGTAAAAAGGAAAAGTTTTCCAGAAGAAAAGAAGAAAAATAGAACACAAGTTAGAGAAAGAAAGAATAGAGATAGCGGCTTCTGGGATGAAAGATATAATAGAGGTGATTGCATCCTCAACGAGGATGCATGAAGAAAAGACAGTAAAGAGGTAAAAGCATTATCAATGGACCGCAGGAATGAAAGACAAAAGAGAAGATCTGAAGTAGAAGAGAAAAAAGATCTTAGGTCCCTAGAATCATAACTTGGTTGTGGTTTCATTATAAAATTGAACTCCACTCTAAAAGGTATCTTAAGGGGAGGAGTATTGGCTGAACATTACAAGACTTATTCGGCTCTTTATCCTAATTCATGTGGGATATTACTACGGTTAAAAAGATCCACCATTGTTTTTTATTTATTATGATTTTTAATCCAATGTAAAATTATATTTTGGTGGGTAGTTGATATGCTTTATTGCATCTCTTTTGAGCATAACGAGGAAATCTTCGCAGATTGGAGTGCTTGAGGATTCAAGAAACCGTACTCTTCATGGTATCTTACGTGTTCAAAGCTGTTTCAGAGCGCACCGATCTCGCTGTTACCTTAGGGAGCTTAAGAGAGGAATTGTCACGCTTCAGTCATGTAGTTTTCTTTCCTATTCAGTATCTACTTCTGTTCATATTTAAGGATCATCTCTCATACATAAGTTTGCAATAAAACTTCATATTTTCTTGTGCAGTTATCCGTGGAGAGAAAGGTAGAAAAGAATATGCTGTCTTACTTCAAAAACATAAAGCTGTTGTGCTTATACAAAATCAGATCAGAAGCATGACCTGTAGAAAAAGATACAATGATATTCAAAAGGCATCAATTGCAATACAATCAGGTAAATTTGGTCTCACTAGTTACAAGCCATTCTTGTCAAATGTTGCAATTTTCTCCTCATTTGCATGATTAAAATTAAACTTCACTAAAGAAAAGACTACTGATTCGTTTAATAAGACTGCAAAAAATTTGAAGTTGCAACAACCTGGTGTACAATGTTGGATAGTATTTTCTAATTTAGCGGGGCAGGGGTTTGAATTAGATAGAGAGCTATTACCAGCTTTATAGTTATAATAATATTTGTACATACTTACAGTTTATAGTTTGTGTGTCGCTGCAGTTATTCGTGGATGGTTGGTTAGACGATGCTCGGGCAATATAGGGTTAGTGAAATTGGAGGTACCGAAGGTAACTTGCCACATTGTACTTCTTAAACTTCTGTATTTCCATATGCTCAAATTGAAATAATGTTTATGGATAATGTTGAAAAATGAAACATTGTTTGCCTGTCTAATCTTGTTATCTGTTGATCCCAATTTTCTCGGTTCTGTTCTGTGCTTAATGTGGAAATACTTGATCTTAGAAATTCAGTCATCTTGAGTATCATTTACTAGCTTCCTGTGCAAGCAATGTTCCTGCTTTTCTTCTAGCTTATGGTTTTAGTTCCATTTGACCTATTAAACTATTACAACATTCCAACAGGAGGACAATGAGTCAGATGAGGTGTTAGTGAAGGCATCTTTTCTAGCTGAACTACAGCGACGGATTCTTAAAGCTGAGGCTGCTCATAGAGTGAAAGAAGAGGAAAATGACATCCTGAGCCAACGGCTCCAACAATATGAGAGCCGTTGGTCAGAATATGAGCTTAAAATGAAGTCCATGGAAGAAGTGTGGCAGAAACAGATGAGATCTCTACAATCCAGCCTATCGATAGCAAAGAAAAGCCTTGCTGTTGATGATTCTGAAAGAAATTCTGATGCATCAGTTAATGCAGGTGACGAAAAAGATTACAGCTGGGATACTGGAAGTATCCATAGGGGTCAAGAAAGCAATGGTGTGAGGCCAATGAGTGCAGGTTTGAGCGTTATAAGCCGGTTGGCAGAAGAATTTGAGCAGAGGATTCAAGTATTTGGGGATGATGCCAAATTTTTGGTAGAAGTGAAATCAGGTCAAGTTGATGCAAGTTTGAACCCTGACCGAGAGCTTAGAAGGTTAAAACAGATGTTTGAGGCTTGGAAGAAGGATTATGGATCAAGGCTAAGAGAAACCAAGGTGGTATTGAATAAACTTGGAAGTGAAGAAGGTGCTCTTGACAAGATGAAAAAGAAGTGGTGGGGTAGGAGGAACAACAGTTCCAGGTATGATTGAAGTTTGTTTTAGGAGGGTTGCCATTGTGGTTTGTTTTGTTGTTAATAGCTCTTTATACTTGGCAATTTGATTATATTGTATGACATCAACCATCCTTAAAGATATGAGTTTTGTTGTACAAGTATATCGGTGAAATGCGTAATTTTAAAATGTACATCATTTCTTTTATTTTTCAGTACAAAATACAGCTATTAGGGTTACCTCCTCTCTCGCTTTCTCTCCTCTTTTTGGATACATTGTTTTTGTATAATGTTACGATCCAATGTATACCTTGTGGCTCTGATACGACACCTCGAACACATGAGGATCACATGGGCCAAGATTTAGTCAATCAATAGTTTGATCCTATTACACACATCTAGTAGTTATCCCATTATTTTAGCTGTTCTGTCATTTTACTGATTAGGTATTATCTTTTATTACGATTAGTAGTCTTATCTTTTATTACGATTAGGAGTCTATCTTTTATTGCGATTAAGAGCCTAGCATTATAAATATCTGATAGTTAAAGCAAGTGAGTAGTTTTGAGAAAATTAATTCATTTGTTTTGAAGTTTAGCCCTCTCTATACGGATTGACTTGGGAGTTTAAGATTTTTGCTCTCAAATTTATCAATAAAGTTCTATTATTTAGTTACTTCTATTTTCCTTCTTTTCTAGTTCCTATTAATTGGTATCAAATACATGGCCATCACTCGTTCATCCACCAATGACCCACCACCACAAACCCAAAATAATATACTGGAACCACTATCCCAACAATTAGCTGCCATAGCCTCTCGTCTTGAGATATTTGACACCATAGTTGTTGATTTAGCTGCGTTGAAAGCTCAAGCTGACAAGGGGAAGAAACCTGAGAGTAGTAATGATCGGTGAACAAGGGGAAGATCTCATTGGAACGATGAGACAGGGGACGAAGGAGAACAATACTGGAGTCATAAAAGTGCCACGCGTCTACCTTATACTAAGGTAGAATTCCCAAAATTCGAAGGAGGTGATCCACGTAGTTGGATTTTGAAGGCTAAGAAATACTTCAGGTATTATCAAACACCCGAAGAATCGAAAGTTGACATATCGGCTATGTATTTGGAAGGTGATGCACTTGATTTGTTCGCTTGGATCAATTCCGAGAGAACCATTTTGTATTGGGAGGAGTTAGTGAACGCGCTTCAAGAACAATATGGTCCCGCTGAATTCTAGAGTCCCGATGAATATTTTTGTGCTGTTCGTCAAACGGGTACAATACAAGAATATCGTCAGGAATTTGCTAAACGTTCGGCTCGAGTCAAAAATTGGCTCGAACAGGCGAACATTGTCTCTTGGGTATTTTCCTTAATGGGTTGCGAGATGAATTGAAATCTGATGTGAGAATCCACAAGCCCAGATCTGTCTATCGGGCTATGAGTTTGACACTAGAGTTTGAACAAAAGACCAATCTTAAAAATGAGCCAAAAGCAAATCAATGGGTCAACTCCAATAGGCCCAATACCTCTGTTGGACACCGATTTCGGAGCCCAATCTCATAGTTCCTTATAATCTCTTTAACCAACATCGATTCATCATCTTGCTTTGATACCATATCTGTTGGATCTCGTTTCCGAAACCCAATCCTTGCTCTGATACAACAACAATATTGGATCCCGCTTGAGTTCGGAATCCAACTCTTGCGAAATCATGAAATGTGTACATCTTGCCCTGTAGGGATTAACCCTCATAAAGCCATCATCGGTTCCACATCGTTCTCATAACATCTCAAGCCACAAAGGCGAGCCACATAGTGAAATCACAAAAAAAAATCACAATTGACTTCTTCAAACATGTAGCTCTTAGTCTCTAGTTTATTTAGAAACAAAAACTACCTCATTCGGAGTTCTATAGTTCAAGATATGCTTAAAAACTCAAAGTATATTCATGGCCCACATATGCTCTCCCATCTGACCCCTTAATTTCTTTCGATCAATTTTTTTCAATTCAGCTCCAAAGGCTACCAATTTTTATGGAAAGGTAGAAAAATGCGTTAGGAATCTAACGCCTCAAGAATCACCTCAATCAGAGGTTGGACGAAGAAATTATGGCCAAACGAGTCCCACATGTTCACGACCTTCCTTGTATTGAACATGCCTTGGTGCAAACACCATAACTCTCACTATAGATGTCGGATCGACTTTGTTTTTGGACGGTTTGAAAGTAGACATCTAAGGCTACAACATTAATGAAGACCCAAAATTAAAATTTTGTCGTTTGGAGGGTCAAAAAGCACGGACCGTGTAACCAAACACGGGTAGGCCGTGTAACCTTCGGGTGAAAGTTGCTGAGCAACATCACCTACTAAAACAATCATATCTCTCAACTCCGATATCCAAAAAACGCATACTTTATAGCGTTGGAAAGCTATAAAGACGAACTACAATTTTTATGAAGGAAACTTTGGCTAATTCTACCTAGATTGGTACAGTTTTTCCTTGGAAAACAACATACACATTTCACCCTCATGCAAAACTTGGAAATTATCCCAACTTTACTTCCTCTATTACAACATCATTAAAAACAATTCAACTTCCAATTGGAATTCATTCAACACTCAACCTCAATTTATATGACTCCCTATATTCAATAACATCTTATCATTCACCACAAATCCTATCTTTCCTTTCCATAATTTTTCACACACATATATATAACAATAGTTCATATTCAAAGTTCATTAACTCATCTCATATCATCCATACATAATTCATATGTCATATCCATACACAATTCCTATTTCGTTAACAACATAAGACAAATGTTTGCAAACTTTAATGGCATTTCAAGCCACATTACATCATCAATCTCAAATCCAAAATACAATAAAAGATGCAAACTCTCATAATTCTCAACATATGTCTAAAGTCTTATTTACATCAATCTAACTTAAAATACAACACATGCATAATCAAACGGATTCCTTGACTTTCTTTCATCCGATCTCTTTCTCGTCACCTGGAGATGGGAATGAGAGGGGGTGAGCTATACGCTCGTGGGTAACAAATTTATAACCTAAAACAAGCAAAAACTATTGAAATATTTATTTCCTTTGTAAAATTTTACATTGTAAAATCTATGTAACAAAGTTTTTCCCAAATTCACAACTTATCAAAAAATTCATAAATATCATGAATAATGAATTCATTGAAGCTTGTCACAAATCATGAACACATAAGCACATCAAAAATGGTTCGGGTGGTCTGTAGCAGAACGTGCTAACACATTTCCCATAAGGGTCCTGTGTAGCCGTGAACAGAACGTACTATCGCAATCCTACATAATGGTTTTGCGTAGCCGTGAACTTAAGGGAGTCCTTGAAGGAGCTCCATGCCACTAGCGGGCAGGCGGGAGAAGCCTTTAGACAAGTGCACTTGATATAACAGAACGGACCAAACCAAACCCACATAACATGTAATTCATGACTTGAAAAATCAATTGCCCAAATGGCACATTTCTAAAACTTGTTTGTCATGCACATGGCATACTTCATATGCATTCCCATCAACATTTCACAACTCATTCAAATACATTCCTATACCAAGCATCAAGCCCTTTCACAAATCATCCAAAAGCCATAAAATGCAACAATTTTGGAACAATTTTGAAATCATTCCCATATCACTCAAAGTTCATTCACAAAGTTCACATACCAAGACTTATGGCCCATTTTCAAACCATCTTAAAGAACAATAAATACACATTTTCAAAGTAGTTGGAAATCATTTTTTTCTTCTTGATTTTTGAAAACATACTAATGGCTCATTATTCAAATTATAAACATAAAACCCACCTTAATTCCTTGCTTAATACTTATCCAAAGCCTCTACTCTTGCCTTTTCTTGTCTTCCTTGATTTCCTTGAACAATGGCAAATTTCCAAATCAAAAAGAATTCAAATTGGATAACCCACAATACATAATCACCAAATTGATCTTAGAAAACTTAAACCCATATATTTATTACGCTATATAAACCAAAATCTCTCTAAAAAATTCAACAATTTAAATATACCCTTATCTTGATCCTTCACCAAATAATGTGTTTCTTAGCTTGAATGGAAGCTCTCATTTTGTTCCACCTTTTTCTCTTTTTGAATAACCATAAATTCCTTCTTGAAAGCTTAGAAAAATCAAAACCCTACTTTCTTCTTCCTTCTTCACAAAACCGATACTCTCTCCCTCTTCTCTCTAATTTTCGTTTTTTTTTCTCTTCTTTCTTCTTCAAGTCACGTTTCTGCTTCTCCTTAAAAGCCAAACAACTTTTCTTATTACAAGTTTGCCATTAATGAGTGAAAAATGTCCAATTTACCCTTCATTTAATTGGTTCTCCCAATTTTGCCCCTTTTGTCCATCAACTACTAACATCTTAACTCATTATTTTGATCAGGTAAATGATAAAATTTGATAACACTTCCTTCTAGAGAAGTGTTCCTATATGGTTTATGTTTCCAATGAAACCAAAATCATTCAATTTGGTTTAGAAATCTAAAAGTTATGGCTCAAACACTTTCAGACTGCTACTAAACCGAGACTGTACACTATATCCAACTTTACTCCAGAAATTGAAAGTCTTAGGGACTGAATTGAAATTCAATTCCTTTAGAGAATTTGTAGCCTTATCTCTCTAGTTTAATCCAAATCAAGAATCATCTCATTTGGATAACTAGAACAAAAAGTTATGGCTAAAACATCAGAACATGTTTCAATTATATTTTCCAGCTTTTCAATTCCAACATATCACATATAACCTACCTTATATCTAAACCATCTTTTCTATTTCATTTCAAATTCAAGAATTCTCCTTTTCTCTGCATATGAATAAATGCCAACAATTTCTCATTTAATCGAGAAGTTCAGGGTCCATCAACCTCACAGGCCCAAACTTCCAATTTGTCACGTGTAGGTCCATTCACCAGCAACCCAACAGCACAACATTCCACATCTGCTTTTGCTTCTTCTCGACCAGCGGCGCTGCACACTTGGGACCAGGAGAGGCAACTGCGTATTTTGAAGGGGCTATGTTTTCGTTGCAATGAGAAGTTCTCTCCCGGCCATTGCGGCAAGGTCGCGACCCTCACTCTTATGGAGATGGTCGATGAAAGCGGCAACGGCGCACCAGCAGAGGCTTTGGCTGAAGGTGATGAAACAAGGGAGTTTGCCGAGATTTCTCTCTTTCCGCCTTGAGGACAAGGCGAATTTCTAGGAGGGACGCATTGATACGACACCTCCAACACATGAGGATCACATGGACCAAGATTTAGTCAATCAATAGTTTGATCCCATTACGTACATCTAGTAGTTATCCCATTATTTTAACTATTCTGTTATTTTACCGAATAGGTATTATCTTTTATTACGATTAGGAGTCTATCTTTAATTGTGATTAGGAGTCTTATCTTTTATTACGATTAGAAGTCTTATCTTTTATTACGATTAGGAGTCTATCTTTTATTGCGATTAGGAGTCTAGCATTATAAATATTTGATAGTTAGAGCAAGTGAGTAGTTTTGAGAAAATTAATTCCTTTGTTTTGGAGTTTAGTCCTCTCTATACGGCCTGACTTGGGAGTTTAAGATTCTTGCTCTCAAATTTATCAATAAAGTTTTATTATTCAGTTACTTCTATTTTCCTTCTTTTCTGGTTCCTATCAGGCTCCTTCATGAATTCTCCCTGTCGTTTAATGCTAAAGTGTATACTCTGCACTATTGTATTAATTTCATTTAAATTAACATCTTTCATATTTTCATTTAATATTTTATTTCTAGTTATATCTTAAAGTATTTCGTTATCAGTCATAAAGAATTTATATTAAATTATTAAGAATAATCATTCGTAGGAATATTGTTTAATTAACAAGAACAACAATATTTAGTAGAAATCTCGCTTTGTATCATGATTTTAGGCAAATTGTGTTTTAATTACAAGAAATTTCATTTGTTTTATGTTAGACTTTTATAAAATATTTGGGGTTTGTAGACATTAAGTTTTTCTTCAAAATATTTGAGGACTTTTAGTGTTAAGGTTAAATGACAAATTGGGAGTTCAATGAAATAAGGGTTATGAGATAATTTAATGTCAAGCTTATCTTTTATTTTGTCATGTTATATTCTTGTGTTGTGTAATTATATAATTTAATATATGTATACTCTTTATTTTTGTTTGCTATTATTTTCTCTCTCCCCTCGTCTCTGATTTTGTAAGAGATTTTTTGTGTTTAAAATATGAATTAATAAAGGCATGTTCAGTGATCTAATTTCTTATGGATGCAATGTTGTCTGACAATTTTAATGTAAGAAGGTACCATTAATCTACATTTGATGATTGCTTAAGAACATCAATTTGATTTCTTAATAGTTGGAAGGACTAGGCTTAACTAGATGTCCATCTTAATTTTGGGAAATTTCCTCCCGTGGTGTTTAAGTTTTAGGAAAAATACTTTTGAAAATATATGTTTTGCTTGTACTAAGAAAATAACATAAATAGTTAACATGGAATAACTACATTTATTTTATGTGTATCCCATATTAATTTTCATTTCTTTAACCACACAATAGTCTTTTACTCAATTATAAATTTATGATTTATGGGATTGCAAGAGGATGTAGAGAATTTGTTTATAGTATAATGAATACTTTGACCATAAAAATACCTAATTAATTTGTTAGGACAATGAAACACCTAATTCTTATATTTTGAATGGTGAAGTGTTGTGGAAGTGTTTTGTAAAGTGGGGTTTGTGGATTGAGGTGGATTGTTGGCTAATGGAGTGTGAAAAATACCTCTAAGATATAAGGCAAATGCTAATAAGATTGATGTTTTATCACCATTCACTCAAAAGGATATTTCAAGGTTCAGAAATTTAGAGAACGAGGAGTTGTATGACAAGAGGAGCAACAATTACATAATCATTAAAAAGACCATAATCTCAAATATTGATCGAGTCTTTAGGATTAAGAACATACTTTAAAGTCTACAATAGAATTTGTTTGTTCTCTACAAGAAGACTACTACTTGGAGGTAGTCAAGGAGTTTTATACCAATATTAGGGAGAAGTCTAAGTAAACACTTGGTCATTTATTCCTACATTTGAGACATTAAGGTTATGATTTTAAAGGAGACAATTAAAGGGCATCTTAGGCTATCATTAGAGGGGAGGGGAGTGAGTTTTCACAGTGTAAGGCCAATAGGGCATAATGAGTGAAATTATCGCGATCCACAATATAAGTTTGAGTTGGATATTATCTTTTCAGTTGGTGAATGGTTTTTTTAGGTGTAAGGAACTAACCATATAACCACAGATAATGGCCTACATCTTGAGTCACAACGTCCAGTCTCCATCTAATAGGTTAAACTAACTTTGAAAGATAGATTTGTACCTTTTAGACATGCTCTTCAATGGCTTATACGAAAAGCCATTGGTTTGATTGTCATCTTTGATGTTGTAATCTATTAGCAATGTAGTTTGATATAGGTCCCTAGATAAAAAACTGTGTTCCTAGTGTTAATTAGTCAACTATTGAGAAAGTATAGGGTGGACATCTCCAGTTTTAAGATTATAAAGATTAAAGAAGACAATTATATTAATAATGATTGGATGAGGTTGTTTAGATACACCTGTGAGACTAATGGGTGGATTAATCCATACTGATATGATAGAGGACATCTAAACAATCTAATACATGAGGCAACGAGGAATGATGGCCATGAATAAGCTGAGGGCTAAAGAGGGAACATAGGGGTAGTTAATAAGCTTTTTTTTGGAAGAGAATAAACAAAAATATATTAATAAAAGGGAAGGTTTAATATAGACAGTCAAAGAGGCCAAATGAGGCAATTAAAACTATATACAAAGAAAACAAAGAAGCCACAAGAGGCCCTCAATAATAATTAAAAAACAAAGCTAAGTAGGGAGTTTCTAAATATGTTGCTGAAGATCAGGTATCTGAAAATGAGATTCGAGGCCTAGAAGCCGAGAACAGATAAACTCGGTGATGTCCTTTATAATGTTCGGAGGCAATCAGTGTCATCTGCTGAAGATGCAGTTATTCCTCTCATGCCAAAGAAAGTAAACAGTGGAAGAGAGGACTAACCATGATAGTATATGACTGAAATCCTTCCACCTGCAAAGATGTGTGGAAGCCCCCTAGAGGAGGGGAAACCAAGAAGTCGAAGGCCAAGAGAAGGGGGTCTTTATCGAGAGAGAACCCCAAACTAGTGAAGAGAACCTGCACTGAAAGTAAAGGTGATCGCGTGTCTCTAGAGAGGAGCCACATAATACACAAGTCGAAGAAGACAAAACACCAAACATCTGGAGTCTGTCCATAGTCTGGAGGCGGCCCTGTGATGCTAATTAGAGGATAAAAGAGTGTTGCAGAATATGCTTTGGAAACCATAGTAGATGGTGGATCGGATCCACTAGTCGTCGAGCTCAGGGAAGGTTCCATGCAGAGTCAACAGAAAAAACTTTGGATGAGTGGCCAGTTCAAACTCAACTATCGGAATGCTAAACACGTGCTCTAAAGAGGATAGAGTCCTATACCTACTGCAGCTCACTGCTCCCCTTAGGAAATGTCCACTCACTGTAATGTATAATCTCTGAGACCCTGGCATCCCAAGAGAGCCCAGTAGAAGAGAGAACTCGGAATGAAAATCGGTCACATAATGGCCTTTGATCCGGTAACCAATAATCCTGCCATAAGGAGGTATCCCGACTATCACCAATACAAGCAACAATAAGACCTTTACACCACTCTCGACTTAACAGAATCTTTCGCCAAACCTAGGAAGAGCTTGACGAGACTCGAATACGCCAAAAAGATCTATCCCTTAGTAAAACAGTGCGTACCCATATGGTCCATGTGGAAGATTTATCTGCGAATAGTTTCCACACATACTTAAATGTGGCGGCCCTATTCCAGTCTCTGACCCTCTTGACTCCCAAACCAGCCCCTTGCCTCGAAAAACAAACTGACTCCCATGCCACCTTAGCCTTGGTGTGGGACAGTGAAGTATCTCTCCAAAGGAAAGCTGACAATATGCTCTCAATACGGCGAGTAATGCTAGTAGGCAAAATGCACATACCTGACCAGTATACCTATATAGAGAAGATGACAAATCTGATCAGCTGCAAATGACCCGTATAGATAAGAGACGATGAATTCCACAATCGGATCCGAGAAAGAATCCTCTCTACCAAAGGAAGACAATTTGAGTGTCTCAGTAGAGTAGTGATAAGAGGGACGCCCAGACAACGAATAAGAAGGGAACCAATCTAAAACCCCAGTATCTGTGGGCTCCCCACCTTGGGAACTAAAGTGATCTTAGTGGAGTTCACACATTGAGGTATAACAGCAGAAGAGAAAAAAATACCCCATTGCCGCCCTAAAGGGTGCTCCAATAATGTCATAACACCTTTTGTAGAAAAAAGAGGTGTAATTGTTAGGCCTCGAAGCCTTATCCTTTGGGATGGAGAATAAAGCAGTACATATCTCCTCATCTAAAACTAGGCTCACCAAGGATGGAACTATATTCTCTGGGACGCGCCGAGTGAAGAATCTAGCAGTATCAGCTGAAGGTACCAAGGGAAAAAATTGAGAATGCCCTGAAAATAATCCACAGCCATCTGTCCATCGATAAGCCACCAAGGGTTACAAGGCAATAGCTAGCATTGTCCATCGATAGACTACATGTGGAACTTATGCATATGAACATCAAGAAGGATTCAATGATGACCTACTTATAGTGATTTCACCACTGCCTCTACCCACTTGAGTGACTTTGAGCTTCATACTTTATACATACATATAACTCTTGTTGAAGATGTTGTCAATTTTTTATTATATTGTGCATTGTTTATAATTTAATTTTGTTATTCTATTGAATTGAGATATTGAAAATTATAATGCAATTTATATTTTATTATTTATGAGCCTCTATAATTTTATAGTGCAATTTTTTTGGTTGGGTACTTCGAGAAATTTTTTTTATTTTAGCTATGTTAGATTTAATTGAGTTTTCTACATCTTTTATTGATTTGCTCTTTTTGCAAAATATTGAGGAAAGTATTATTTGACATATGGGGTTGGAATTGGATTTTATCTAATTGTTTTGATTTTTGATTTTTTGTGTTTTTAGCTTTTGTTAGGTTATATTTTTAGGTTCTTATTAATAGCTTTATGTTGAAGACATACACTTATGCATGATTCTAGTTGAGATTTACTATAAAGTGTAAATGCATAATATGATTAAGTGATTACATTGCAAATCTTGACTTTGTAAATACTACAAAATTGAACTTTTTAAGTAATTATAATTTGATTTGACTTAAGTGATCCTGTAAGAATTTGAGCCTTCACTCACTCACACACACACACACACACACACACACATATGGATTCATTCTTTGATTTTAAGTTTCTAAAACGTGAATTTCATATTTACATGTAAGATATGTATGAACATTAAAATGATAAAGGCAATTAAGATTTGCATTTGAGCCAAATTACATATCTTTATACATTAATCCATTAATGAGCCTTATATGAAACATTAAGCTTTTTCTTCGTAATCTTTTCTTAAAGAACCTTGAACCCTCAAGTTGCAAAACTGGTCACACCTATAAACTTTCTCTTTTATTTTGAATTGATCTACTAGTATATGCCTCTAGCTAAAAAATTCAGGTCCTTTATGAAGATGATCTATCTCACACCAATAATCATGTAGAAATAAGTTAATTATCCATTTCCATTTCTGCATTTTATCTCATTGTTCATTCTTTCCCTAATTTTCAAGAGTTGACCCATTGCCCACGAGAGCCCACGAGAGATTCAGTTTTGGTTTAATATTTGAGAAAATTTCTCCTTTCAAAAATGTAGAAATGGAAGTACTTATAGGCAAAGTCTCTTTGCCTACAAGTATTTTCCAAATTCTCTTCACCATTAGGACTTTGTTTATCGCTTTGAGTAGGTATGATCCCGAGTTTTCCTTCATCCTGGTAAATAGACTTTATAGCACTTGACTTTGCTCTTTAATAATTAGAAGTAGTTGTAGAAAAGAATTTCATAGTCTACACGTGGAGAATAGTCATAATAATCTTATCATAAATACATATTTCTTAATAATTATGATAATTACTTGTAAATACACACTATAAATTTTTTTTGTCATATTTTAGTTTATAGTACATATTTTAACTTTTAACAAATAATAGTTTCTTTCAATTTTGATTCCCTTTATGTATGAATAAAAAAATATTAATTTAAATATTTTATGTTATATACTTGTGTAAATACTAAACATACAATTAGTAAGGAATTAAAAATGTGAAGATACTTTATATAACTTTAAAATAAATATAGATTAACATCTAAAGTAAGTTTAAAGCCATATTCACATATTGAAATGCATATTAAAAGATTTTAGTTTTTATATTATTGTTGAAATAAAATTTTTAATATTTTATCAATTTAAATTTTGATTCACTTTTGAAAGCACATAAATTTGGTTTACATTATATATAAAATTGCTAAACATATAAAAATAAATATATTTAAGACTAATTATAAAAAATCATCAAATAGTATGGTATTGGGATAATAAAGAAAACTTTATATTATGCTTTAAATACAAACATTTAGTGATCGATAATTTTTAATAAAAATGTTATTATCTTGACTCGAATAAACATTTGGTGACATATCTATCGATTTTAAAATATTATTCAAAGTCAAATAAAATACTTTAATAATTTTTATGAATTATTTGTTAGGAATACTAAAATTAATTACTTCAAAATTTGTTAATTTTTATATTAAAAAACAATATGTTATGTCATATTATGAATTTTTCTCCTAGAAAATAAAATATGTATTGATGGAGTAAATAATAAAAGATAAGTTCATAATTATCTATAAGTTATAAATGAACTTGACTCTTGTTGGGGGTATAAGCTTCAAAGCCAAAACTATTAAAACTTATAAAAGTTGCAACACTTTTATTGAGAAATTGAACTTAAAGAGCAGAAGAGAAAAGTTTCAATCAAGGTTGTACATGAGACTTTGGGAGACCAATTTGAGTTGCCTTTGGAAGTTTCACACCTACTTGAATTCATTATAAAGACAAAGCATTCTAAAGAGAAATGTATAGTTACTTAGGTATTAAAGCGGTGGCACAGACAATTTTAAGGCATAATTCTCCAACAAGTAAGGATCAGTTTAAGATTATGGATTGATTCCATCTAAGAGAAGAATAATGTATTGTCAGCTCCTCCTTAATGGACTTGATCAACTTGGTCAATATGAGTTGCATTTAAATTTATTTCTACTAAAAAATCCTTAAGTTCCTCTCCCTCTATAGATTATAAATTATAGTACTCAATGATATTTTAATAAGCAAGGAATTCTCCAATACCATTTCTTTACTTAAGGCATAACCATTGTATCAACTTTTGTCTATTTGAAGATCTTGCATAAGTATTGAATTTTTTCCTATATAGATGATGTGAATGGGCATTTAAAGAAAAGGTAATCCATTGATTCCTAATCTTGGTTATAAAAAACACAAATATTTGATATGTTTAGGATTTTACTTAATCTGTTCAAATTGCTCAACTTTCCTTTAATAACTAACTAGAAGATAAAGGAAGCTCTTGGCTAAGCCTAATTAAACCATACCAGTTTATCCCGTCCAACCTTTAGGGCTTGATCTCTTATAATTTTTCTGCGAGAGTCATTTATGAATAGAGCTATTGAGTGTCTACACTAGAGAAGGTAGTCCTTTATGTTAGGATTTATAGTGACACTTAATATATGATTGATTATAAAAGAACTGAACATGAACCCTAAGATTCTTAGAGCTTTGTTGAGATATTCTTTGATTAATTTTTGGTTTAGAATATCCCTCTATAGTACTTTAAATTATCTATCTTGCTTAAAAAGCCATAAGCATTCCAATTTTCATAATAGAAGGATGTGGAAATTTCATTCCTAATTTGTGCTAGAATTCTAACCTAACTACAGCTCTTGGCTTGAGTGTTTAAACTATAATTCAAAAGGAATCATATTCTGGCTTAATGGACTAAAAGCTAGCTCTCCTCAGATAGTGTGCATGGATCCACCTTACCCAAAGAGCCTACTTATCTATAAGTATCCTCCATATCCACTTGAAAATGAGTACTTTGTCAATGGCTCTAATAGGAAAAATTCCAAGGCCTCCCTTATCCTCAATTAAGCATAACTCTCTCCATTTAACTTTTGTTAAAGTACAGTTGAGCCTCTTGACACAAGAAAACCTCTTATGACCTTCTCAATGGTCTTGACAATGTCCATAGGAAATATAACATGAGATGACTAATATATATGAAGATTATTCAACATTGAATTTATTAAGTGAATTCTACCCATAAAAGTAAAATTTTTATTACACCAGCTTGAGCTTCTTTTCTTAATTCTTTTAATTTAATGATTGACATTAGAGGATATTGGTCTCTTTATGAAGATTGGAATACTTAGATATATAAGAGGGGGTTATATCGATTTTAATCCTGTTAAGTTAGAGAGATAAACAAATGATTATTGAGCACCCATAAAGAAAGACAATTGGTTCTTATCATTGTTGACAAAAAGACTTAACATCATTTGGAATGAGTTTAAAGCAGATATTAGTGTGCTTATGGAGTTAACATAATCTTTGAGGAACAAGATAAGATCATCTGCAAAATTTAGGTTGTAAATCCCGAAGCTCTTGCATTTTGAAAGATATTTGAAGTTTTGTTCCTTATTGACCACAACTCTAATAAGCCTTACAAGCACTTACATACATAAAATGAAAAGATAAGAAGTCAAGGGATCTACTTGTCTCAAACCTCTGGTACACTTGATGATCTTTTCGGGCTCTCTATTAACCAATATACTGTAAGAAACAATAGTTATACATTGTTTAATCAATTCCATATAGACATTATGGAATCCAAATGCCCTAAGAGTATTTAAAATTAAATTATAATTAATATAATCAAAGGCCTTAAGGAAATCTATCTTTATGACACAATTCATATTTGAATGTCTCCTATTGTCATTCTTGAATTACTCTTATTTTAGTAAGATATTATCCCTAATATGTCTCCCCTTTATAAAGGCTCTTTAAGATGGATCAATATGACAAGCAAGTGTATCCTTAATCATATTAGCTAATAACTTGGAAATGATCATATAAATAGTGTTACAACAAAATATAGGTTTGAACTCCTTAAGAGAGTTAGAGGAATGTACCTTAAAAATAATGTAAATGAAAGTCTTATTGAGCTCTCTTAACATTCTTCCAAGATGAAAGAACTCAATTATTGCTTTTGTGATCAGTGGTTTAGTGTAATTTCATGTTCTTTGGAAGAAAAAAAGCTTTTATGCCATCGAGTTCTAAAGCTTTATTTGGGTTAAGGGTAAAACGAGATGCTTCAACATCATTCTTATTGAAAGGTCTAGACAAGGAATCAACTTCTTGAGCTTAAATTTTATCTTTGATGATAAAACTTATGATCTGAATAAAAGTAATGATGTTCATAAAGGTACCAAAAGAATTGCAAAAGTAATTGAAAACTTCATGTTTAATTCCTTTTTATGAGTCAAGTAATGATGTAACACCCCATACCCAATAATGTAATTGACATACCAAATGTTACTATATTCTTAAATACCTAATACTTCAAACTACAACATTTTCTATTTAAAGCCTCATTAATCTAGCAATTACTATTCACTTTATAAAAAATTTAGACAGAGTTTTCTCTAAATTTACTTAAAACCTCCTGCAAGATACTTCAATACACTTCTTATGCATGTTAATCAACTATCTGTCTCTATGTTAAACTCCTTGACAACATAATTTACCCACCCTCCAATACATTTCAATACATCTAAACCATATTTCATACATAACTTTCATTTATTTATATATAATTCACAATAAAATCTTGTAAGATTCTTCACTTCTTTATGTTTACATGTCATAACTAAAAACAAAATAAAAATTTATAGTACATCCACCTCTGATTCTTTTGAGATCCTTTATGTAACTCTTGTCTTGTAATAGATCTACCACAACTTTCTTCTAACTATCTTCAAAACCTACGTGCGGAAAGAAAATCCACATGCTAAGCTATAGGCTTAGTGGTGTTCAAGCAATTCCATTTCACATTTAATTCAATTTATTTAACCATAACATGCGTAATATGTAATATTTTTCACATATAAATATGTTCATTTCTTTCTAAGCATAAATAGGCATTTAAAATCAAGTTATGAAATACAAGCATATATCTATTTTAATAATCCATATCTAATTATACAATGATCAATAAATTGTACATTCAATTACTAATTTCATTTGAAGTTCTTTAATCATTAATCATGCATTTATCTACTTTCTGTAATTGCCCCAAAGTAAAATCCATCGGAATTGCATCACCGAGCCGGATAAGCAGGATTTTTAAAAAATACAAGATTGGGTTCTCAAAACCATATGATCCATTTTTTATATATATTCATATTGGAACTGAGCTCTCGGAGCTATGCAGTTTATAATACAAATCAAATATCTTACAACGGAACCGAGCTCTCGGAGCCATACAATCCGGTAACATATATCATGACGCAGTATTGCTAACTCCCTAATTGGCATGCCAACCTTATCACATTTTTGCAATTCCTATCTATTTTACTAGGGACAAATCTAATTAAATTCCATTGAAATTTCATAATAAAAGCTTATAATAACCAATTCAAGCTATTTCATATTCAGCCAAAGTAAATGTTTTTTTTTCTTGTTATTGGTTTTAATTTAATTCATACAACATTTAAGACATATTCATCTCACCAATTAATCAAAAATAACGTGTATATCAAGTTTCTCAATTCAAACATAATGTATGCCAATGGAGGAAAGTATAAATTATAAGTCCAAATTCTCAATTAATCACATATACTACTTCGTTTAACATTCAATTTCATAAACCCCCAATTTTACTCAAGAACCCTAAATTTCCTAATACACAATTTTTAGGAAAAAGTAGAATTGCAAGAACACATACCAAATTGATGTCCAAATCTTCAAATTAAACTTCGATAAACTTCAATTTCATCATCAATTTCTTATTCATTCTCTCTCTCTACCCTTCAATTCCTCTTCTTTATCTTCATAATATTGCATAACAAATTCAATTTCATGTATTTTATTCATCAATGCATGCAACTACATCAAAATAATGTATTAAAAATAATTAAAACTCCATTAACTTACCTTATAAATTTTCAGGTACTATTCACCAAGAACACCCATATGCATTTTCATTATCTTTTCCCAAATTTTTTGTTGATATGGTGAGTTTAGAGATCTTAGGTTGATGATTTAGTGTTTAATAAGTGATTTGAGGGCTAAAATGAAAGAAAATTGGCTTGAAAATGAAAGAAAAATGGATAAGAAAGGAGATATGGTTGTTCGTGGCACTCCTTAGTGAGGAAGAGGGGGTAGGGGGCTAAGAAAATGACATGTTGTCCCTCAATAACATTTTTTTCATTAAAAAAACAAAATTAACTTTAACTTTTAATCCATTCTTTTCTTCTTCTTAATAAAAATACCCATAACAAAATATCAACCTCATATAAAGACCTTAATTAATCTCACTTATTTCCATTAATATTTTCGGATTTGACTTTTACCCATTCTCGGGTCAAACTTTGACCACAGGTCAACTCTTGGTCAAATCCTCAGAACAAAATCGTTTTGAGCTCTAATTTGATCATCGGGTTATCCTTGAATAATATTATCTGATGCAAAATAAAATAAAATGCAGTTTGGGTCCCATATGTCACTATTCACCTCAGGATATACTATTCACGACCTAAAAAATACTATTCATGAAATCGAGATTTTTAGGGTGTTACAAATGAGCCATTTTCTTCTTTAGAGAAGTTACTATGTTGTAATTCCTACTTGAAAGAACAACATTATGAAAGAAGCTGGAATTTTATCATCGTCCTTAATCCACTAATTTTTATGTCTTTGCCTTAAAAGAGCGTAAGTAATTGTCATAACTTGATTGTACATGATTAAGATATTCTTTTCTTGTTCTTAAAATTATGCAAATTTTAAGTTCATTCTTGATCTGTTGGAGCTTTCCCATGTAGATAAACATCTTATGTCCCTGAATGTCTAAGTTAAGTCCCTTTAAAATAGTTTCCTTAAAGCCCTCCACTTTCACTAAGAAATTGTTCAATATGAAAGGAGAAATTTTCCTATGAGAAGTGGGCAAATTATGCACTAAGATAGGAGTGTGGTATAAGATTAAAGGATTGAATGAAAGTGGCATTTCTTTTAAGGAATGTAGATATTTCGTATGCATTAATTATAGATCTATCTATTTTCTTTCTCAAAAACCATTTGTCCTTTTGCTTATTATTCTATATAAAGAAACAGTCCTTTATTTTTAAGTTTGTAACTTGAATATAGCTAGCACAATTAATGAAGTCCTCAATGTAATTTTGAGACTAACATTGCCTTAAGCTTTTGAGGGATATAGCATACCTTTAAAATCCCCTATAGTGTAGGGATTTTATCTTGCTATATAGGGAAGTCCTCTAGAAAGTATAGTTAAGTGCATACACAAAGGTAACATGAAATTGATGTTCTAATGTTTTAATTTAATAGAAAAATGGATTAACTAATTTGACATGCTAGCTTGATTCACCTCTAACTTGTTAAGATCTAATGTTACTATTGTCCTTCCATAATGATGATAATGGTGATTAGTATAGACAGGCCAATGTTTCTTCACAAAGCTCTAATTCCTATAATTGTTTTCCTTGAGCTTATTCTCTAAAAGACCAATAAGAAAAGGTTTAGTGCTATGAGGAAGAAGAGGAAGAAGAGGAAGAAGAGGAGGGTTTCCGACACCGAATCTTCCCATAATAGGTGATCTCCTGACGTCGCCGCTTTCCCGAATCATCTAACTTGAGTTTCATTTCCTCCCCATTTACTTTTTTATTCATTTAATGTGTAAGATTGAGATGAGTTGTATGGATATGGATTTTGAATTATTAATGATGTTCTAACGTTTCCTTTGAGATTTTGCTTATCTTTAATGTTAATCTAGTTGATTTGTGTTTACTTGAGTTGACTGTTGTGTTTGATTGATGTATTTGCATATTTCGATAATAAATCGAGAGAGTGAACCGGATAAAAATGATTATATTGAATTAACGAGAGTTAAGCGATCTAATTGACCACTTAATTACTCTAGTCGGTAATTTCATGGAGAGAGATCCCGTGCTAGACTCGATTGTTTTTTAGAGAGTTTTAGAACTAAGTAGAATTATGGGTAATTTGTGAATTAAGAGATTGTAAGTCCATAATTCAATTAGGGTTTACAATTTAGAGAATGATTATAACTCAAGAGAGAATAATCAACCCTATGATCGTCTAGAACCGACACCTATAAACACATAAAAGGCTAGATTAGCATTAATGATAGGTAAAATCCCCTCTCTCATAACTTGATTAATCCTCTTGACGAATTTCCATTGTTACATTATTTGATTGTTGCTAATTTGTTTTAATTTAGTTTACTTTTCAGTTATAATTCGAATTTGAGTCTTAAACAAAGCACAACCTGAATTAAGTGGTACCTAAGCAAAATCTCTGTGGGACGATATTTGCTTTTTACTACGAGTAACAACCTATATACTTGAGGTTTTTAGCGTAAAACTTGTAATTGGTTTTGCAATCACCATTAACCAAAACTGAGTAAGATGGGGAAGTGATATAGGCCTCATTCTACCTAACAAACACATTAAGGAATCCCAAAATCTTCAAAGTCTGAAGGATAAAACCCTATTTGACATAGTTAAAAGCCTTTTTGAAGTCCACTTTTATGATACAATTAAGAGGATCATTCTGCCTCTAATACCCCTTCATCAATTCTTGGATAATAGTGACATCATCCTCAAACTTTCTTTCTTGTATAAAGGCACTTTGATTATCAAAAATTAGTGAATCCAAGACTATTTTAAACTTGTTATCCATAATTTTAGAAATTACCTTGTAAAGGAGGTTGGTACATACACTAGGTCTAAATTCCTCAAAATAAAAAGGATAGGAGGTTTTAGGAATCAAACATATATGGGTTTTATTGATCTCCTTCAATAGCATTCCCCTTGAGAAAAATTCCAAGACAACTCTCTTTACCATAGTGCCAGTTTCCTACCATGTTTTTAAAAGAAGTAGCCATTAAAACCATCAGGTCCTAAGGATTTGTTTGGACTCATTTGAAAAATCACCTCTTTTATCTCTTTTTCCTTAACAAGCTTAGAGAGAATTGCAGTTTGGTCCTAAGAGATTTCTTTTTTTAATGAGGGAGCAAAGAGGAGTGGTAGTTGCTTCTGTAAGGTAATGTCTATAAAAGCTCTCAACGTATCTCACAGCCTCCACTAGAAGGTCCCTATGCTGAGAAATATCACTTCCATCTCAATGCTTAAGGGAATAGATTCTATTTGTATTTTTCCCGGCCAAAATAAAGTTAAAAAAGAATTTAGTGCACCTTTCACCATCTTTAGTCCAATTAGCTTTGGCCCTTTATTCCATAAAGCTATCATGGTCTCTAGTGGTTGACAAGTAATATCTCAAGAGAGACTTTTTAGTATTTAATAAGAAATAGTTGGCAGGATCTCTAACAAGATTTTTTTTAAAATAATTGTCAGTTCTTTAGCCTTAGCAACAACTAGATGTGTGGAAGAAGCTCTTCTGTTGAAGGCTTTTCATCTCAAATTTGATAGCCTTAAGTTTATGGGCACAAATGAATTGGTAAGTTCTCATATTTTTTAACTCCAAACCCCTCTAGAGAGCATCAGGAAAACCATCATCATCTACTGAAAATTATTAAACTTGAAAGGATCTCTTCTATCCTAAACTTGGAAAAGTTTTTCTACCTACGTTGTAGAATGGTCTAAGAATAAATGATCCAGAAAAGTAGACACACTATCAGGAAACTGAGTGATCCAATCATGATTCACCAAGGTGCGATCCATTTTTTTTCTTAGTGCTAATCTTCCAGATTGTTTGCTGCTCCAAGTGTAGAAGTGACCCTATGATTTTAGGTCAAAAACTCCCAATTTACCACACAATCATTGAAATCATATTAATAGTTTCTCAGACTGTAATGTCCCTCAAATTCAGTTCTATATAATGTGTAATCAAAATCTCTACAAAGTAACCACGGTCCATTCACTCTCTTTTGGAATTCTACCAAGCTGTCCTATAAAAGATTTCTTTGAAAATCATGATTAGAATTGTATATAAATGAGGTAAAAAAGCCGACTTTTTCTTAAATAAGTTTTCATTTAAGGTGATAACTTGCACCTTCTCCTTAAAAGCTTCAACATCCTTAAGAGAAGGGTCATACCTTATAATAATCCTCCTAAACCCATGGGTTTAATGGTTATATATAAATTTCCATCAAAAGCCCAGTTTATTAAGAATCTTAAGATTTTGAAGTATAATTTGAAGTGAATCACAAAATTAATAACGCAATCACAATACACAAGAAGGGGGGGTTGAATTGTGGTAATCTTTTTCAGTTATTCCCCTTAAAAATAATTTTGAATACAATAATGTAAAGTAGAGTTTGTGAAATGTTGACACAGAGATTTATCCTAGTTCACCCCAAACCGTGGGCTACGTCCAGTCCTCAGAGTTCCTTCTGAGATTTCACTATTTTCAAAGAAATACAAGTATTCTTT
>JAOTAX010000196.1:7077517-7096878 GCA_025629825.1 Erythroxylum guanchezii | reverse complement strand
TCAGCTGCTTTTCATTTTTATCTTTCTCTTCGTTTATCATCAAAACTTAAATACGTAAAGTCAGTTTTGACTTAACATAATTTTGGTCTCTAAAAGAGCAAAAATCCATGGTTTTGCGTTATAGAAAAAATCCCTTAAAACAAAAATTTTTAAGACAGATGATCTCCCTCACATTCCATATGATGACTTTCATAAATCAAAAGGTTTTATTTTTGGAGCCCTTACCTTTCCTCCTATTGGATTTCCTTTTGACAGCTGACAAAAATTCCCCAGTGAGGGGATCATCCTCTTTATTCTCATTAGAGGGTGGAGGATTCTTGTCCATCCGATCAAGAACAATTGGATGGTCTTTAAAATTAGTAGAGATGTCCCAGGCCTGACCCGACCTGACCCCAGGCCACAGTGGCCCGTGGCCTGGCCTATGGCCCGACGGGTTGGGTTCGGTCGGTCTGGGCCAGGACAACTCGACCTATTATATTTTTTTAAAGTAAAATATCAAAAACAACATCATTTTTAAAGTAACAGCCCGGGACCCACTTATGGCCCAGTCAACCCAAGCCAAAATCAAGCCGTGCTGGGCCCTTTTTGACATCCCTAAGAATTAGCTGGTTGTTCTTCCACAATGATCTCCTTTCCATCATCAACTTCCATAATAACCTCATTCCTAACGGCAACTTCCACCATAACCTTTTCCCCTTTCATAACTATCACATCAATTTTGTGACCTTTAGTAGAGGAGGAACATGGTACTGATTCCTCAGACAAGATATTAGTTCCAACCCCCTGATCAATTTTCCCTTCACCCATTAGCTCCTCATAATCACCCCTTTGAAAAGTTTTACTCATAGGAATCCATCTCTTACCTTAGGAAATTAGGGAGTGCTTCTATTGGTATTGGACTAACACATTATCTTCATATAAAGCTCCATCAAGTCTCAGTCTCATGACTGGGATGATTTTAGGTAAGCCCTTTAGAGAGTTCCATATTAATACAAATTCTAGCATATCCCAATCTCTTCTTTTTGGCACTATTATCATCCAGATATAACGATTTACCTAGAAAGCTGGCAATCATACTCAAGCCTTTTGTTGTCCAATATTCAAGAGGAACATTGTAGAGGTTTACCCATATAGGAATAAACTTGTGCTTATTGGAGTCAATCTAAAACCCAGGCTGTCAATGTTGTAGAAATAGTGGGAAGTTAGAGACATGCCATATTCCTTCTTCTATGATTTTAAGTGCATAAGCTTTAGAGGAAAAGGTGAAAATGATGCATTTATCTTCAACTGTTAAAGCTTCACTGAACCCTTTGTTTTTCCATAATGCAATGTCCATTTTTAAATAATAGGAAATGCAGGTCTCTTATCCCAGAAGAACCATAAGAGGGAGTTTTCGCAAGATTTGACCCCTTCATGAAGAAGTTCCAGATTTAGGAAAACACAACATGCTCATCTTCACTCTTAAGGGGAAAAATATTTAGTGAGAGATTAGAGGAACCTCCAACAACCTGTTTCCCTGTTCTCCTTTCACCTATGAGATTGGTTGAAGCAGAAGCAGCTTGGGTTAAGGTAGTAGCAGGAGCAAGAGGGGTTTACATTGTTCCAAGGATCCTCCTTGGCAGAGTTATGTTGTAAAGGTAGTTTAGGTACATGCATAGTAAGAAAACAAAGGCGAGTAGCTTTTCAGATTGTTGGTTAGGAAATGTAGATCCCAAAAAAGGGAAAGAACAAGAACGGGTAAGTAGAGGGTGGGAGAAAAAGACCAAATAGTCCTTAGAAGTGCACCCTACTGAAGGAAGAGTGAGCAGCCGAGATCTAAAGATCAAAGATAGCCGAAGAAAATGCAAGAAAGGAAGAGGATGAGGGGTTGTGAGTTCAGTTCAAATTAGAGAACAATGGAGGAAAGAAGGTGAATATGGAGAGGATGTTTTTGTTAGAAGAAAGGAGGGAAGGATAGAGGTAAAGGTTAGAAAGAAGGAAAAACTCTCTTTTAAACCCATTTTTCCTATAAGGACACCAATCCTTTTTTAACTTATCCTCTTCCTTACAGATGTAGTCTTATCCAAAAATAAAGGTTTTTCAATTTAGCTAGCAAAGTGACTTAGTCCTTTAGCAGTCCAATATTCAAATGGAATGTTATAGATATTAATTCATATACGAATTTGACCCTGCTTGAGGTTTTGTAATTGAATTCCCGATTTCTATTTTTTAATAAACAAAGGCTTATTGTTAAAATGTCATTGTCTTACTTTTGTGACTTTTTGAACTTGTTTGGGTGCATCAAACTTTAAGAGGAAAATGTTATCCTCATTAACTAGAACTTCCTTCAATCTAAGCCACTCTACGCCCAAGTTTATAATAGAAAAGGGAGGTCTTTTATCTAAAAAAACCCAATCATGCGTGCCTCCTATGTAAACACTCATTCCTTCAATATATCCAAAATTGGTGCCGTTATAAATTTTGCCAATTTCCATCGTTAGGGGAAAGTAATGAAGCTTCAAGGTTAGAAAGAAGCCCCCTACTATTTGTAATCAGGTTCTCTAGTTGGAAATTTGCCTAATGGTTCAGAGGTTGATAGATTCAAATGTGGTGAGAAAGTTGAAATAAGAGAAAGCAAGGTGATGACAAGTGAGGTTAAGTTAAAGTAGGTGAGGCAACTAAAACATGAGAATCATACTTTGACAGAAATAATAAAAGGAAAAATAGGCAGGAAGGAGCTAGAATGGAGATACCATTGGAAAACAGTTAAAAAGAGATATTGAGAGTAATAATTAGCTAGAGCAAGGATCAAATACAAAAATGGTTTACAGCTAAAGTGAAGGATGGGAAAGAGAAGATGAGGAGATACATAAGTTATAGCAACAAAAAAGAAACTTTTAGTTAGCCAGAAAGAAATTTTGAAAAACCAAAAGAACTATAAATCCTAAAAGAAAACCACCAATCAACCATGCATATGATAAGCATAAAACACTAATAATTACCTTCAAGTTGTCAAATTACTTTTGATTTAATGTTGTGGATATGGTATAAATAGAAATAAGTATAAGGAAGATGGTGTAATTTTTGATATCCTATATTTATTATTCTATTCTTTTAATAACATAGAATATAGTTTTTTATTAACATATATATAAATTTTGACTTATTATGTATTTAACTATATTTCAATTTTATAAATATATTCATGTGTAAAGTTTATCTTAACTTTATAATGTATTTATTTAGGTAGTCAAAAAATATCTAATATGTTATTAATTTATTTGTTTGACATAATTTACATTTTGTCTCGATTGTTTAAAATTTATTCTATGATCAAGAAATATAATATAATTAATTAATATATTTATTTTTAGTTATTATGTTAATTGAATAAAAAGAACTTTTTATTAGTATATAAATCAACTTTAATTTAATATAATATTAATTTAGCTTCATTTTTAAAATATTTTATTTTGATTTTATAAATATACTTATTTAGATTTTATCTCAATTTTTTCGTAACATTAATATAGATTTGGTTTTCCAAATGCATTTATTAAGATTGTACCTTGATTTTATTAGATGTATTTATTTAAAAAAAAATATTTTGGCACATTTTTTTATAAACATAAATTCAGTATATGAAATTCTAATGAAATATCCTCTTCATATATATGATTTGTCACATGTTAAATTCTAATAAATTTGTTTCATTGGATGACTTGTCGTCTCGCTATGACACCACCCACCACCGGATTCCCCAACGCTGGATTCGTCGGAGCAAGTCTACATCTCCTCTCTGGCGCTTCTCAAGATGCTCAAACACGGTACGAATTATTTCTACAATCTGATTATAATGTTCGTTTTCATTGACAATGTGACTCAGTTTGGCGGGGTTTGTTTAAATTTTTAGTCCAAGTTATTAATAGAAAAGTTGGTTCGCTCTTTCTTGCAATCTGATTTGGGGAATTAACAGGAAGGGCCGGGGTGCCTATGGAAGTGATGGGATTGATGTTAGGAGAATTTGTGGATGAATACACAGTAAGGGTAGTGGATGTATTTGCAATGCCACAGAGTGGTACAGGAGTTAGTGTTGAAGCTGTTGATCATGTGTTCCAAACATGCATGCTTGATATGCTCAAACAGACTGGCAGGTATTCTACTTATTTCTTCCAACTAAGCGCTGAAGAGCTATCAATGCCTACAATCTATGTAGGCATAGCTGCTTGTACTATTTTGCTGTAATTTACTAATTGTTTATCAGCCCAGACCCTACTGTTACCTGAATTACACGATGGAGCCTTTATGTATATGAATTGTTCCTGATATTAAGTAAGAACATTGCCCTCTGTAAATGTCTGTTAACATTTCTTCTACGTAGGGTCACTGAATAATTTATGTAATTTTAGGAGCTTAATTCCATCTTACTTACTATCAAGTTGAATTAATTGAGTACTAGGGGATTATTGATCCTTATGGCTATAGGCTTCACAATTTTGAGACAGAGAATTCGTGTTGAGGTTTTCAGCAAATTCAGCTTCAGAAGTTCCTTTTATTTTTTTTTTCCTGTGGCCAAGTTACATTTTTAGCAAAGAGTTAAAGTTTCCATTTTATTGAAAATCCTGAGAAAGTTAGTATGCTTCAAGTGCACAAGCTCATGAACTCTATTGGAACTCATCCCTGTTGAATTGACTTGATTGCCATTGATGGGCATATTGTGAGTTTCCCACAATTGAAGTCACTTGTTTGGTGTTGCAGGCCAGAGATGGTTGTGGGGTGGTACCATTCACATCCTGGATTTGGGTGTTGGCTCTCTGGTGTTGATATAAATACGCAATAGGTTTTTTCTACATCCTTGTTTAAGCTTTTCTTAATATTGATACTGTCACATTGTTTTCACCAATGACTTATGCTCCTTTGGTTTTGGGATGACTTTGATGCCCTGAAAATTTTGTGTTTATGGCTATAAACTTCCACTTACAAGATGTATGCATTCGCCCAAGCATATATCTTGTATCAAACTCTTTTATGATATCAATTCAATTGCTTTATTTTATTTTATTTTATTTTTGTAATTTGCAGAGTTTTGAAGCTTTGAATCAACAGGCTGTTTCGGTAGTTGTAGATCCTATTCAAAGTGTTAAAGGGAAGGTGGTAATTGATGCCTTTCGTTTGATTAACCCACAAACAATGATGCTTGGCCAAGAACCACGACAAACCACTTCCAACCTTGGGCATCTGAATAAACCATCCATCCAAGTTAGTTTGCTACTAATGCTGCTTGTTTTTTCTCTGGTAGTTGCTATCCTGTTATATTATGAATTATCTAAGTGGCTTGCTTCAATATTATCAGGCACTGATACGTGGATTGAACAGACATTATTACTCGATAGCCATCAATTACAGGAAGAATGAACTTGAGGAGAAGATGCTTCTTAATCTGCACAAGAAGAAATGGATGGATGGATTGACACTTAGGCTGTTTGAAACTCATTCAAAGACCAAAGAACAAACTGTTCAGGTGAGGGAATTAAAGTGTGATCTAGAGTAAATCTCGATTGAGGGAATGAAATGGCACTTCTCTATTCTAGAATAAGTGTTTTGCATGTTTCCATTGTTAGAGTAGCCACCTTAACTGAAAATTGTTGGCGGAGATTTCTATTGCACTCAGGGGCCCTAGTGTTTGACTGACAGATAATAAACTAATTACTGTAATATTCAGTATTCAAGTGATATGGGATTGCTTATCCTTAAATTTACAGAAATTGCTCAACTTAGCTATTAACTACAACAAGGCGGTGCAGGAGGAGGACGAACTGCCCCCTGAAAAGCTAGCAATTGCGAATGTGGGAAGGCAGGACGCGAAGAAGCACCTTGAAGAGCATGTTTCTAATTTGATGTCTTCCAACATAGTTCATACTCTGGGCACCATGTTAGACACAGTTGTGTTCTAGTCTCGGCTCTCCTTTCTCGTCTGCAATATTGCCGTTTGTTTTCAGGTAGAAAGATCATGAGCTTGTAGATTATGCTGCAGCTTATTGCATTTCTTTTGGTCTCCGGTTGATGCATTACCGGAACTATGTTGGACCTCACTGACGCTTGTTGGAAATTTAAGGAAAACACTTGAAATCTTGGATGGCTAATGACTCGATTTCTTTTTTATTCAGTTCTGTTCTATCTGTCATATGAAATCTTTAGTACCAATTCGATCTCTTAACCCATCTTATTTCTTATTAATTCGTATCAAATCTATGAAAAGAAAAAGAAAGGAAAAAAAGGGGATCAATCGTTTGATACGAGGCACGAAAGCCTGATACGTAAAGGTCTACTCAGAAAGTTTCAATCACACGTCAGAATGAAAGCACATGACATGATACTTACACTTGATACAAAACTTTTGTGGTTGATATGTATCTTTGAGAGAATAAAGCCAAAACGTTTTAAGTAGATGGTACCCAAGCATGAATAATATTAATGAGATTGATTTGGAAATGGTGCTCTTCAGGGTATCGGATTTTCTGTTGAAACAGGGTGTTGAGTATAGAAGATCTGAACCCCTCTTCAGCTTGGCATATTGCTCAATCACTTGCACCTCAGCATTCCAATAAAGAAGCTGTGAGGAAAGGGGGCTATTCCAACATCAGCCATTCAAATTCAAGCTTGTCAGAGACAGAAATCTTATTTCTGTTGACAGTGTGTGCAGTTTCTTTTCCAAATTCCAAGGACTATTCCTTATCCTGTTCAATCAGCCCTCATATGTAAGAAACGTGGCAACTCCATCAAAACAACTAACATGCTATCCATTTTTCAAAGGTCAAATAACCAATATTCAGTTGATCCAATAACTTTTGTCTTGCCACGACACCCTTCTTTTGTTTAATTTCTTCTTTTGTAATGAAAAGAGACGTAGCATCAGAAAGTTAATTCGACACCTCAAAAGTCTACAAACACACACCATTACACAGTCAGCATGCAGGATAGAAGAAGCTAATTGATGTTTGTATTGATTGCGTAACTGAAAACTGTCCCAACTAATCAAGAAATCCTTTCTTTATTATCTTGGCCCCATGCCTATCTTACAAAGATTTGATTTTCCTGAAACTACCGACAGAATGATAACTAAGGAAATGCAATATCTGACATCTTGTTCTTTAACAATAAGCTAACAAGAGAGGACACCATGAATCCTGTCTATGCAAACTGAACCGCATTCTGTATTGATGATTTCAGGAAGCTAGGCCTGCCTGATAACCAAAGCCTCTTTACTGAGATGTCCCGAGTCTATGAACTAATCAAAATATCAAGTTGAGATGCTACTCTTCATGTAATTGTTTTGATGTTGTGGTTCCTTGCTTACAACCATCTCAGGAGAAGATCCTATGGTTTAATTTAAAATGTAAAATTAGAATGTTAAAGCAGTGTTTAATTTCTAAATTGCAGGGCTATGTAGGAATGAAATTTTAAGTTTCAGGAACATATTGATTAGACATTTTGAAGACTTTCAGAATGGGAAGATTTGGACATACAATTATCTGTACTTAAAGCAGCATACCATGCCAACTTTCTTTACCTTTGCTTAAGAAAATTATCTTTCGAGTCAAAGAAGGTGCCTTTCTTCTCGTCAGTGAGCCATTGATTACTCAGCAATAAAAAGTTAGATTCACCAACCACAGGTATCCTTAGTATATATACCTGTAGAATAGCAAGTTCTATCAACAAACCAGATTCTACATCTCTCACAGCCAAGCCAAGCAAACACAATCAGCAGGTATTGCAGCCACTCAACAGAAGATACTTGAAGCATCAAGTCCAAATTAACTGTTCTTTCACATCAGACATGAAGGATTCACGAAAGATGGAAGTTATTGGCATTGCAATCGAGTCAGTACCAAATCGAATTGAAAGAATGCCAAGGCTACTACTTGAGCAAGCCAGCCAGGATTATGATACAACTCCCGCAAATAAGTCTCTGGCATTCAGGCAAAGTAAGTTTCTACCAGCCCCTCTCTATCTTCACCATCTCTTTCCTAACTGAGAATTGTGATGTTAATCAAAATATTTTGTATTACAGGTGCACTTGATACAGTGCTTAAAAGAATGAACAAGTTAGGGAAAAAGGCTGACAAATTTGCACATGGAATCCGAGAACATGGTGAGTTGATAACAAGTATCTGGAGATTTAAGCGTCATCATGTCTGTTATACATAAGTAAATAATGGATACATGCTAAAGTCACCCGCAATTGTGTATCTGCAGTGAGATTAGGGACCAAGATCAGTGAGATCCTAAAAGGGAAGTTGAGCTTGGGGGCTAAAATTATTCAAGTAGGAGGAGTGAAGAAAGTTTTTAGACAGTTATTTACAGTTGGAGAACGAGAGAGGTTATTAAAAGCAAGCCAGTGTTACTTGTCTACTACGTCTGGTCCTATTGCAGGTCTGCTGTTTATCTCCACCGACAAGATCGCTTTCTGCAGCGAGAGATCAATCAAATTATCTTCTCCGGATGGGAAAATGGTTAAAGTCCATTACAAAGTAAGAAACATGAATATTGTTTATCAAAAACATCCTACAACTTCTGACTTCTTTCGAGAAGTAACGTTTTGTGATTCTGGTGTCTAATGTTCTTAAATTTCTGCAGGTTGTGATTCCACTAAGAAAGATTAAGGCTGCTAATCAAAGTGAAACCGTGAAGAAGCCATCACAGAAGTTCATAGAAATAGTTACTGTAGATAATTTTGATTTCTGGTTCATGGGTTTCCTAAACTATCAGAAATCTCTGAAGTGTCTTCAGCAAGCAGTATCTCAAGCTTGGATCAGCACAAGAAACTCAGATGTGATTTAAGGAGAAAGCTTTTCTGCTCTATATGCCAATTGTAACTAGAATCAAACATATGTCAGCTTTTCCAGCTGAAGAACTCAATTGTACAAATTTCATGGAAGAAAAATGCCCCGTGATTTTCTAACTCCGAACCATAATATTTTCCAAAACAGTCCTAAATTTCCTAGTGAAATATTGCTGCATATCAAAGCTGATTTTAGTCCAGTGATAAAACATGGTTCCGCTTTAGCATCACTCGTGGTAATTAAGGTTTACTGTTCTCTATGAGTTTATTCGAGACCGGGGACTTGATTCGCCAAACTTTGCGTATCTACAATTTCAAAAAGTATATGAATCTTTACAAACCTATTGTATGCTTTCACATTAAGGTATCTAATGCCAACAAAACATCGTGGAGAACCCACTAGGATTATGATGAGAAGGAGAAATCAACAGCAGCAGAATCAAGGGGCTCCTAAATAGGAGGAAATCTATTCCTAACAAATTGGGTGAGAAATTAGTGGAGATTTAATCAAAGTAAACAAATTAGGAGATAATCAAGATATTTGATTTGTGTAGAATTCTTTCCTAGTATAGATATCGCTGTACTCCTATCTGTATGTCACCTAAATAGAGGAAAAATATAGGACAATCACACTTTTTCTCACATGGTATTAGAGCTCTAAGCAGAAATTAAACCCTAGTCTGTCTCCTTCAAGCCTTATCCCTATCATAAATTAAAACCCTAGTTGTCTGTCAACCCTAATTGTCCATAATCATTATCTATCCGAATCCACCACCAATCAACCAAGCTCTTTTAAAATTCACAACCTTACCAAAAAAAAAAAACCTTCCATCTACCTACTTTAGATTCTTCTTCTGTCCAAATTACAACTATATGGCTGAATAAAGAGATTTTTCTGCATTGGTCTCAGTTAGTATCAATTAGTATGGATGTATATCCGAGGGAGAGGGAAAATTGACTACTTGACAGGAGAAAAGAAGGAACATACCCCTGAGGATATAGGTTATACCACTTGGGATGCAGAAAATTTTCATTGTGATGACTTAGTTGGTAAATTCTATGGAGACGGAAATCAACTCCAACTATATGTGTTACTACATTGCTAAGGAGCTGTGGGACAACATCAATCTCATATGTTCAAACTTGGGCAATTAGTCTCAAGTGCTTGATTTGACACTAAAATTTGGAGAAATCGCCAAGACGGGGAAAGTGTTACTAAATACTTTAATACTTTGAAACGTTTATGGCAAGATTTGGATTTATTTAACAAAAACAAGATTTGGACTTATTCAGTGATAATTATGAGTGTAAATCATCAAAAGATTACCACCACTATAAGAAAAATGTGGAGGATAATCATATATGTAAATTTCTTCTTAGACTAAATGTTGAGTTTGATGAAGTTAAAGGCATAATTATTAGCAGACAGTCCCTTACCCCTATTGGAGAAGTGTTTTTTGAAGTTCAGAGGGAAGAAAATCGCAGGCTTGTTATATTAGGGAAGGAAAAACTTGTCAAAACAATAGAGAATTCTGCCCTTGATGCAGAGTCTTGTGTTGGCTGAATGGTCCAGGGGAAATTTAAGCAAAAACCTCATGTTTGGTGTGATTATTGCAATAAACCAAAGCACACACATGAAACCTGCTAGAAGTTGTATGAAAAACCAACAAATTGGAAGGGGGAAATGAGAATAGGAGTCGGCCAGGCTCTGCTCATGAATCCAAAATTGCCTCTTTCAGCAAAGAGCAATAAGATCACATCCTAAAGCTGTTGAAATCTAACTCTAGATTGTTGGCTGCACCTAAGGCTTCTTTGGCACATTCAAGTAGTAATCTTAATGCCCTAGTATGTCATTCTTTTTCTGCTCCTTGGATCAATGATTCAAGAGCCTCTGATTATATGACAAATCTTTCAAATTTGTTTCATACTTATAACCCTTACTCTGGTTATGAAAAAGTCCATATAGAAAATGGGTCATATTCTCCTATTGCTGGTAAAGGTTTGGTAACCTTATCTAGTACCTTGTCCCTTAAATTTGTTCTTCATGTATCTAAACTTACTTGTAATCTCCTATCTGTTAGTAAATTGTCTAAAGATTCTAACTGTCGGTTTACTTTCTTTGACTCTCATTGTGTATTTCAGGACCAGAGTTTAGGGAGAATGACTGGCATTGCTAGGATGATAAATGGTCTCTACTATTTTGATGATGAAGATTTCAAGGGTAAAATATCTCAGAGCTTAAGTAGTATCAATTCTCTTTCTATAAAAGATCAAATTATGCTTTGGCATCATAGGTTAGGACATCCTAGTTTTTTGTATTTGAAAAGACTTCTTCCTATGATATTCTAAGGATTGGATTGTTCAACATTTCATTATAAGAGTTGCATTTTGTCAAAAAGTCATCAGTCCTTTTATCCATCACAACATTATAAACCTTCAACATGATTTCAGGAAGAAAATGGTTTGTTACATTTATTGATGATCATACTCGTATGTGTTGGGTTTACTTAATGAGTGAACAATCAGAAGCTGGAACCTTATTTAAAAATTCTTATACAATGATTGAAAACCAATTTCAACCAAAAAAAAGCATTCTCCACACTGATAGTGGCACTAAATATTTTAAAGAGATTCTTGGCAATTTTTTAAAGCAAAAGAGTATTCAACATCAATCTACTTATGTCAATACTCCTTGACAAAACGGGACTGCTGAAAAGAAAAACAAACATTGTTAGAAGTGTCTTGTGCCATTATGTTTTCTAAAAATGTTCCCAAATTACTTTGTGCAGAAGCTATTTTATCAACATCCTATTTGATAAATAGGATGCCTACTTGGGTTCTTAATTATATTACACCCCTTGAGTGTTTTAATTTTTTTTTCCTAAAGCTCAAATCTATTATGATTTACCACTAGGAGTTTTTGGTGTACTGCTTATGTCCATTTACTTACTAGGGGCGGTCTAAACTAGATCTCAGCAAGGAAAATTGTGTCTTTATAGACTATGCCCCAAATCAACAAGGGTATGAATGTTTTAATCCCAAAACCCAGAAAATCTCTGTCACTATGGATGTCTTTTTCTTTGAAAATAAACCTTTTTAAAGGAAAATTTTCTTCAAGGGGATAAGCAAAGCGAAGAAAATTTTTGGGAAGTTAATCCCACTCCTTTGCCTAAAACTGTAGGATCAACTGAAAATCTACAAAAGCTAGTTGTTCCTAATATTATAAAGTTAAAAACGTTGAAAATTTGACATGAGGAGAAATACTACCAGATGATCCTAAAGGACAGTAACTTGAGTTCAGAGTTTACACAAAGAGGACAACATCAATCAAACATCCCAAATGATTAGCCTGTAGACATTCAAGGTACTTTAAAGCCTCTACTATCCAATACTATTCTTATTCTTGATACCTGCTATGGTCTTGACATTCTCATAGCATTCAGAAAAGGTACCTGGTCTTGTATTGCAAAATATCTCTCATATGATAAACAATCTCTGAGTTATAGGGCATTCCATAAAAAATCTCTAATTTGTTTGTTCCGAGAAACCTTCAGGAAGTAGTTGATGATCCAAAATGGGAATTAGCAGTACTGGAGGATATGTGTGCTCTACTGAAAAATGGGACATGGGAAATTATAGAGTTATCCAAAGATCAAAGAATAGTTAGTTGTAAATGGGTGTTTACTGTGTGCAAGGCTGACAGAAGTGTAAAAAGATACAAAGCAAGACTTATCGCCAAGGGGTTTACTCAAACTTTATAGCATTGATTACCAATAAACTTTTGCCCCAGTAGCTAAAATTAACTCTATTTGAGTTTTATTATCTCTTGCAGACAACTTCAACTAGACCTTACATCAACTGGATGTGAAGAATGCTTTTTTGAATGGTGATTTGGATGAAGAAGTGATCATGTGTCCACCAGCAGGTTTTGAAAAATTTGTTGGCCAAAATAAAGTGTGTAGACTTAAGAAGTCTTTACATGATCTGAAACAATCTCCATAGACATAGTTTGGAAGGATTGGGAAGGCAATGAAAAGCTATGACATTCTAAGATGAGAAAAATTGCAATTCTAATTACCTATATGAATGATATAATCTTAATAGGAGATGACTATGAAGAACTTGCAAGGTTGAAAAGGAAGCAAGCGAAGAAGTTTGAAATTAAAGAGCTAGGAGCATTGAAATATTTTCTTGGAATGTAATTCGTAAAATCAAAAGAAGGAATATTTGTGAATCAGAGGAAGTATATCCTTGATTTACCTTAAGAAACCGGGCTATTGGGATGCAAGGTAGCTGAAACTCCAATTAAGGCTAACCTAAAACTCATTCTCGCTAAGGATGAAGATTTGATTGATAGGGGAAAATTTTCAGTGACTGGTGGGAAGACTGATATATCTATCACATACTCCGCTTAACATAGCCTTTGCTGTAAGCATGATAAGTCAATTTATGCGCTTACTAGGTCAAGAGCACTTTGAAGCTGCCTATAGAATACTGAGGAATCTAAAAGGGACACCTGGAAGAGGCTTGATGTTTAAAAAAACGTGACAATGTACATGTTGAAATCTATATAGATGTTGATTGGGCAGGTAACATTTTTAATAGAAAATCAACTTGAAGATATTGTCCCTTTGTTGGGGGAAATCTAGTCACCTAGTAGAGTAAGAAACATAATGTAGTAGCATGAAGTAGTGCTGAAGCTGAATTTAGGTCTCTCACACATAAGAACTGTGAAGGAATGTGGATTAATATGTTATTAGAAGATCTAAATATTCTTGTGTCACTTCCTATGAAAGTCTATTGTGACAACAAGGTTAATATTTCAATCATTCACAACGCAGTTCAACATAATAGAACCATGCACATTGAAGTGGATAGACATTTTATCAAAGAGAAACTTGAGAGTGGCTTAATCTATGTTCCTTATATACCAATCAGTGAACAAACAATTGATATACTCACTAAAAGACTATAGAAGAAACAGTTTGATCTCCTAGTAAGCAAGCTAGCTATGGAAGATAAAAAAATCAAGGGGCTGCTAATTAGGAGGAAATCTATTCTATCAATTGAGAGAGATATTAGGGAAGATTTAATCAAAGTAAATACATTAGGAGATAATTAAGATACTTGATTTATATAGAATTCTTTCCTAATATACATACTATTATATTCGAATTTATATGTAACTTAATCGGAGAAAAAGTATACAGCACTCACACTTTTTTCTATGTGTAATCTTTCTGGTAAACTTGGATATTTGAACTTACCTGTTATTCAAGCAATCGTCTTTTACTTGTTGTAAGTGTCTACCTACTCTAAAGTGTAGTTCGATTCGACAGAGCATTGTAACATATGACGGGTTTTGCTTTTTGTGTTAACCCATCCTCTTTATTTAATGCAGAAAAGGTGTTGCTAAATGCCAATTCAACATCAATTGATGTGTAAAGATCAGCGACTTCAGCATAAGAACTGAGCTGTGATGTGTAAAGATCAGCGACTTCGGCATAAGAACTGAGCTGACTGAGTACACTCGAAACTTGGTAAAACAGTCAAGAACTTTTAAGCAAGGTAATCGTCAAAAACTTTAGGTCTATTCCCATTCACAGATGAGATCATACAATGACAAATCGTAAGTGGAGCAGTAGGGTCCAGGGTTGGTTGCATAAATAACCCGAGTCCCACCCAATGTGGCTGGTAAGAAAAGCTATCACCTTAATTAATGGTCCAAAGTGATGACAAAGTATTTCAAGAGATGACTACTTATCTGTCACACAGACACAGCCTATCAAATGATAGGAGCTGCCATTTTATTACGGACATGGTGAAAATGATTCAGATTCCTTCACATGGCAGGCATCATAAAAATTCCAACATCAGGACCCACAAATCATTTCGTGTCAGCAACCAAAACTGTCATTGTATGGACCCTTGAAATGTCAAGCTGAAGCATAATTGGATTGGATTCTTAATTCTCTTAAACTAAATAGTAAATGAAAATGCTGCTATTGGGCTTCCTAGCATAACTAAGGTCTGCAATCTTCTGTGACAGTACGCAGATAACATCCAAGCTTCATGTCCTAGCAAAGATTGATTTCCATAACTTCGTTAAGTACAACCTATTTGTCTACCATCATAAGTTGAAAACCCTAACCATGCAAGTTGGCACTTTGGTGAAAACTAGATATATCATTGATTGCCATATGAAGCTTAAGAAAGGTAGAAACTTAAAGCATCTACAGAATCCTGTTCCTGTACCTAAGTCCAGAGTTTGGTGATAAGGGAACAATCTTCAGCAGAAAATAAACAGGGAAGGATGAGAGAGCATACGAGTACTGCAAGAAACACTGTCCATTTAAATTTAGAGAAATGTAATACAGGTATATAAATCAGGCCAATCACTCCTTGGAGGTTAATACATGAACAGAAAAGGACTACAAAACGAGTCCTCGCTCATGCTGGCAATCCATGGATAGTATTAGAGCTTTACAAAGGAAAAAAAAAAAAAACCCCAGATCCTAACATCTGAATGCATGAGATCTTAAACCAATATGTCTGGCTCATTTAAACTTCCATCGAAATTAACTCTACAAAATTCAGGAAACTGCAATCCAGCCTCTTCACAACGGAACTTGGTAACAAATGGGCACGATCTCACATCAAGGTATTGCAAAGAGTCACATTTCTCCAAAAGCAAACCTATTCCAGTCACTGTAATTTTTGGACAGTTGCTAACCTTCAAAATCTTCAACCCAGATTCAATATCCATCGTTGCTAAACATTGAAAAGCACCATCTGTAACCTCCTCACAGCAGCCAATGTCAAGAGCCTCTAAGCTTCTACACTCAGTGAGGATGCAGCTTAATGAAAAGTCAGAGATATTCAAACACCAATCCATACGCAGGTTCTTCAAACTATCTTTACAGGCTGAGGCCAATGATTTAACAGATTGATCAGAAATATCTCGGCAACCGCCAATAATAAGGGTCTCTAGATTTTGACAAAATCTAGCTAAGGAAAATATTGAGTCGTCACCAACTTTGTGGCAATCCAACAGCTTAAGTGTCTTAAGAGAAGATGAACAAGCCTTTGCAACACTGGAAATGCCACTATCTCCAACATTGCTACACTTATTAATGTCTAAGAATCGAATCTTCTTACAACCTGCAACAAGATCTGTAAGTCCAGAATCAGTTATGCTAGTGCAACCTTGCAGGACCAATTCTTCTATTTTAGGACAGTTCTTGGAAAGAGATCTCAACATGCTATCAGTTACAAATCTGCAACAAGTCAGATGCAGACGTCGAAGGTCTTGACAGCCCTCAGCAACAGCTGACAATCCCTTATCAGTTAGCTTTCTGCAATAGGATACGTCCAAGGATTGTAGAAAAGAAAGACCACGTCCAATGGACATTATCCCATTATCAGTAATGCCTGCAGTACAAACATTAGAGGTCCAAATATAAGCAAATCTCATATAAAAGTAGTAAGAACATAGATTAAGTGTTTTGTTCTTTTCATTTAACGAAGAATTGAAGAAGAAAAGAGGCCACCAGACCTTATTATTTGAGCACGAGGAAGACATAACATACAAACTCAAGCCAAATTTAGTAATAATTTAATTTGTACATAAATGAATCAGAGAAATACAAAACCAGATGTAAAATCTAACAGAGAAACGATTAACGAAGCACAAACCGTCAACTTTATAATCCTCATTCTTATCCAACAAATTTAATATCATCACCACAACCGAAAGATAAATGATCAAATTCATCAGTTCATTCAATCACAGAAAACCCAGTTTGCAATGCACAAGGATAAAACAAAAGCATTAATCTTTTCTCGCTTAAGCAAAAAGAAGCAACAAATCCGGCCAATTCCTCGAAAAGAAAAAAACCAAATAATTTCTTACGTAGCTTCAAACATGCATACTCATTCAAAGCAAGCAAGGAAGCAAATAAAGTTGTAATACCTTTACAATTATGCAAATTGAGTAGTCTCAAGCACTTCAAGCCGTCAGCAATAACGGAGAGATCAGAGTCGGTAACACCAGGATAAAAGGACCTAGAGACGGACTGGGAGAGGTCCAAGTCAATGAGTTCTGAGAACCTGTCAGCCATCTTCCTGAGCATGTGGGGCCCAGCACGAGCAGCAAGTCTCTTCCTTTCAGTGCTCTGTAAGTAAAGCCACCTCTTGCACACCAAGCCGTATGTCTCCTTGTCCTTGTCGCTCTCCAGTTTTGACAGAATCAATCGCAGATCCTCGTCTGTGAGCTTATCGTTGATGCAAATTGAAGCCATTTTTGTATGAAAGTTGAGACCTTTAACAGAAAAAGGCGAATTGACTACAGAAGGTTTTTTTATGAACAAGAAGGGAATAGGATTGGGATCAGGGTTGCAGAGAGACCCCAATCCGAATTTTATCAGTGCCTTGTCTCTTATGGTGATATGTGAAGAGTTTGGGTTGGTTTTGTGTTGGTACTTATTTGGTCTCTGCTTTAGGGAATCGAAAACACAAAAGACAGTGAGTTGAAGATGGAAACAAACACAAACAACACATCAGTGTCATCTCTGACAGAGCTTAACTATAGCTTAGGCTTTAGGTCTCTTTGGATTTAACTGGAGGGCAGGGGTGTTCTCGACTTTTTAGTATACAAAGCGATTACTTTTAGACAAATGACAATCACCTCCCCGGAGAATTACAAATTATTTTTAATTTCTTATATATTATTTATTAACATATTATTAATAAATTATTTTACTTTATTAAAATAAATAATTTATAAATTAACATTTATTTTAATTACTAAATCAACTTTTATTTGAAATTTATATCTTTTGAAATATTATAAATTTAATTATATTTATTAATAATTATTAAATTTGATTTTATTACAAAATTGATAAAATTAAATTATTCTTATTTCTTATTAATAATTAATTTAAATTAATTTAAATTATTCATAATTCATAATTCATGTTATCATATTATAAAGTCACGCAAGTTCAAATTGGAACTAATGCCACCTCTAATATTAGTTTCTAAAAAAGGAATTTATATTTATTTCCTGCGATATTTTTAGAAAGTTATGGAAGTGTAGTTTAATCCAACTAACCAAGCATCAGTCGTTTGTTTCGTTAGAATCGCTTTATGTTTTCTAAATATTCTTAATATTCATGTATCGTCCTTTTATGCCTAAAATACAATAGCCTTTTTCATTTCGTTTTAAGATGGAGCGGGGGCTATGGCAAGGAACAGGGTGGCTTTTCATGTTATGCTTTGAGAATCATGTATTTTTTTAACTGCAAGACAACAACAATAACAATGTTATTATCCTAATAAAAATATACATACGAAATCTAGATAGATCGAATAATATGCAATCTTATCTCTAACTATTAGGGAGACCATTGTTGATAGGTTCATAGAAAAAAATTCATAATTAAATACATAATCAAATTATTGCATAAATAAATGAAAATAAAAGATAAAATAAATTAAAATAAATATTAAAGTAAGTAAATAAATAAATAAATATACAAAAAATGTAAGTAAATAAAACACACACAATTAGAAAATTTAACAGGTGAATACTAATAATGAAAGTATTCAAGGTAATTACAAGACATAAAAAAGAAGAAAAAAGAAAGAAAAGGTCCAAAAATGCTATGAAAAGAAAATAACCTCTGTGTGAAAAAAATGACCTATCTATGTAAGATCCTCCACCATATCTTAGTTCTCCAAAGCTTTCTATTGAGGACTAAGTCTTCAATAAGTTCTAATAGGATCATATCATACTTGATCATCTCCTCCTCAAATTTTTTAGGTCTTTTTCTTTTTCTCTTACAGTTTCTATGCTATCCACTCTTAACTTGTCCCATACCACTATATTTTTGACCTTATCTCTTTTTGTAAAGTTGTACATTCAATAGAGCATCCTCATCTCCGTTACCATTAACTTATGAATATGCACCTATTTAATAGACTAATGCTTCGTCTCGTAAAGCATGGTCAACCTAACTGCTTAACATGAGTGGTATCTTCTTGCTAAATAAACTCTTGATACGTCCCTCCATTTAAGCCACTCTAGTGTGATACGGTGAGTTATATCATTATCTATCTTGCTACTACTTTGTATGACAGATCCAAGCTACTTAAAATAATCTTTCTGTAGCATAACTTCTAAAACTTGTAACCTAAAAAGTTACACTTTAGGTGCTTAATCTTGGTCCTACTTAATTTAAAACCCTTCGATTTCAACGTATCTTTCTAAAGGTATAGCTTGATATTAACACCCTTTTTTGTTTCATCTATTAAAACAATGTTATCAACAAACAACATATATTAAGGCAAATTTTCTTAGATATTCTTAGTGAGTTCATCCATAACCAATGCAAATAGGAAAGGGCTCAACGAGGATCCTTGATGTAGCATCCCACTCCTGCAAAACCCGAACCCGATATCGACGGTGATATCCGAGCTCGTGACCCGCGAGGGTGGCATGCTAGAACACTCAATCAGTCAAAAGTTGGTACCATTT
>JAOTAX010000196.1:7052390-7073690 GCA_025629825.1 Erythroxylum guanchezii | reverse complement strand
TTATTATTATTATTATTATTATTATTATTATTATTATTATTATTATTATTATTATTATTATTATTATGTTTTTATTAGAGTTATAAACTTAATTTTTGTAAAACTAAATATCTGAAATCTAAATTCTTATAAGAATATTTAACGAAATATTAAGAAATATAATATTCATGCCCTTATAATATTATGTAGCTAATTTTAATAAACATCTTTAATAGTCAGTTGATGTTATCCGCTGGTCAAATCAGCTGATATAATCAGCTATCAGCTAACCACTGATAAAATCAACTAACAACTAATGTAATCCGTTGTTTGCCAAATAAGGCCATAATTCAGTAACTAGAGGAAGACTACTGAATTGTCAATGAAACTGAAGCAAATAAGTGGAAGACTAGACTGGCATTAGAGTATTGAAGGAGGATGACTAGACTAGCGTTCGTAGGTAATTGCCAGAAGACTAGATATAATAAAAATTGTTTACATTTTATAAATAATTGTGCTACATTCAACCAAAATCTAAATCCCCAAAAGCTGAGTTTTTGATCGAAACTGTATCAAGCACAAAAAATTAGTTAACAAGTCAATAAACAAATAACTATCATGATTATTTAAATTATCCTTTTATTTCTTAAATTATGTATAAGGGTACTTGGGTCTTTTAAACTATAGTTGCAAACAAGAATACAAATTGCAATCATTGAGGAATAAAAGTGCTTTAATAGTAATGTTAGAGCTTTGATGAGAAGAGAAAAAGAAAATAATACAAAATTTAAAAAGTTGTAAAATATCTACTATAATTTAGAACTAAGAGAGTATGGCTCGTAACAACTTGATTTAGAATAGTTATAGCTTCTTGTTATTATAAAGAAAATGTTCTTTTTGAAGGAACATAAGGTCAGGTGAATGTATAGACTTTAAATGTAAGGCGCAGATCGAGAAACATCGTAACGTGCTACCGAAAACATCTTGCTGATAGTTGCCTGATATTATGCTTAGTTAAAACATCCATGTAGAAGTTTAACTAATTAAGGACTCGATAAGGCTTTCAGAGCTTACAATTGTACGTGACATTAAAGGCCCTTTTGATTTCACTTTTATTTTTCGATTGTGATTTTTTTGTTTTTCTTCTTTATCAAAAAGTTAAAACTTACTTGGTTGAGATTTGTAATAAAACAATGAAAACAAAAACTTGTTTCGTTTAGATTTGTAATAAAAATCTTCTAAAAAAATACGTTTGGTTTTATCCTTGTATTTTTATTTTTTATTATACTATTAAATGTTAATATTAAAATTTAATTTAATTGATTTAATATATCAAATTGTATAGTTAAATTTAATAATTCTCATTATGGTTAGAAATGAAATGAATGAATATTTATATAATTAAAGAAATTTACACATTACTTATATATAATAAAGTTCTATAAACTATAAAAATTGTATTAAGTCAATCTAATCAATAAAAATGTCTATCGTACTATAATGCTTCAAAACATAATCATAGTATCATTTATAAAAGAAAACGTAAATCAATTAGAACTAATATAACCATTCTATACTTTTCTAATAATTTCATCTCACCTTGGAGACATACTTTAAAGTTGTGCTGGAGTGATATTATATACTCTACTTGAGAACTTGCATCTTCATTTTCACTTTTTTCTAATTTGTTCTTCATTTTCAACACAATTGTCAAATGATTCTTCACTTTGTCCATAAATTATAATATAATTGTTTATAACACAACAAACAATAATGATATATTTTTGGTCATAACTCGACATGTTTGAAAGTATAGGGAATCTTGCTTTTAGAATATCAAAACATCTTTCAATAACATTTCTTAATGAATAATGCATGTAGTTAAACAATTCCTATAGACCTTGAGGTCTTCCTCTTCCTCTATAATCTGGCGAATGATATCTCTCACCTCGATATGGTGAAAGAAATCCAAGCATATTGGTATAGCCTTAATGAAAAAATAGACCTTACCTACTATATAAAAAATTGTAATATTAACATGAAGTTACTAAAGAAAATTGTAATTACTATGTTTATTTAAAATAATGTAATATCTTGTGGAGACATAAGAAATTGGTTTCTAGATTTGTTACTATTTTTAAAAGAACTCAAGAATTATTTGCAATCCCTTCCCATCCAGCTATTATATATGTGAAGCATATGTCAAATGAACAATAACACATAATATTTTAGGTTGGATCGATTCTTTTACCCCCTATACAGTTAATATTTTAGGTTGGATCGATTCTTTTACCCCTATATAGTTAATTGCATATAAGACTTTACAAAAAAACTTCGAAATTGTATAGGTTGAACGTTTAAACTGTTTTGGATTAACTCTAGCTGTCTCACTATGCCTTATAGTCATAAAGAAAAATGTTACTTCTTCTTGCACAGTCCAATGACTTGGTTTTAAACCTACTAAACTTTTCTACTCATTACGTAAGCTCAAGAAGATTGTCTTCACATTATTAAGTTCTCATAAGTCGTTGTAGGATTCCCATTCAAAAATTTTAATATCTAATCATCACCTAGTAGAGCAGAAGTTCTAAATGGTTACTTTTGTAAATAAAAATATTTATTCTCTTCCCCAGTTAGAGAAATAATAACTACCTTCATCTTTTCATCTTTAGAATATGATTCAACATCTAATAAGGAAGTCATATATCTATAATACCAACATTAAATAATTGATAAAAAAAATAAGTCAAAAGGTTTATATAAAAAATTCATACAAAATATGGGCTTAGAAGTATTTAAACCATAGAATAGTTCTTAATATAAAAGTATCAAATTAATAAGAATTTGATATGCAGTAACATAAAAGTATAACTAAAGCGACATGATCCAATCCATCTTTCTTACATCTATTATCTTCATAAAAATATCCCGATAAAGTGAAAAATCATATAAAGCCTTTACAACTTTTCCATATTGCACAACCCAATCCATCTAAGGAATTTTAACATTCCATCATTATATTATTCTCTTGATTCATTGATGAAGCTCCAAATTCATTCTTTGTAGTAGATAATGTTTTGGTCAGTTTTTTTCTCATGTAAACCATTCTTTTTTTTATTGTTTACCAATTATAATCAAGACATCTTCTAAAATGTTAGAGTGCATCTTCTTTGCCTTCTTATTCTTAGTATATTTCTTTTTCTTAGACGGAGAACTTATAACTTGATCTCCTTTTTCATTATATGAGCAATATTCATCAACAATAACTCTATGTTCTATTTGATGGAAATTTAGTTGATGCATGTGCATGCAAACCAATTGTAGTAGTATCTCAAAAAATATGACACAAGTCTGAAAACTCTCTACAACATTTTTTTCTTGAATCCATGAGCCATTTTATACACCTACAATGATCAAAAGGAAATATAAGAACAAATATTATATAATATGATAGATTAATAAACAAAGACAAAATTTACCTTAAATATATTTTTCCAATATTCATTTGTAGCATTAACTTCACCAATGAAGGAGTTGTAATCAATTCTTGTTCTTTGAGTAAGTTCATAACATTCTTCAATATAGCCCTTAATGCATTATACTTATTCTTCAATTGAACATCAGTATAGTCTTTACTGAATTTTGTTTGAAGACTTACCTTAATATTCTTCTAACCAGAATTAGAAAAAATAGTAGTTATTCGATTTCTTTTCTTCACTTTTTCAACCATCAATTAGATTAAATACATCTCTATGGTATCATTCTATATCCCATCCTTTTCATTTATTTCCACATAATCATTATAATCATTTGTATTGTTAAAAACTTCCATTACTAAATATAATTACTTATAAGTTACAACAATCACAACAAATTTCACAAATATTTAAATGTTAAATATGGTTCAAAAATATCACGAGACAATCATAAATGACAATGAAAATCATAAACATTTTAAATAATTTTTTAAATCTAGTTATATACTGTGTGAAGTCTAATATAATGTCCTTACATTACAAAATTGATTGTGTTTATGAAGGATTCATATGCTATAAGAGACCTACAACTAACAACAGGTCTGCATACAACGAGATCTATGCCTATTTTAGAAAAATAATCATGAAATATTGTTACTAATTTCAAGCATTCAATCTGCAAAACTTTTACAACCCTAACTCAATTTTACAAAATTTATCCTTAAATGGTATGTAAGAAAGATTATCAACAACGATGATATCTGGGAGCAGTATAAGAAGTAGATGATGCTTGTTTATCATGCAAATACTTGAACACTCCATCCAAGAGGTTTGATTTTTTAGGAGCATCTTAAAGAATCATATAAAAGCCTATAGCTTTTAAAGAATAGAGGATCCTTGTTAAATTGGACATAAGTTTTGAGTTTTTTGTTCATGAAGTTGTGTTAAACGTTACCTACTCCCATATTTTTTTAATTAAATTTGTAGAAGTTATAATAATAGCAAGGTTTTTTTCCTTCCAACTAACTTTTAAAGCTAGAATTTTATTATACTTCCTTATCTTTCCCAAGATGCTTTAATCCATAGTCCTAATCAGTACAGGAATAAAGCAAATCACGTCTTATTACAAAGTGCACATATATATATATATATATATATATATATATATATAGTGTGTGTGTGTGTGTGTGTGTGTGTATTCATCATGAAAGAAAATGGACTTACCTTATAAGAAAGGAAAGAGTACCTGATATTAGTAAGCTAAAATATGGCTATATAAATACCCATTCTTCTTTCATTTGGATTACAAAAGCCTCATCATTGTAGTGATATAGAATCCATGGGAGAAGAAGCTGAAAGCTATGACCCATTTTGATGATGACCAAGTACAAACACATGATATGTATCGAAGAAGCTACCATTAAGAACCTATCATCTTAAAGTCAGGAGAAGAATGGACATGGTATTTGGAGCTAATTGTTGTGCCTTCTAATTTAGATATTGACAAAAATGAACATTAATAGTTTCCTAATGTAATTATTCAAACTTTAAATTGATTTGATGCAAATACGCATTTAATGTTTATCAACTAAGGGCTTTCTAAAGAACACACCAATGGAGTAGTTGGGTCAGGCATATGAATTTTTATATAATTAAGTAAACTAGTCACATGTTACCCCCTTTGACACCAAATGTATAACATTGGAGAGAAGAGTGGTTACTTATACTGTGCACTTCAATTGGTGTTCCACTGAATCTATTATGCTTATGCTTAGGAGTCAAATGTCTTTTTTAAGCTCAAAAGTTTAATCCTTTACATTTCTACTATGCATTCAACACTTTATTTGCCATCATAAATAATAACTTTTGTCAAGTTATAATCCAAACACTACATTCCTGTTTAAAACATGACATACATTTTAATCTGCTTAAGTTGTGATTAATAAATTGACACAAACCTAAAAAGGCTAAAATTAAAATGCATCTTATGCTTACTAAATCCAACTAGTCAATTCACGTTTGAAACTCTTCTCTCTCACCAAATTTTTTTCTCGTTTGAACCATTGGATCATCGCCATTCCAATGGTTATTACTTTGACAAACTGATGGTGAGATGTGAGAGGAGATGCTCATGAGAAAGAGGCAAAGGAAAATAATAGATAAAACATCATACTTCAAATCTCTTAATAACCTTTAACTCTTGTAGGCATCTTCTTTATAGTACTTACTCACTTTATTCTTTTTCATCTACCATAAATAACCATCACCAGGAGAGAGGTGAGTTAATTTTGCTAATTTATATTTTTACCTCTAAAATTCGTCGATATTTATCCATATTTTAGATACCATACATTGTCAATTGTATAATTAGAAAGTTTCAAATATGACCCAATATTATAATTTGGCACAATATACTCATTTTTAGTATCATTTTTCGACTGATAACGATTGATAGCATATGAAATTTACATCCTTAGTTTATGTGGCATAATATTAGTGGAATTTATTTTAAAAATCATAAGTTATATGATATCTTTGAAAATAACATAAATAAATTTTAATTTTGTAAACCATAAGAAGATATTTGTTCTAATTACAAAATTGCAACAAGTATTTGTACTAATTGTAAATTCGTAGAGGATATTTGTCTATTAACTTCCTATTTCAACTTTTGCTTACATAAATGTAAGAACTCCGCAAACATGAATAGGATATGAATTTACAATATGTGCCCACGTAAAAGAACAAGTTATATAAGGATTTGTAGCAACAAAATGGAAACAAAACTCACACTTATTCAACAAGGCATTACATAATATGCATAAATACAATCTCACATAATAAGTCCTACATAAAACACCATAATCACCATAAACATTGTGCCTATATAGAACCTAATGTTAAATCCTAATACTAACAATGTTTTGCTTTCATCTCCACATAACTTATTGTATATACAATTCCAATACCAATGGCAATACAACTTATTTTCATCAATCTCTGCATACAATTGTCTTTATTGTCATTCTTTAACTTTATATTCTTATAGATAATTCTATTTATCACTTTAATACCTTTTGAATAAATTTTTTATGATTATGCAAAAACATCATCTTATATGACAAAGTATTTATTATTTACAATGATGGAAAGTATTTATTATTTACAATGATGGAAAGGAATTAAGAGACATAAATCTCATGCATAATCTCTTAAAAGATGAATGTTTTCACTCAGAATCATACTCATTTGCTTTTCTAAACTTGAGTGCAACTGTACCTTCCTGGATTCCTTTTTGTTCAAAGAATTTATAGTGCTATTATGATCCCATAATAGCAGTGATAAACATTTTTTATTGCATCATATCCTATTAAAAGCAATAACATATTACTCATTAGTGTACCTACATATGTTCCATAATCTTACAATATTAATATGCATCACTTATTCTATTAATATTCTATAGCAAAATTCATTTTATATATCAATTTAAACATTATGATTATAAGATTTTATAATTTAACCAAATTGAATTGTCTATTTAGATAATGAACCCATTCTCTTTTTCAAATTCTACTCCCCAATTTCCACAACATACCTGCTATAATTGTATTGTATTGGCAATAAAAACTTACCTATGTTGAAAAAATATGATAAATAAAGATAATACTTTTATAGTGATAATTTAACATATAAACATTAATATATTGGTGTAATGCTTTCTTGTTCATTTAGATTATGTAATTTTACACGGTCGTTTGACACCTACACAAACAAAAAGTCTAGAAAGAAGAATGATATCATATGCAGAGAATGAAATACCTGAATTAGTCATCAAAACTCCAAGAAAATTTTCACAAACAATTTTAGAAATGGCCAAAAGGTGATGTTTTTCCATTGAGCCTAGAAGAAACAATATATAAAAATTTACAAGAATCAAGAAATTTGTCTCCTTAATAATACCTACCTACATAAGTAAAAATGAGTAGGTACATATCTTGTAGAAATGATTCCCATAATAACTTCGTCACACAAAAAATGACAATCAACCTCAATGTGCTTTGTATGTTCATGAAAAATTAGGTTAGCTATAATATGCAAAGTAGCCTGACTATTGTAATAAAGCTTCATGCATTGAGGATGTGCAACACTAAGGCATAATAATAATGCCCTTTAACCATTTTAGCTTATAGGCAGTTGTGGCCATAGATTGATACTTTGCCTCTACTGAAGAACGAGACACGGTATATTGTTTCTTAATCTTCCAAGAAATGGGAGAATTACCAAGTAGATTAAACCATCCGGTAAGAGATCGTCGAGTTAAAGGGTAACTTGCCCAATCTAAATCACACCAGACATACAGATACAGATCATAGTCAGCTCGTAACAAAATTACTTGACCCGAATTACCTTTCAAATAATGCATCACACGAATTGTCGCATCTCAATGCTGTTGCATTGAAAGTTATATAAATTGTGCAAGCATATGCACACTGTAAGAAAGTTCAGGTCTCATAATGGAAAGATAAATTAGTCGACCAACCAACCTACAATAATGTTCTGCGTCTAGAAGAGGTTTTCTGTTAGCCAAGGAAGATGATGGTTCTTATTTAAAGGAAATAATAGGATTTGCTCCTAACAAACCCACTTAGGAAATAATGTCTAATGTGTATTTCTATTGATGTAGAAAAATACTAGTGTGATTTCGAGTCACGTAATACCCAAAAAAATATTTCAAAACCCCAAGATATTTCATATAAAAACATCTAATCAGATAGGCTTTGAAAGTCTAAATCGCAATACCATCATTTCTTGAAATAATAAGATCGTCAATATAGACCAACACATTGAGTTGCAAACTATCACGTTGTAATGTAAAAAGAGAGTAGTCTGGATATGATTGATAAAAACTATGTTTATACCTTTCTAAAGCACCAACCAGCTTAGCAAACTAGCATCTGGGAGTTTGTTTCAACCCATGCAATAATTTTTGAAGTTGACGAACTTTGTCAAATACCTCAGAACAAAATTCGGAAGACAACTTCATGTAGACTTCTTCTTTAAGCTCACCATGTAAAATGCATTGTGGATTCCATTTATGAAATTCCTAGTTGTTAGCTACAACAACTACAAGGAAAGTGCAAACAGTCACCATTTTGGTTATGGGTGTAAAAGTTTCATTACAATCTAGCCCTTCAACTTGATTGTTTCCCAAAATCACAAGCCTTTCTTTAAACCTCTCAATTGATCCATCAAAATTATACTTAGTTTTATAAACCCACTTGCAACCGATAGCCTTTTTCCCTTGAGGAAGTGTTTATACGATCTAGGTGCCACTATTTTCTAATGCTTATATTTCTTATTGTATTGCATTCCTCCACCTTTCATCTTTCACAACCTCATCAAAGGTTTGAGGTTTAGCTTTTATAGTAATAGCTGCCAAAAAGTTTCAATGTCATATAGAAAAATTATTACAGTCCATATAATATGCTATAGGATAGGACATACCTAACGAGTGTGATTGAGTAGATGAAATTGTCGAGGGACTCAATTTACAAATGGTATTTATCATAAAATCTCTCAAACGAGTGAATGGCACTTTATTTCAATGTCCACGACCCAAAGGCTCCTCATACTTGACAGCTCTTACACCCCCTTTACTTCATAATTCTTATAACTTCTAATATCCATGACTTCTTTAGTACCATTATTCTCACATCTCACATTACTATTCAACACTTCATCACATACATTATCTCCATTAACATGTGTAGATTGCTCATTCTCTTGAGATACACGATTTTATCTCACAACAGCCGCGTCATCATCCTCATTCACACCACAACAATCCTCCATATTACTAGGTTCATTGTTATTTTTTGTTAATTAAGGAAACTCACGCTCACAAAACACTACGTTCCTTAAAACGAAGAATACACCTAAATCTAGGTCATACACCCTTCAACAATTTTTACCATAAGGATAGCCCACAAAAGTGCATATTTGATTATGACTAATAAATTTGTATCCTTTGTGATCTTGATCATGCACATAGCACAAGCATTCAAACACACACAAATGTCTAAGTGAGGGTGGTTTTCCATGCAAAATTTTGTATGGAATTTTACCATTCAAGACAAATGAGGGTATTCAATTATTCAAATATCTAGCAGCCAAAATGCATTCCCCTAGAATTCTAATGGAACTAGCTTGAAAGAACAATGCCCTAACTACGTTAAGTATATGCCTATGTTTTCGCTCTACCTGTCCATTTTTTTGCAGAGTTCCTTTATAAGATGTTTCATATTCAATGTCATATTTATGAAAATAATTACTTATGCATCTAAATTGTGGACCATTATCACTACATACAACTTTCAATTGTTTGTTAAATTGATACTCCATTATAGCAAAGAAATTACACAAATTTATTTTCACCTCCCTCTTATCAATTAATAAATAAATCCATGTTGCCCGTGAAAAATCATCAACAATGGTTAAGAACTATCTTGCACCATAAAAAGCTAGGGTTCGATAAGGCCCCACAAATCATAATGAATCAGTTGAAATACTTCTAAAGTTTTATCAATACTAATCGGAAAACTATCTCTTAATTGTTTCACTCTAAAGCAAACTTCACATACCTTATTCCACAAACTACTATTCCTACTAGACCCCTCATTCGGAATCAACTCTACAACCTTAGATTATAGATGCCCCAGTTGCTTGTGTCACATATCAAAGAATCACTCACCATAAGTCTTTATAGTTGTTGCAGTCACCATTGCACTAAAGAAGTAGAGCCCCTCTTGTTGCTCACTTGCATTAATCAACATCCTCGAAGTGTGGTCCTGTATAACATAAAACTTGTTAGTGAACTGAGCCATATAGTTTGATTCATCAAGTAGTTACGATAAGGAAATCAAACTACACATCAAACTTAGCATATAAAGAACATTGTTCAACTTTAATTTATTGCTAATCACCATTGATACCTCCTTTATGGCAGCAGTTTGCTTCCTATTTGGAAGCCCTATAGGACATTCCATTACATCTCAAACATTACGCAAATTTTCAACCATCTTATCATGTGATGAGAAGCATCGGAGTCAACTATCCATTGTGTGGAAGAAAACTTATCAATTAATTTCTCATTTGCTTCCATCTTTGCAGCACTTAAAAAGTTCCTCAATGTTTCCCACTACTAGTTATTAAGCCTAGTAACAACATTCTTGCGAACATTTGAGACCACAATATTACTCATTGCTCCGGATGTAGATGCTTGAACTATATTAGCCCTGACTCCTCCTCCGCGTCATCTACTCCTAAAATTAATAAATTATTCTCCTCCTTTATTTCATCCAATTCCTCGTCCTATTCTCCAAGGGCGATCTCCCCATCATTTATCCAATTATCTCAAAATAACTATCAGGTTTATGCCTTGTACGATTGCAATGGGTGCACGTTATATTCTTGTCTTTTCCTTCACTCCCTCGAGATCTCAATCCAGCTTGTACAGCAAAGCTCATCACTTTACCACGTTCCTCCTTGCCACGAGCAATGGTTCTTACATGCTCCTCTTGCCCCAGGATTGAATAAACTCTATTTAAACTTAGTAAATGATCTTGAGCAAGTATATTGGATCTCATTGTTCCATAAAGGGTTTCATCTAGACTCATAAGAAATTGATGAAATTTTTCCTCTTCACGCTTCTTCTCCAATGTAGATTCAAGTTTGCACTTGTATAACCCACACTTGCATATTGGCATCTATTCATAATTAGCTAATTCTTTCCACAACTTCTTTAACTTTTCATAGTAAGCGACTATACTCAATCTCCTTTATTTGCACTCAACAAGTTCAACTTTCAATTGTTGGATACGTGGTCCATTGGCTCTTGAGAAGCATTCTTGTATATATTCCCAAAGATCTTATGCCACCTCCATGTGTGAAATAGTCAAATGTAGTGACGGTTCAATGGCATTCATAATCCAAGAGACCAATAATGAATTATTAGTCCACCAATCTTCAAAATCTGGAGACTTATCATTTTGCTGCTTGATTGATCCCTCTATAAAACCAAATTTCTTTCTTGCTCTTAACACAATCCGAAGAGAACGAGCCTATTCATCATAGTTTTCACACTTCAATTGAACCTATGTTCTCAATCTTCCAGGATTTTCACCCGCTGTAATATCATATATGGTGAAATCTTCTTCCTCTGTATCACTTTATCACTTTTGTCTTCACCAGCCATGATAACAAAAAACTGATGACCTAGATTGGCTCTAATACCATGTGAAAAACAAATTTAGAGATAGTCAAAAGGTGATTCCTTTCCAATGAGCCTAGAAGAAACAATATATACAAATTTACAAGAATTAAGAAATTCATCTCCTTAATTATACCTACTTAAATAAGACCCTAAATAAGATTAATCTTCAGCTGATTATATATGCCTACCAAAAATAATATATGGTATATGTTGAATAATATACAGTATATGATGATTACAGGAGTTTTCCAAACATATAAGATATAGTAAATGCTGATAAAATTAGTCTAATATTTTCTTCCCTATTTAATTTATATATCCAACAAAAAGAATCCACAGAGAAAGGGATGAAAATGAGAGAAAACAAACAAACAAAAAAACAAAATACTCGATAGGTCTTCCATTGCTTATATGGCACTACTATGCCAATATATTGGTACATCAGTTAGAGTAAAAAATATAATTTAATTAATTTTAAATATTTTATAAATATATAAGAATTTTCTATAAAATTTTAAATAAAACTATAGAAAAAGTTATTGTCTTTTTACCCTTTAATATATATTTATAATTTTAATTTTAAACTGGAAACAAATAAATAGTTTAAAAAGTATTTTTGTAATTTATTTTAATTATAATAATTAAACACGATATATAGATAAATATAAATATCTAGATTGAAATTACTAAAGTCTAAAGTAAATTAAATAATAACAAAACATAAATGAACTTTTGTAAAGCTTGTATATAGAATAATTGTTACATATTTTTTACCAGCATTCATCCTCACATATTCTTTAGATAAATACACATGTCAGGATTGGGTTTAGTAAAGCACATGAATGTCTCTTTCCTTCATCCGATTGTTCTCAACTTCAAGCATAAAAACAAAAGAAAATGTAAAATGTTGTATGTGTATATATATACACATATAATTCTTAATTAAAATGCATAATTTCGATAAATATGTAAAAATTTTAAATTATTAAATTATAATTATTATATACTTTATTTTATAATATATTGTTTTTTAATAAAATAATAATTATTTTCAATATAATATATCATACATGCATGCTTTTATGATAATAGTTACTTTTATAATCTGTTAAATATTGATACATTATGATTAATAAGGAGATTAATTATCTTAATAATTTTGTAAATAAATATACACTCTCAATATTGTCTATAAATATATACACTCTCAAGATTAATTAATATGCAGAATTTTGAAATAATTAAAATTTACTAGCAATTAACCATCTCTTTTATTTTTAATTAATTAAAAATTGTAAATAAGCTTATTTATCTTAAATTTGAAAATTAATTTAATATATATGCTAACCCAGTAATATATGAAACCCTGTCTGTTTCCCGAATTCATGCCCAAGTCATATACAGACAGCTTTATAATGAAATAAATCTTCTAAACAAACAAATAAATTAAAATGATGACAATGAGGTGGTGCCTTAACGACCATAACCAATTTCAGTCTTATTGATTGTACAAGATATCATCACAGTATCCCAAGATGAAAAGTCTTGCCATCCAGGATTCAGGCAAGCATCAAACAATACCAGGTTTCAGATTCACACAACCATTTAGCTACTTTTTGAATTCGTTGTCAAGATCCAACCCAACGGCTTGAGCACTTAAACAATGTATTGAAGTTCGAGTAACAGAGAAAGGGAGATAGGCTTATGACAAATTTCAAATCTCCAAGGAAAACCCAAATAGAGCTGGTTTTACATGCAAATGACAACTAGGAAGGTGAGAAAAAGAGCATGGAATCTGATTAATACATGGAAAAGAGACTGAAATTCTCAAATATTGTATATCAAATGGGTAAAGATTAGTTTTAGTATGGTTTTGTTACAGGGTTAGAAGGGATCCTCGCCAGCAAGTTAGTGCTTTCATATTCCATAACTACTAATCCCCCTAATTTTGGCAATATAGGAACCAAGTATCAGTCCCATGACAGACTTGGTCTCCGGTTTCACAAACTAACTCTACAAATGAATACAATCACATGAAACAAAGCAACAATCTGAGATCCTCACGATAGCATTAGTTTTATAGTTTGCTTTCACCTCTAGCACAACCATGCCCAGTTTGGTTTTTATGGTCTTTATGGAAGGATTATGACTTTAAAAGGACAACACAGTCTGCAGGGTACAGGTGATAACTCTTCTATTTTGCAGGCAAGAAAGCTGGAGATTGAGTCACTTGATGACTCATAACATATGACGTTCATCTCACCCTGAAATCAACTTTGAGCCTCATGCCTAAGAACAATTTTCTCAAATGATATCATCTCATTACCGACTCTTTCACAAAAGACCGGCCACCGGAACTGAAGGAGCAAACATAGGAATATTAATCAACAATATGTGGAAATTTTAATTTAACCATGGAGGGAAACCAAATCTACAAGCTCAACTTGTATAATGACTCACGTGTATTCTAGGTGAATGTTCATGAATCTACGGTTTTCTTTGCTTTGTGATAGAGTTACTGAGCCTTCAATCAGCTGATCTTGCTCAACGTCAATTGGGTCATAAAAGTATATTAGCGTCTGCAGAAGATAATCAGACCACAAATGAGCAGACAAAAGACAAAGCTTCCTCGAACATATTCTTATTTAATTACACTTCTGCACAGAAAGAGAACAATGAAGACAAGCAACTAATTGCAACTGAAGCTAAAAACATTAATAAACCCTTTAACATCCTCGTCAATATCAGCTTTCCGTCAATTATCCAAGTTATACCTTGATGTTCAAATCACTGCCATTGATATTTTCTCCAGACAGAAGTTAGGAATTCAAATATCTTATTGTCGTTAAGAAAAACTGCCAGACAAGGATAATCCCACATTGAGCTGTTTGCTTTCTAGTTCTAAGCAGTTAATGGAAAGTCAATGAGATTTTTCATTATAATATAAATAAAAAGGAACAGTGTAGAATTGGAGGTGGAAAGCATGACCAGGTTTTATTCACTCTTCAAGAACAGACATTCTTTCAAGGAAAAAGGAACCTAATGGCAATGAAAGAATTGAACAAGGAGTTCAAGGGAAAAAAAGAACCTAATGGCAATGAAAGAATTGAACAAGGAGTCATACAACTTGAAAATATCATGCATGATTCTGTATTGCGGTAGCAAAGGTCAGTTACCTGTCAACCTTTCCACTATCATCTCTAAAACCATGGGTTTCAAACCTGAACTGGACTGGCCAGTACAACAAGAAAACTCATAGACTGGTCATTGCACAGGTTCAGAGAAGACCCAATATCAGGCTGGTTCTTGACCAAAACTACCAAGTGAACTGAGACCCAACCAGTCAGTTCAACGAGCATTTGACCATTAGAATAAATGCATAATCATGGTTGGGACTCCACGCCAAAGGAACCAGCTGCTAACCACTAAGCCAATGGTCTTAGTTTTTAAAATACCCCATCTTTATATATTTAAATCATATTTTGATTCATCTAATCATTTGGGTTGACTGCTGTTCAACTATGGTTAAACCCTTTACCCCATGGCAGAGTACATTACTCAAACATAAAGATCACATCAACTGGTTAGAATAAAAGCCAACATGATGTTCCCACTATCGAATAAAGCACCTCGTGTCAATTTATTTCACTGTAAATGTAATTTTTTAAATTTGCACCTTCTCCATCTGCAGGGAATCTTTATATATCCATAACAGGTGAATTTATTACCAGAAATTGTTGTACTTAATCTTGGGATGGCTCATTTATCTTTGTAACCCTCAGTAATTACACAAATGTCACAGATGGTGCAAACCAAACCAATGGAAAGATAATCAGAAATGTGTGGTTTTACTTGTGAAGTCAACTGCAGAAAGAAGAGCACATATATTGGATGCGTGGACAAACTTTAGCTACCTGTTGCCAATGTGTTGGCGGTTCCTCGGGAGCTGTGGAGAGCACAAGTGCATCATTTGGATTCATCTTTTTCTTCCTTTGACTCCCATCAAGAGGAAGACTGTTTGATGAGCAACTTAGCAAGCCTGGTACGTGACCATTGGTAGGTTGTGTTCCAGACCCACTGAATTCAACATCAAACCAAAACGCAAATCCATGCAGAGGAGCTGCAATCAACATTGACATGAAAATTTGTAGCAAACAAAGGCAAGAAAAGGAAGTGACAGTATCTGATTAGGGATGGAAAGAAAAGATTACTTGAAACTAAATCCATTCATAATAAGCAGATCAGTGCAAAGAGTATCCAACTAAATCAGGATCTGATAGCCCAAATTTTTTAACAGAAGACTGTTCCCCCCTCAAGCAGATACTTATTTTATTAAATCAATAGATATCATGCCCTTTCTTTGCATTGCCACAATAGTGAGCAGAGATTGCGGTTCTCTAATGTACAGTAGGATTTGAGCACATTGTTATGAACCAATTCAAATAAGTCCACAACTATTCAACTATATGGCTGCTTAACAAGAGGAAACCAAAACGCTTAAAGGCCTATGCATTTAGGAATGAAAGATGCATAACCAATTGTAGCAATGGATAGGATACCTCTCATCATTGATTTGAATTGAAATCTTGTTGTAACAGATTCTAGTTCATGTATTTGGATTGTGTAGCAGTCCACATGCTTAACCTGTAATCAGAAATCAAATTGAAACCCTCAAGTAAATACATATGCAAAAAAATTTGTAAGAGTTGCAGTGGGTGGAAGTTACTAGATAGTGCCACCACTTAAACAACATAAAACATTAATAAAGGATAGAACTCTGTCGCTAAACAACATAAAACATTAATAAAGGATAGAACTCTGTCGCTAGAAAGCACAAACACTCTCTCCCAAAGTAGGAGGTAATCCCAATCAAGAAATGCAGGAGCACTCTAGGACATACCCTTGACAAGCAACAGCAAAAGGATCTCAAACCCAAACAAATAGGCATCTTAAAGCAGTAGCTTCAAAAAAGTTTCTGTTGGTCCATCAGGTCCAAAAACACTAGGCATCTTTTATGAGATAGCACGCAATGAAGTGCATTATGAATTAAAAGAATGATTACAAGTAACACATACGCACCACGGAAGGAGCTCATATCAATTAAAACTTTTCCGTAAAAGATACTCTTTCAATTTATACGCATTTCTTTCTTTCCCTTCCTTCTAAGCTACTCAGGAAAAACCAAAGACACAAAGAGGCATTAAATAATAACATGGGGACACCTACAAATTTGAAATTACCAGAAAAGCACCCACAATTGAACTAAAACCTTTTATAAACACATTCATCACATCAAAGCAAGCATATCAAATGTAAGTATGACATATAGAAACAGAAAATGATTATCAAATTCCACAGAGTAGTTATGGGACCTTAGCAATGCCCTAATTCATTATTCAGAATATGAAATAAAGAAATCATTCCTGGAAATAGTTCAAATACAGTGGAAACTGAGGTACAAGGGAGAGATTACAGCTGACAATTGGAAACAAGAATGACTATTATCACGCATAGGAGCAACTACGGAGTTTCAACAAATACACAGTACACAATTATGACAGAGATTCCAAATAAGAAAGCAAGAATACAAGATCTTAAATATCCTGCATACATATTCTTCATATCTCCCAGGAAATAAATTAAAAATCACGAAATTACTCAAGTGCAGAAATCAAGAAAAGGAAACTCACCATATGTGGCCATGTCAAAACATTTTCACCCGATATTGTTTCCACTGATGGCTCTTCAAATGCACACTGTTTTGCTAAAGGCAACATGGCAGACACTGAAAACAAAAACAACAAAGACAACTTCCCCATAGCATCCCAAGTCAATTATGTGTACCTAACACTTCAGTTGTCATTCAAGTAAATACTCACTATCAATTCCATAAACATTGTGCCAAAAATCAATGCTTTCACTGTATCTGTCAGGATGTGTAACAGGTGCCATGTAGAGCTGCATTACACAGATTAATGGAAAATGAAGATTACAAACAACTAGGTCTGTATTAAGTAAGTTAAAGTATCAGCAGTTCAACCCAGATGCTTGTATTGCAAATTAAGCATGCACAATCTATTACAAAAGGAAATAGAATCTGAATGTCTTAACAGTATAAAGTGGACACAGGTTAATGACAGACCTTAAGTACAGTTCTAACAATTAATAAAATTAGTGAGATAACTATAAACTTTGGAAGAAGGTCTACCGCTGCATGAGATGGTAAAATAAGGCCTCCACGTTTTAGCCAGCGATCCCTTGCAGTAATTACACTTCCGAGCATGCTCTACAATTAAAAACAAAAGCCAACATAGAAAAAATATCACCAAGGTAAAGGTAAGAATAAATAAAAATGTCAGTTTGTAGTCAGAACATCTCTTGGTAGACCAATTAATTTTTAGTTAAACCCACGTGACAAAACAGAATTCACATATTTCAATTCAAGGTCATTCAGGTTAGTTAGGTTCTAAACTTATATAAATCTTGGTCTTTGTTTCATCAAAGAACCTACTAGCAAAGGAGACATTAACTTCTCAGCAATAAAAGGAGCTTCCTGCCTGGACAAGCACAAATGAGGAAAAGCAAAAGAAAGCTTTTTCCTTAAGACTTGCCTTTCTTTCATACTATTAGCTTCAGAAGGAATGTTCCAATTGCTGAATATAATGAATTGAACAACTCATATGGATAACTGCTTTTGTAAAAGAAAACTCTTTTTTACTATATGTTGATTTACTAATCAGGACTATAATTAAAAGGTCAATTAAAAAGCATTGTTTGATTTTAGCTAAAGAAAACTTCAAATTAATAGGTGATTATTAAAATGAAGAAGAAACAAATTAACCGATTAAATCCACATTGTACAGATAAATCTCTGTTTATTTCATCAAGTATACTTTGTTGTTCATAAATAATTAGAAACAAATGTGCAATGTCACCTATCCCTAGATGCATGCAGGTCACTTCCTTGCAAAGCTTCCTTGAAGTATCTTACAATCTGCCTTAGCAAGGCTAAAGTTGCCTCCCAAATCAAGAATTTGTGTGGATAATAATGCAAAAGATGATAAATAACAATAAACTCTATAAAGTGAGAATACCTAACAAAACTCTTAACGTTCATATAATATATGCTTTTGGTATCATTGATGATTAATGACTTGATTTACAAAATTTAAGGGGTAGATTGTTTTCCATCATTTGAGTTGGAAAATAACGAGGTCAAATCTTATGAATCCCACTATGCCTATAGCACTTTATCTATTGATTCAGCATTTTGTCAATCAACATATAAAGTCGAAGTCATGCCCAACATATAGAATGGAGAGACATACAAGTATGTACATGAAAACACATGCTACTTGTGCAAAATTATGATAATCACCTCATACAAAAGCATGTAGCCCATCCACTCGGAAATTATGACATCGACCTCCTCATCAATGTCAACATCCTGCAACGATTGTAAACAAAGTGGTTTACTTGGTTGGCAGAGTCAAAAAATATAATCACACAAGGATATGTATCTTAGTCTGAGCTCTGGTGCGCTGCTACACAATATTTGGATGTAAGGTTCCAATTAGACCATAGTGGATAAGATGCATTATTGCTGACGGAACTCTTGACTACTTATAACTAAATCTACATGTAAAACTCCTATGTTGACCAACTTACATGTTTAGACTCTCAATAGAGATCTAGCTCAGCAAAACCAATCAAGAAAGCAAAGAATGTCACAACTCAACTCTTTGGTACCCCTTGTTACATACAGAATCAGACCCTTGCTTCAAAGCAATGCAAGGAATTAATAGCAATGTTTAGAAAACTATAGTGGATGATCCAACCAAAACAGCATGAAGGGATGGTCAACTGAATCGCGTTCAATTGGATTAAACAAAAATCACTAAAATTAAAATAACACCTCATTAAATATGGGAATAGCGGTATTTAAAATGTAGTATGAAATATATTTGTAATGTAGATACCCATTTAAGACAAGAGATACTAATTTAAGACAAGAGTTGCCAGCTTGATTAAGAGCCTAGAGAGGTATTAACTTGAGAATATAAGAAATAGAGTGAGATAAGGCTTGAAACAAGTTATGGAGGCTGTGTGACCTCCATCCCAAACTTCAATGAAATACCTGAACATGCTACAAATTTAAGATGCTCAACAATCACAAATTAACATATTAGGGTCTTTATTTTTGGAAGAAGAATCATATTGACCAGTGTCAAAGAAGCCTACCTCAACTCGTCCATGTAGCACGATGATCTTGTCGGATAAATTGTTTGCCTTCACAACCTCATTTGCCTGCTCATTGAAAAAGTAAGATTAATTTCAATATCTTGGCCTTGGAATCTAATCATGTAAACAGTAGAAATATACAATGCACAGCTTACGAGATTTCAAATGATCATTATCTTCAGAAAAGTTTATAAAAAAACAAAATTGGGGAAAATTAATGCCCCACATTTCATTATCAATAGCAAGAAAGGACTAAAGATAATAAGTCTTGTTGCTACACAACTAATCTTTTCAAAGTTCTTGGCGAGGCCATGGATCAGCACATAGGTTCAACATCAATTTGTCATACATTGTCTTTCATACATGCTTGGAAAGCTTGACCAAATGAAAAAGGACATGACATTGTGAGAAATCTCTATTTAGGTTGAGGGAAAGATGAAAAGCCATATTGTGACATAAAATCTTGAAAAGTCAAGTCATGAATGCCATCAAAGGGATAAGATTGATCGTACACAAGAACCACCCAATCCATCATTTCTAAATGGAAGAAAAAAAAATTAGGATCCTATAAATTTTACAACATTTCTTTACATATATATAGCGACATGATGCTTAAAAGGTATCACAAACCAAATAGCAAAGCAAACAAACCTAACCCCAAATCCCCAAAACATGTTCCATACCAGCTTAAATGGCATAATGCAAAGATAAAGCAGTACCATGACGTGGCTGAAACTATGTTCAGCATATTGGAACATTAAACAAGACCCACAGGAAGGGTCAAAATTGACCACAACTTCTTTTCTGACAGATAACAAAACTTAGATAAATAAGATGATATTCATGTCTAAAGGCTGGAGAATCCACAGAAGTATCATAGTCAAAAACTGACATGGTAAACCTATTTCTTTGGGCAGAGAAACTTATCAATGTCCATAATGATACAATGTCCATAATGATTCAGGGAATGGCTAACAACAAATTGAAATAATTAATCACAGCTCCTACAAGTCATCCATCATATATGAAAATTTTCAGACAAAAATGACCCTGTATACAATTAAATGCAAAAGTCACCTCCTAGTAAAGAAGAAAATTTGAGACTTTAATAGATAGTTATCTAATGGCTGAGCAGAATAACATGTATGAAATGGAGAAAAAACACAACAGTTCCAAAGCTCCAACCTACTGGCAACAAGCAAATGCCAGCTGGAATCCTTAACCTTACTTCTAAAAAAAGTTAGTGTTTCTCTGTTATGGACGCGTTCGTTGGTCAGTCCTACAAGCGGAAGGAGCGTTGAAGCCTTGCTGATTTGGAAGTTATTTAGT
>JAOTAX010000196.1:7036598-7052290 GCA_025629825.1 Erythroxylum guanchezii | reverse complement strand
TTCAGAGGTTTCGGGTTCCCTTTGACAAGCCGAATTACTTATCAAAATAGGTCGACGCAAGAATTCGAGTAAAGGCACGAACAAAGATTATTTGCTTGATTTTGATTTTTGTGTGAATCGCCCTGTGACAAGATCCATGAATCAGGAACGTAACATTCTCATTGCCTCAATTATGCCTGGTTATAAAGTTAAATGGATGGAGATTAAAAAGCATTTTATCTTTATCTGTTGTTATATTTAAATAGGATGAAAACAACTTAAAGCAAGATAATCTAGAAAAGGAGACACACAAATGCTTACATTGTCAAGCCTAGGAAGGTTTTGATGTAGACAACCTTTACTGTAGTTCTAAAAGGCGACTCCTTTCAGCTACTTCTAAATTTCGAGTTAACTTTCTTGTAACCCCCAAGCCTCACGCTCTACATGAATATCCCACATGTACATAAAATATTCTTAACTGAATTCAAGATAATCTAAGAAAGGTCATGCACAAACGCTTACATTGTCAAGGTTAGGGAAATTATGATATACACAACCTTTACAGTAGTTCTAAAAGGAGGCTCCTTTCAGCTACTTTCACAATTTGACTCAACTTTATTGCTACCCCAAACCTCACCCTCTACATGAATATCTCATATGTACACAGCACATTCTTATGACAAGTATTTTTCACTATAGACAGGATAGATGCACAACCATAACTTTTCCCAATTATATTGTTTTATCAGGGAAAAGCACAATTTGAGAAGGTACAAGAGGGGGTCTAATGTTAGAGGTATCTACATACAAAATCAGATATGATAAAATTTCATCAGCTACCATCTATAAGCAAGAATATAACACGTGTGTGTGCAGTAGGAATTCATTAAAAAAAAAAAAAGAGGAGTCTGATGCATAGGTTGATAGCATGTATCACCACATAAAACGAAAATAAGCATATTGAGATTATCAAGTTACTGTGATTAATTGATATCCCTAATTCTTCATAACGATAAATTAGACAGAAATTTAGAAGACATGGCAAGATACAACTAATTAGGTACATAAAAGCAGCAGATGTATCTTGAAGATACAAATTAGAATATTAGACTACCTGAACTGCAATATCACTTGCATCCACAGCATATACCTGGTAAAATAATGGAAATATAAATTCAATTAGCAGACAGACAGTCAGCGAAAAAATAACCAGAACAAGCAATAATGTGCAGACTCGTACAAAAGCTATTGTTACAAGTAAACTTTGCCTTCAATAAGTGGTTAAGAAGAATCAAAGATTCTAGTCCTAGAGAAAGACAATTTAATTGATTGATTTTATAAAAAAGTTGGGAAATTATCAAAAAGAAATAAAAAGCAACAAAATAATCAATAGATTTAACCAAATGGACATCGGATTTGGACATGAGAGAGATAAAATGCACCACAATAAATAATTAGGGAATCTTCACTTGTTTTTCCTGATAAGGAAAACACTATTCCTATAGATAATTTGAAAAGTTAGCAACCACTAGAATAAGCATCCATCCAAATCACATACTGTCTATTTGAAAATTATGTAACATGGATTACAAGATTAGGGATTTGTTTCAATGACATATGGGTCAAATAGATTGAGGAAAAAGGGTTAAATAGATTGAGGAAAAAGGGTCAAATAGTCCCTAAATCCATGTTTGGATGGAAAAGTGTAAGGACAACAGTCAAATTTGGTAACATGGCATGCACTTCCCAATAAATAAAGGTCAAACTGCTTGATTTTGTAACTAGTAGACCAATTGAACGATCTGAAATGTTTAGGACCAAACTGCATTTAAGGTTAAACATTATACACCTATTTGACTCTTTTGCTATTAGTTTGACAAACTATTGTGCAAGGCCTAATGAATGCTTAACTATCTACATAGCTACTTTACAATTACCATGAAAGAAGGTTAAAGTAATAGTTCAAAGGTCTGTCTCTTACCCGTTTTGCACCAGCCTGAGCACAAAATATGGATAAGATTCCTGTTCCACACCCAACATCCATTACAACCTGTTCGTGCATGCACATTGAACAATTGACTAATTGTCATGAAATCAGTAGACTATTAATTTCTCAACAAAAATAAGATTCTGAAGTTCTAAAAAATTCATCTCTCAAATACGTACTACATTAATCCGTTAAACATGAAAATCCTAAATACGAAGCTACACTAACATGATGTAAGATGCAAATGCTTCACTGAGTTATGACAACATGGCCCCTCGTGAGTTATACAGAGAAATAGTTTGATGTGCCCTCAAACCAAATGAGAAAGTGTTCACGAGATGGTAATTTTTCATTCAATATAAATGTCACTAAGAAATGAAAACTAATTTTCGCTAACCAAAAGTTCAATAACAATTATATTACTTTGCCTTCGATACAATTATGATGCTGCATGATTGCATCCCTATAAGTCTCTGTCCGTATTCGATCCTGCATGGATAAAATAAAAATTTAGGGAGCATATTCTATCCAAAAGGAAAGAAAAAACAAAGTATTTTCATATCCAATTACCAATGTGTACTTCTAACAAAGTAAAAACATCTTAACAACAAAATGCTAAAGAGTTGAACAAACTGAGAAAATTAGAAAAAGCAGAACTTTCAGGAACAGCAAGCCAAGTTTTCTGTTTTCTGAAACTGGAACCGCAAACTTGAAAATTTTAAAGTACTATTCCAATGTCCACCCACTATGGGGGATGGATCCACGTAAGGACCAAGTAAAAGAAGACAACCAATCAGATGATGAGAGATATCAGTATTATAGCTTTTCAATTTCATTTTGCCTCAATTGACAAAAAGATATAAATTTTCTTTATAGTCTTTTGCTAAAATATCAATTTCCAATTGCAGTGTCATCCACAACCCCAATCTAAAGCTTTGAGAACCTTTCAAACCACGTATATAAGGTATTAAAGAAAAAAGGAAAAGATAAAATATTTGCCCATAAACTCAACTATAAGTTTTCTAAGAGTTTCCAATTGAAGAAGTGCTTGGAAATGAAAAAATCCACATAAAGGATATAAAGATCAAATCTGTAATAGGAAATTGATGTGTGATAACAATTCTCAATGTGCATTTCGATTAGAGTTTGGCATTAATATAAACATGCTATACATACTTCATCCCACCAAGGATGATAGTCTAAGATGTGAAGCCTCACTATATCTCAAACTATCTTCCAAAAAGTAGGCAAATTATGCATGAAGTTTCCAAGCATAGGGGTATAACTCAGGCAAGGACATTAATGAATTATATCACGCACAAATTATTTTCCATTTTATCCACTCAATTTGACTGTTGCTTAACACCTAAAACACTGGAATCTGGTAGATAGATCATCTTTCTCCATTCTGCTCTTCTAAAACCAACTATCTTGCACACTTTAGGAACAGTATATTGCTTTTGTAATCCATTACGCCCTTTCCAAACTAATTCAATTTGATCAATCTCCTTAAGCTGCATTTATAGGGCTACATTTCACTGACACAAACTAATCTTAACCTATTTACTACAAACTATAATTTAAAGGCTGAACAAATTAGATGTCAAACAAACCTTTTTCGCAAAATACAAAATGAAGAATCAACAGAATAACAAGGAAAACAAGAAAAACCAACAATTACCGTGCAAACACCCTAAGATTTCCAATAAAAGAGAAATATACAAACAAAAAGCAAAAACCCTTTCCAAACTGAAGAAACCCACTCTAAAATTTGTCTCTCCATATTTGTAAGATCCGCATTACCAAGAGAAATAAGAAAGACATTGATTTTCGCATAAGAACTGAACTATCACAAGAACAAATTCAAACACTTCACTGGCATACCACAAGCAAAAATCTCCAACACACACGTGATCAAGCTAATGAGTAAAAATCTCAACCAAATTGGTGACTAGCATGCAATTTCCATGGGTTCGAAGACGTCGAAACTTAAATACATACATGCATAGAGGTACATACAAACATATGCACAAATAGAAAGAAATGATGATTGAAGAAGAAAGTAAAAGGAAGTACCTTGATCATCTCTTGGTGGATACCGACGTGGGCGTAGGAGTGAAAGTAAGCCATGTCGAAGTCGGTACACGGAGCCACCTTCTGCTCGCCGTCGCTATCATACCGGCGTTGTTGTTCTTGCTGTTCGCCGGAAACGTAAGCCCTAAAACCGTCACTGGAGTCACGCGACCTTCCGCCGCCGCGAGCTCTCCTCTTCACTCGCTGCTGTTGTTGGCTGTGGTAATACATAACTGTTGTTCTCTTTCGAAGCGCACACAGAGAGAGGGAGAAAGAGGCTTACTTTGAACCCGAAAATGGTTCGGGTTTTGCCCGGACCCAAATATACGGGTATCAAAATTCAAAACTTGCCATATCACATTATTCCACGAGACAGCATGAAGTGAAGTGTAGTGTAGCAACTTACTTGACAAGGACATGCAGGTCTTTTACGATTCGACTCACTTTTTCAAATTTTCGTTTAATATTTTGAGAAAAGATGTATATTCTATTAAATAATATAGTTTCACTTAAAAGCAAAGATGAGATACCGTACGGACCCTGGTATTAAATTAGGTTCTAATACAGTACTATATCGGTACCGATTAATATTGAGTGTCGTTTCAGGTAATTTTTAAAATTTATGAAATAATCCCTGAATTTTTTAAAAATTACAAAATAGTTCATTGTCATATTGTACAGTTGTCTTGTATAATTTATAAGCTTACATCAACTCTGTCTCCAAAAACATAATAATAAATAATAACCATAATTAATATGAAATAACAATAATTTTTAGATATTTCATATATAAATAATAATCACAATTAATATAAAAAAGACAATCATCATCATACGAATATAAAATTAAAAGTATTAAAAATATTACAATTTTATCATATAATAAATAATAATTAAATCAAAACATCCAATAAAAAGAACAATAAATATCCTTAACTCTCAAACTATTACAATTTATGACAAGAGTTCGTGATGAGGAAACAACCAAGTAAAAGTGAAACCTAAAACAAAAATATTTACAATTATATTAAATATATAGAATTTAACATATACAGCAAATATAAGAAAAATTAAGAGAAGGGGAAAAACAAAAATCTGGAATTCATTCAATTGTCTACGGGAAGATACTCACTATAACTGCATTGATCCTAGTTCTCATTTGATACAAAATCATCACCATTGAGAAGAGTATCATCATCATTATCATTCAAATTTAATGCACCAAATGACATGTCAATGCTTTATCATCTAAGATTATCCTCCAAGTCATACACATCTACTAAACTCGGTTCCTTAGAAACTCAATCCACCAAAAGATCGATATTATTAATGGAAATTAGATCTGTTGAACTACTTGCGCTATTAAGAGTCTTAGTAAAGAATAAAATTTAACTATTAGAAAATTATAAGAAATTATATTGAAATTAATAATGATAATAACATACATTTCCTGAAGCTTTAAATTATAACGAACGAAAACCAAGTCATTCAATCTCCTGTGCTCCAATATATTCTTTTTCTTATAATGGATGAATTCAAATGTGCTCCAATTTCGTTTACAATCTGTTGCACTCATACATTGACTTAAAATCCGAATTGCAAACCTTTGCAATTCTGGAATACCTATTTCGAATTGATCCCACCAAAATATTGTAAATCGTAAGATAATAAAAGTAGCGTTATAAACAAAATAAAGTGATAATTAATTTTCAACAAATAAGAAAAAAGAAATTGCTAATATTTAGAGAAAGTTTTGCTCTTTGTCGAATAGCAATCGGCATTCCAAAATCTCTAAAAAATTGCTTATAAAGCTCCATTTATGAGCTTAAGAGATCTTGCATTATTTCATGCCAACAATTGTTGTAATAGTAAATAGCATTCATCTATTAACTTCAGCTTTCTTTGTAAAATTTGATCAGAAATAGACACTAAGATTCAAAAAAGCCTCAGCTGCAAACAACGGAGAAGAAAGTTATCTTTCTCATCTCTCATTGATGATTGCAAGATACGATGTGTACAAGAATGCATATGTTTTAGATTAGCCTTGATTGCTTCTTCGCCTTCTCCATGACATTAAAAAAAAGTATTGTTTCCTTTTAACTATCAGCCAAGTAAAGCACCATCACCAACGGCTCATAAACTCGAATTACAAATTGGCATTGAGATCAAAATTCTCTATCTTCCAGTATAATTTTATAACCTTCCAATATTGCATTAAACCTAACATGCTGAGATCCAACTCACTTGATCGCTTGTAAACATTTGTCTTAACTTTTTCTTTATCCTAACAAAAGACTGAAGTAATAAAAATTTTGTTGCAATTCTTGACACAACAGGACGACACAAATTCCTACCATTGATAAATTTGTTTCTCATTAAATTCAACACCCATGGATGATTATAGATGAACTTGGTAACCTTTTTAGCTTTCTGCATAGTCTCATCAATAATAAAAAAATACATAGGATCTCCTATATTCTCTAGCATTAGGTCAATGTAATGTGTAGTACCAAGAGTCCAAAAAAATTATAATTATTCTGTAACCTTCTTCCTGCCGCTTTATAAGCGAAATCATTGTTAGTAATGAACTGAACAATGTTTTTTTGGCCCTACTTCATTCACAACTTCATCGAATATCTCAAATAAAGTATCAGTATTTCTAATAAAGTCAGATGCATCAATAGACTTTAAAAACATTGAGTCATTTGTAGAATAAATCAAAAATTAATAATAGCCTCTTATCTCCTATTTGTACAACCATCACACATGATTGAACACCCATAAGTAGCTCAATTCACTTTTCTTTTTGTCAAATAACTTTTAATTTCAGAAACTGAGCAACTCAAAATTTTACCTCTTAAGTCATCAATAGAAGGAGCTTTATATCTTGGATCGTAAGGGGCTATAGCATCCACCATAGGCTAATAATAGTAAGATTGGGAAGCATTAAATGATGAACATATATCATACTACCATCTAGCTACTATTATATCTACATTATAAGTCGCATCTCTTGATTGCAAGGAACTACGATTTAAAGGTTGGGCTCCAGGAGTTATTTGTGGTGTAAAAAATTAGTCAACTACCCTCGTCTTTTCCTAAAATCAGGTCTAGGTGTAATATTCACTTTTTACTGGGCATGGGATGGAACATTACCACTACCACCTTCAACATTTCTACAATCATCACGAAGACCAATAAACAAACTTCCACTACCAATTTCAAAATTCAGCCTTTCCTTTTTATCTTTCTTTTGTTGATATTCTCTAAGCAAAGTTTTCATTTGTCACTTCACATCATAGGTTACTTTTTTACAGGGTTCTACATCTTCTTTAACCCTAGCTAAATGCTTCTTTAATCTAGTGATTCCTCCACCTTTCAAATGCTTGTTACAAAATAAGCAAATTATGGTTCCTTATATCGGGGACTAATGTAGCATGAGCCCAAGATGGATCATTGTATCTTCTTGAAGTGGTTTGATCAGGTGTACTTGAAATTCCTTTTATTTATCTATAAAAATAAATGAATGCATATATAAAAATAAAGAACATATAATTTCATTACATAATACGCATGTCCATCTTATATAATATGACTCATTTTATATGATTACATCATAGACAATTCAATTTCATCAAACACAATTCACCATAAGTTAAAAATTAACAATTCAGTTGTTCAACATACGTAATTACACAAAACATACATAAACAATTTCCATTTCCAACAATTTCGAACAATTTCAATCAAAAGTTTCAAACATGAGAATCAAGTTAAAGGGTATGATTTACATAATCATCAAATAATGAATGACATATCTTATATAATTGTTCATATCCATCTATTCATAACATGAAGATCAAGTTGAAGGATATAACTTTGTTTAGAAAATTTCTTTTTCTTATTCAAACCTTTGAATCTTCTTTTCATTTCTAACAAACCATAATATTATATCCACCATTATGTATTTGGTTCTTAAATATATAAGTTGCTTCTAGGATTTTTAATGGACATTAATAAGTCTTAGTATAAGTGGTTGGAGTTCAGCCTACTACATGTTCACAATTTGGAAAAAAAAAAAGTTCCTTTTAGACATATATACATCACTACTTTTACACATTATCTATTATAAATATTTATGATAGCCCACACATATATTTTAAGGTTCCAGTCATGCATCTCATACATAATATATATCAAATATACGCAGCAGAAAATAAAACGAAACCTCAAAAACAGATCTACTCATGTATATAGATATAGAAAACAAAAACATGAAATTTAAGATGTTTACATACCTTTCTGACGATCTCCTTCGTTCTTTAATCTTCTCCGCGTTGAGTTATCATAAACCACAACGATCAATGTAGATCATCTCTAATAAAACTCCAAATGAAGATAGAAGGATGAAACTTCATTAGGAGATAGCTAGAATTCTTTCTTTATGCTAACAAAGACAAGAACTCTTGTGAGAGTTAGAGAGAAAAGAGTGTGTGTGTAAGAAAGAACCTTTCTTTCTTTTGTTTCTTACATAAGATGCATAAAAATCATCTCTATTTTCTGGACCATTTGGCTTTCCATAACCTCATCACCAATGGAGAGTTATGGGAAGTTAATGGTCATGAATAACATGCATTAATGGAAGTTATGGGAAATTAATAACTATGAATAACATGCATTAATGGAAGTTTTGGGAAGTTAATGACCAAATTTTCAGCCAACAATACTTGTTTCTAATCCATTCCACGCAACATTTTCTACCACGATCACATCGCGATACAATCCCGAAACACTCTCTTATATGTCAAATCACCATTCAAGACCATTTTGCTCATCCTTCATATCTCCTATGTGTGTGACCCATTAGGTTCTTGGTTATTTTGGCCACTTGAATTAACACTTAATTCAAGTAAGTCAAGAGCGGTATCTAGCACCATGTCATAACCTCCAATTGACTGAAAAGTCAATGGTTTGACTATGAACCCTTCCATACGCAATGTTGCCATGCAATTCGTCCTTTCACATCTCACTTGGTTCAGAGTATGGTCAAAGTGTCAACTCCCACTAGATTGACTATGTCACATCTAGTCCAAGTGATATTAGATCTTGTCCTGAGGATCTCATTACTCTATGTATCATTGAAGACTCTCTTCATGACACATATATGCTCTAGTTAGAGACTTCTACGTAATGACCCCGATAAGAGGTCGTGGGTATCATCTCCTTCTATTAGGAGTGATGAATCCTTTATTGGCTACTCAATTACCTCTGAATACCTCAAGTTGTACCCAATCACCACCTTATGAGTAATCTCTGAAAGGCACCAATGAATGGAGTCAAAGCATATAATCAGTATCCAAGATAGCCTTAAGCACCTCAAGTCAGAGGATACTTGCACCATTGCTATGATGAAACTATCATTAACACTGGAATAGAATATCTATATGATTGTCTCATAGTAGGTCAATCCAATGTACTTACTACCCTTAGTAAGCATTCATATGTTAACCCTAAACAACTCATATCTACAGCTTATGAGATTTACTGCTTGATCCAATTAAGGAGTATAACATGTGCTAGTCTATCAGGATTAATGATATCCCATCTCATTAATCCTATGACTAAGGAAAGTTTAAATACTAACATAATTATACATGATAGGAATCTCATTATCATGATCTCATCATTATTTCCTCCATGCTAAGTTTTGTATCAGGGACTTCATTAAATCAATTTAAGATTAACATCAAATCCATAAATGTATGAACATCAATAAATGTATCAAAGACTTCATTAAGTTTTGTATCAAAGACTTTATTAAATCAATTTAAGTTCAACATCAAATCCATAAATTTATGATTTGTACAATAAGTGCTAACGGTGATTGCCTTTAGAGCACTTCTCTAACAAACTTTCACTTGCACTAAAACCAATCACCTTGATATCTAATACCATAGGCTTATACATGTGACACAAAACTGTTTTGAGAAATAGGCTTAGTCAACGGATAAACTATATTATAATCGGTGGGAACTCTCTCTATCTTGACATCATTTCTACTAACGATTTCTCTAATCAAATGGTAGTGCCTGAGTACATGTTTGGACTTCGGATGAGACCTCGGTTCCTTCGTATGCGTTATAACCTCGTTATTGTCACAATACAACTAAACTGACTAGCGATGCTTGAAACCACACCAAGTTCCACGATGAAGTTACTTGATCCAAACCTCTTCCTTTGTCACTTCTAAAGCTGTAATGTACTCCGCCTCTGTCTTCGAATCTACAGTCATCTCTTGTTTGGGACTTTTCCAACTGACTGCACCACCATTCAGTGTGAATACATATCCGGACTGGGATCTAGAATCATCCCTATCAGATTGGAAATTGGCATCAATATACCAGCTTACCACAAGATCACCTTCTTCATATACTAAGAATACATCCTTAGTTCTTCTTAAGTACTTAAGGATATTCTTGACAGCCACTCAATGACCCTCACCAGGGTCCAACTGGTATCTGTTCGTAACACTTAGAGCATGCCATGCATTGGGTCTAGTACATAACATAGCGTACATGATTGATCCTATAGCCGAAGCATAAGGAATCAAACTCATGTGAATCATCTCATCTTATGTTTTTAGACACATAGATTTAGAGAGTGCAATCTCATGTACTATAGGAAGATAACCTCTATCAAACTGCTCTATGTTAAACCTAACATCTTGTCTATGTATGTAGATTGAGAAAGACCAAGCAACCTTTTAGATCTATCTCTATAGATCCTTATCCCGAAAATATAAGTTGCTTCTCTAAGGTCTTTCATAGAGAACTTCTTAGCTAACCAAATTTTACTAATTACAAAGTAGACACATCGTTTCTTTTTAGCAATATGTCATCTACATACAGGACAAGGAACATGATTGCACTCCCACTAACCTTCTTATACACACACAGCTCATCCAGATTTTGTAAGAAACCAAACTCTTTGATTGTCTCAACATGTCGAATATTCCAACTCCTAGATGCTTGCTTCAATCTATAAATAGATTTATGAAGCTTGCATACCTTTTCTCCATTCATGGATATGAAACCATCAGGTTGTGTCATATAAACATCCTCAGTTAGATTTCCACTAAAGAAAGTCATCTTCACATCCATTTGTCATATCTCATAATCATAATGAGCATCAATGGCTAAGAGTATCCTAATGAATTTAAGCATGGCTATTGGGCTAAACGTTTCGTCATTGTCAACACCTTGCTTTGACGATAACATTTAGTTACAAGCCTAGCTTTATGGGTAACTACATTACCCTACATGTCAGTTTTCTTCTTTAAAACCCATTTGCATCCTATGGGTTTTATCCCTTCCGGTGGGTCAACCAAAGTTCATAGTTGGTTTTCATACATGGAATCCATTTCAGATTTCATAACTTGAAGCCATTGTCAGATTCTGAACTCTTCAGAACCTCTTCATAGGTAGTAGGCTCATCATCTTCTATGAGCAATACGTCGTTAAGTTCACTTATGAGAAACTCATATCTCTCAGGAACATGACATATCTTACCTGTCCTACGAACTTCTTGTGTGTCAAAAGGTTGAACTATTATTTCATATTTATGAACAATAGTCTTGGGTCCAAGCAATTCATCTGCATCTATTTGAGCATCTTGAACTTCCACAAGTTCAATTTTACTCCCACTGTCTTCTTTTAGAAGAAACACTTTCTCTAAAAAGACAACATGTTTTGAAACAAATACCTTTTGTTCCGAAACATCGTAGAACTGATATCCTATAGTTTCCATAGGATATCCTACAAACAAACACTTGTTAGATTTAATTTAAGCTTATCTGACTGAATCCACTTCACATAAGCAGGACAATCCCAAACTTTCATGTAAGAAAGATAGAGTTTCTTGTTAGTTCATATCTCATGTGGAACAACATCAACTGACTTGGATGGGACTCTGTTTAATACATAAAAAGAAGTTTCGAGTGCATACCCTCAAAAGGATTTTAGTAAATCCGCTAAACCCATCACTGACCTCACCAAGTTTAACAAGGTTTTGTTTCTCCTCTCAGCCACACCATTATCTTGTGGCGTGTAAGGTGGAGTCCACCGGGATAATATTCCATTATCCCTGAGATAATCCAAATACTCTTGGCTTAAGTATTCAACAACTCGATCCAATCGAAGTGATTTAATACTTCTCCTAAGTTGTTTCTCAACTTCATTTTAAATTTCTTTGAACCTTTCAAAGGCTTCAGACTTGTATCTCTTAAGATACCCATACCCATATCGAGAATGATTGTCAATAAAGGTAATGAAGTATACGAAACCACCTTTGGCATGTATGGACATCGGACCACATACATCAATATGTATTAGGTCTAAAAGTCATCAAATGCCTTCTTCTGCTTCAAAGACTCTAGATAGGCCTTACAGTTTCTCTTCCAGTGGCCATCCTTGCCACAGTGGAAGCAAGTTCCCTTCGAGGCAGTCTTTTTTGCTTTCTTGACACCTCCCTTAGACCATGTGGACTTCTTCTTCTTTTCGCTCTTTTTTTTAACCAAAAGAGTCCACCAGCATCACAACCTTGTCTTTGTGGACAGATGACTCAACTGCCTTGAGCATGTTAACCAGCTCGGGAATTGTGCTGGATATATTATTCATCTGATAGTTAAGTCAATACTTAATTCATAATCCAAAACAAAACCCAAGGAGGCCAACCGCTCGATGTAACCAATCATCTTTAGTGCGTACTGCACTGAAGATGTTCCCTTAACCATTTTGGAGTAGAAGAGCAATCGCGAAGTCTCTAACCTTTCGGACCTTGCTTGCTTATCAAAGAGCTCCCTAAGATAATAGACTATGGTATGGGCATCCATAGCCTCATGATGCTTTTACAGCTCTGGTGACATAGTGGCTAGCATAATACAACTAAGCATCTCGCTATCATTGAGAAGCTTCCTATATGCCCTCCAATCATCATTAGAGGCATCAGCAGTAGGGGGATCGGGAAGTGGTTCTTCCAAGACATAACCAAGCTTCTCAAACTTGAGAACTATTCTCATGTCCCTGAGCCAGTCAAGGAAGTTTGGTCCAATCAACTTGTTAGCTTCCATGAATGATCTTAGATTCACACTAGTACTTATGGTGTTGACTCGAGCAATAGCAACCTTCGTCAAAGAGAGAAAATTTAGAATGTACTTAAATGCATGTCTATAACGACTTTAATAACACGCATTATGACTCCCACTATTTTCACGAATTCATACCCTCAATATAAATCCGAGAGAACTCATAGAGAAATTCTCCTAGTGGGTTGATATCCAATATCCTTAAGAATGACCTTGGGCACTGTGGACCAAAGCAGCCACCAAAGGTGTGGCTATGGTGTGTTTGAAGCTTGTCTTTTGTTGGACCTTTCAGGACCAAGTACTATTTGCCCAACAAGCCATGTTAGTCCAACCGGTATGTATCGATCATACCAATTGCATCTTCAATGCAACTATTGAATCTAGTTCTATCAACTATTGATGTGTGCACACTCATTGGGCTATCAACTCTTAACACGTATATATCTAATATATACTACCCAACTTCACCTCTGTCCACGTTGATCTTATATTTGCCCAATAAACCAACACTTCTAGTTAAAATCGATCCATTAATTCAGAAATCATATTTCCATGGTTTGAACATATCTGTGTAAAGTGGGCTTGGGTTTACCCAACAACCCTAACTTTAAAAGGACTCTGGTTCTCACCATATTAAAGAAAGACGTTAGTTTTAATATTCTAAGTGAGGGGTTTGACTAAGGTCTCATCTAACTTACATAACCCATATATATATATATATATATATATATATATGTAAACGTGTCATTTTGGTTATGACATCTTATGGATCCTAATATGAAAGGCCCAATCCAACACTTAGATTTACTATCTTCCTTTGGCTAAATTGGATATAATTACTATTGTATGTTATTTCATTTGGAATTAATATTAATCTAATTAATATGAATGCCTAATTCCAGAAATTAATTCATAATTAATTTACCTTAAATTAATTATTTGATGTCCAAAATTAAACAACTTCAATTTTGTCACACATGACAATTTTTCTAGTCTTACTAAAAATTCTATTGCTTTAATAAAATTAATTTATATAATTTCCCAAAATTCCTAGAACATCAAATCATCATTCCAAGCATCTCTAGGTCATTTCATGATGTTCAAAATAATTTAGGAATCCCCCAAAAATCATTATGATCATCGAAACACCGATAAGACACTAAAAATGACAAATATGACTTATAAAATTTTTCTAGAAAATTTCAAGCAAAATCATTTTGGCATGCATAAAACACCAAATTAACACATTTTTATCACATAAAAATATTTTTAAGGTTCTGAAACCGAAATATAAACATACAAAAACATCAAACAAAACATATCCTACAATTTTTGGAAAACTGTCCAAATCTAGAAAGTTGTTTGATAAAATTATTAAAACATTTTTAATAATTATAAAAAAAATTACAAAGCCATAAAAACATCCTACATATGTTCACATAATTTTTATAGAATCAAATTCCACAAAAATCATGTGTAACCTCATAAGTTTAGCCTATAGACATCACGTGCATAGCAAAAAGACAGACTTCATGCATGTTTTTGTAAATTCTAAATTAAATAATTTAACCATAATAAAAATATTTTCAATCACACTAAATCATTCATATACATCTTATGAACATATTAGTGAAAGAAAATCATAAAAACGATTTTTCCATAATTAATTTCGAACAAAAAATTACAGGACTCTAAGCTGTCAGAACCATGAAAATAGTTTTCACACGTCATGTATTCTACATCTGACAAGGCACAAGATGGCTCTGATACTACCGTAAGGTTCTAGCCATGCATCTCATGCATAATATATATCAAGTATACACAGTAAAAAATAAAATAAAACCTTTAAAACCAGATCTACTCATGCATATAGATATAGAAAACAAAAACATGAAATATAAAATGTTTACATACCTTTCCGATGATCTCCTTCGTTCTTTAATCTTGTCCACGTTGGGTTGTCGTAAACTACAACGATCAACATAGACCGCCTCTAATGAAAGTGCACACAAAGATAGAAGGATGAAAACTCACAAGGAGATGGCTAAAATTCTTTCTTTGTGCTAGCAAAGACAAGAACTCTTGTGAGAGTTGAAGATAAAAAGAGTGTATATGTGAAAAAGAACCTTTCTTTCTCTTGTGTCATATATAAGATACACGAAAATCATCTCTATTTTCTGCACCATTTGGCCTTCTATAACCCCATCACTAATGGAGAGTTATAGGAAGTTAATGGTCATGAATAACATGCATTAATGGAAGTTATGAGAAGTAATAACCATGAATAGCATGCATTAATGAAAGTTTTGGGAAGTTAATGACCACATTGGCAGCCAACAATACTTGTTTCTAATTCATTCCACGCAACGTTTTTTACCACGATCACATAGCAATACAATCCCGAAGCACTATCTCATATCTTGAATCACCATTTAAGACCATTTTACTCATCCTTCGGATCTCCTATGTGTGTGACCCATTAGGTTCCCGATTATGTTAGCCACTTGAATT
>JAOTAX010000196.1:6999364-7020912 GCA_025629825.1 Erythroxylum guanchezii | reverse complement strand
CAAGTACCAAAGAGGACAATACCGAGGGGAAATCCACCCCGGTAGGGCCGCCTGGCCCGAGATCAGGGTCCCTACATTGCTAGACCATCCAGGCAATAGCTTCTTGAAGTGTACAGTGAGTCATCCTAGATGATTTCCTAGGATTGAATTGATTTGATTTGTTAAACTTCCAATATTACTGAATTTTTTGTGAATTGTTTCTGAATTTCGGACTTGAAGTCCGAGGAGTTTAACAGTTGGGCACGTATTGGAATTGTTTTGATTTGATATGAATTTCTGAATGACTTTTGATTCTCAACGAAAGTTGAATGCCGGACTTAGGTTTGATAATTGTGAAAACTTTATCTGAGTATTTGTATAAGATTGTGATATATGACATATTCAGTATTTGATGCATTTCATAGAATGCATGCTCAGATAAAGACATTGTGACTTGAGTAGCCAAATTGAAGCGCTTTCACGTAGAGCTTTGCTCCGTGATATATGTTTTGCATGTAGAGCTATGCTCCGTGATTTTGTTTTAACTGAGCCCTATGGGCCAGTATTTGTATAAATATGTGATAGGCGCTCAGTCACAACAATAAAAACGAATGTGAGTCTCATGCATATAGTATCCATATAAGATTGAAATTCATGAATGATTTGCAAAGCTGAATTGAGTGACCTTATGATATGCCATGTTGTAAGAGTATCTCGAATATATGTATATATACAGAATGAATAACAGTGTTATATGTGGTGTGTGTATGGAATCCGATGAAATCATCAATGATGGTTCATTCATTGAGTTCACAAAACTTATAAAAATTGCAACGTGATTTTCAGGTATGAGACAGGAGACTTAGTGTTTATTCTGGATTAGAAGGACATTTTGGACTAAGTTATGACTCAGGGGTCTATCAGCTGACGTTAGAGAGTTACAGCTTTTATTTTGTAGTGTTTTGTTTGTAAATATTTGTCTAATGGAAACCGTGTAAGCTCTGTGGATGAATGCAATGAATGGGTTTTAAAATTAGTGAATTTGAAGTGTATTTGTTAAATGATGCCATGTGTAAGTTGGATTTGTTACTGCTCCAACATACCATTATCATAGGGTATGTACTTGAATGTCCTTCGGGTATTTGGGTATTTACCTTGTGGTAGTGGGATGTTACATTATCGATCCATATGTGAAACTCACCTATCGTTAAAGATTTTTGCTATTGCATACCTATTATATGCCAACTTTTGTCAATGATTGAGAGCTCTCATTAATCTTTGCTTATTGCTAAGGTAGGTCATCCATAATTGAGAGTGTGCATCAATGTCCTTTACCTTCTTCAATCATGCACGATCACCCATTGAATGTGCGAGTTGTTTTTTTTACCAAGCATATCTTGCCATCGTCCATATGTAAGGTGAACTTTATATACTCTTAAGAGTTATTTGACCAACGTACACATGCTTCTCCTTTCACAAAATTTTACCTTATTTTATCATGGGTATAGTTTTGTATGTCAACCCCTATAATAAGTATATGCTAAGACTCATCAATCATTTATACGATTCTACATACTACATTTAAGGGCCTAACACCCACTTTGTGTTCGAAGAGTTCACCAAAATCATTTTCAACTATAATGTTTAAGGCTAAAAATATATTTTAAACCCCAATTTTTTCTTTAAAATACAAGAAAAAACATAACATTTTAGAGTGTTTAATTTGAACCTTAATATCTTAAAATGTTCAAAATGAACCCTAAATGGAGGGAGATTTAAACAAAGTTAAGTTTTCATCAGTTATGTGCAATGTCATCACTGATGTGACACATATTTATTCTTTTTAACTATTAAATGAACCCTACTATTATGTGTATGTCACTTGGCATTGAGGGCCATATGTTTGATTTAAAATGTGTTAATTTTTAACTAAAATTTTGTAATAAAACATAATTAACTTATATTGATTACAACCAGTGCTAATTAGTAATAAGTTAATTAACATCAGGTTAATGTTAATTCATATCTCTTACTATAAAAAATCATAAATCCTAACCAATGATTATGCTAAATCCAACAATTCTCCCAAATCCCTCATCCCTAAAAATCACTTTCAAAGCAACCTTTGCAGTACATCTCACATGTTCAAAGCAAGTAATTATCATAAAGTCAAAATGAAACCCCATATTCCTTTTTTTTAAAAATCAAACATGCCCATTTAAAAGAATTTATGATCATTTTCCCTCATAATTCATGAAACCTCATAAAGAGAGTGGCCTTGTAGAATATAAAGGATGGAGAACTTGTCGAGATGATGCTATAAAAAGACTAGATGGTGTATCAAAATTATGTAATGTCAACAAACAACATATATTATAATGAGTTTGGTTGTGATTGAAGTCGTACATAGATAAGTCACTTTAATTCCTTGAAAAATATAGCTCGATGCAAGAGATGACCTACTATGATGATGCTTATGTTATCTTTGCAATCTGATGAAGACATAATCGTTCTAACTTAGTCCACCTTCTACGAGTGATATACTCCTTTATGTGTTAATATAAGATAAAGGAGAAAGTGCTTAGAGTATTTTTTTAATAGAAAATAAGGAGTAGATCATTCGCAAAATGTGGAACTCTCTCCTCTCCATTATGGGTCACTCTCTTGTTTTTTGATCGTTCTAATCTCTTTTCTATTTTTTACAACTCTTTCATCTCATTATGTAAATGCTTTTTCTAGGTTCTTCTTGTTGGGAAATCAGGATGGGGTTCAATCCCAACTATAGTGGAATAATTATGAATCTTTTTTCATATTTTGACTTTCCTAAAACTAATGTCCCTTTAATTATGTAAAATGATTAACAATTAAATCATAATAAAGCATGAATCTTAATTCATACCTTATTCTAAAGCTTTTTCATATTCTTATTGTATCCTTTAAACCGTTTCTGAAATCGATCCATCTCAATCACCATAGTTGAATAAGTGTTCAACCTCTAACGGTATCCACAAAATAGGTTGAGAACTTTTATAACTCTTATAGAGAGGGATAAGCAAGAAGTGCTAGCTTTATTAAAGCTTAAGCCTATTTATAATAAGATTTAGATATTTTAGTAATTTAATTAAAATTAAGTTCTACTTTCAATTAAACTTTAATTAAAATTGCAAATTATATTAATTAAATACAAATTATATTACCCGAATAAGATCCAATATGTCATATTGATCTTTATTTATCAAATATCTCATACTTAATCATAAAATTTTTCAAGCTTTACAATTAAGTTTAACTTGATTAAAATATCTTTGCTCTCTGTAACCAGTTCTTTATATGTGATCCATTAGGATCCCAAATATGTTGGCCATTGATATAAATTATAATCCTAAACTAGATTTAAAAATAGGTAAATTAGCACTCCTTTTAATTTGTCTTTAATTTTCTGATTAAACAATTTATAATCATAGATTAAGATTGAAATCTAGCAACATATCATGACCACCTAAATATTTATGAATGTTAAAGTGGTTTTAACTAACCCTTTTGTGCATAATTTTTTTTCATATAATTCAATCATTTCATCATACAATGTTCCAATTAGTCTATTTTGAGTTTAATCATATTAGTTCTCCGTCATTAGCTGTTGATTCAATTAATGATATTGTAAACTATTTACAAAACGTCATTCCACCTTGGGAAAGGATTTTCCCAAATCAATACTAATTGTGAACAATAAAATATTCTCTTTAATTACTTTAGGGTTATAAATCATATCTTGATCACTTCACTACCTCCATATAGTTCATACTATATCCAATGACCACTGACCAAACTGCCTATGATTAGAATATATCGTAACTAGTATTAAAACATTGTAATCCTTATACAAGATAACTCTGGAGATTTCAAGTCAAAGGATAACTTATACAATCATCACAACGAGAATTTTCATAAACATACAAGTAATATTTCAAATGAATTTCTAATATCATGTCAGTTTAGTGAACTTGTTCTCTAAAAGCACTAACACGTTTGTTTAATTATCTCCATACTTTAGTTTATGAGATCGACTAATTCTTTTATAAGTAAAAACACAATGAGTGCTAGTTTTTTACGTTCTATCAATGTCCAGTCTTAATAAAATAATGACTATGAACAATTTAGGAATAATACATAAATGAAATATAATCTCATCATCATAATTTCATTTGCAATATATAATTATCTCATAGACTTTATCATATACATCTAAGCATATACAAGATAAATAATGTCTTTAAATTATTTTATCCCTAAAGTACAACCAACCGATTGATTGTAAGACATAAACCAATACTTCCTCTCTTATCTCCTTATTATTTCTATCCCATTGATTTCGACTCTTTCAAGCTCTCTTTCTCTCTCTTTTTTGTTTTAGGGTTCTTAGGGGTGAAGGATTTAGGAAAATCGTTGGTTATAGTTTATGATTTTGGGGGTTTATGATTTTTTTTAAATTTTTGGGGGTTAGGGATTTGAATTATCATTGATCTAATTTTGATTAACTTATTACTAACTAGCACTAATTATAATTAATTGTAAAATTTAAATTAAAAATTAATTTAAGTTTTTATGAATTAGATACATATGACCACACAATCTTATGGCTTATGTAACATTTCGACTCACTTAATTATTAAAAAAGAATAAATATGTGTCATATTAGTAATGACAAGACAATTAACAGATGCATACTTAATTATGTTTAATTTTCTGTCTATTTAAACTGAACACTCTAAAATATTAAGATCTATCATATATTTTATTACAAATATTAAAGTTTAAAATGCACTTTTAATCTAATATTTGATTATTAGATTAAAAACATCTATTTACAATATATAATTTAATTAAAATGAGATTATACACGCATTTATACATATATTCTATCAAGAAATATATTTAAAAATGCAATATTTAACGGATAAAATTTTAGATTTGATAAAATTCAACTTATTTTTAATCTGTAAGACCAATAGTGCATTCTGAATCTCAACGTTTACAATAGAATATAACTTGAACCTTAACATTTCGAAGCGTTCAGATTGAACCTTAACATTTTCAAAACGTTTAAGACAGATCTTAAATGGACGGAAACTTTAACGGGTTAACTCCTTATCAGTTAAATATCATATCAATACTGACATGACATTACTTTAATACTTTTTTAATAAAAAATGAGTTTTACTACATAATTATTTTTTAAAATTAAACAAGAAGTGAATCCCACAACCACATGACAGCAGGGCCAACGTGTATACATTTTCCAATAGTGGGTCCCACTTGCCACGTGACAGTAGAGCCCACATTTATATATTTTAGATACCAAGTCCCACTTATCAAGTGAGACTTATTTTTATTTTAAATAATAATAATATGACATTAGTATTAATACGATGTTTAATGAATATAAAGTTAATTTTTTAAAATTTTTCATTTACTTAAAATCTATTTTAAATATTGTGAAAACAAAAAGGTTCAAATTCTTCAAAACATTAGGTTTGTGAGTGAAAGTTTGAAATGCACTTTTCCCTAATTTATAAGAGATTAGGTAAGATATACTCTCCCAACTTATTTCTTTTGTAATTAATTATTTAAACTTATTAATTGTTAATCTCAAGAAAATAATATCAATAATCATACTAGTCATTGAAATTATTTATTATTAAAGATATATTGGAGAAAATTATAAGTAACTTGAATGACTGATAGTATTTTATATTTTGAACAAATAAATATGTAATTCTATAGCATATGGAGATTTTACTTCCGATAAAGAAAAAAGTTGATTTTCCATATGTTTTTATATATTCTAATTTTTTTTCCTTGCATACAAAAAGAAACAAAATGACCGTAAGGCATAAACACAGCCTCAAAACCCTTCGTTAAACCCCACAGACTGCACGCACGTCGCCCTTTCCACCCCCCTCTCTGTCTCTCCGTCCTCCGCTCCTTGCGGTGGCAACTTCTTGATTACTGGTCCATCAACCAACAATGGCAGCTACACCTGGCGATACGGCTACAGTGAACAAAATCAATGTAGTAGGGGATAAAGTTGACTACATGAACCTTCCTTGCCCTATCCCCTACGAAGAGATCCACCGTGAAGCGCTTAGTATGGTTCCTGTTCATAACCTTTTCTTCTCTTTTGATTAATTTTTGTATCTAATGACTGATCTGCCATTTGGGTTTCGCCAAATGTTTTTTAATGTGTGCATCTGCATGTAATGAGTTATAGCGATTCGATTGATCTTTTTATTCATTTGGTTTTGTTTGCTTATCATTTAATTTTCAACTGTAAGATGAAGTTTTGGGGTGCGATGTTTTTACCCTGTCAAATGTTTAAATTTAATTCGTTCCAACTGTTTCGCAGTGTCCTTAAAGCCAGAGTTCTTTGAAGGCATGCGTTTTGATTTTACCAAAGGCCTCAATCAGAAGTTCTCACTCAGTCACAGGTATATTTGCCTTTTTTCTTTTATCTTTCAGTTTGGGGAAAAGTTATTTTTTTTCTCAAACTATTTCCTTCCTTTTATCATTTGCTTCTCTCTAGTTTTCTTATGCATTCTGTTTATGGTGATTTTGTCAACCATCTATCAGCGTGTTCATGGGACCAACAGAAATTCCGTCACAATCCCCTGAAACAATCAAAATTCCAACAGCTCACTACGAGTTTGGTGCTAATTTCATAGACCCAAAGGTAGGAAGTCACTGGATTGTATATGTTAAAAATATAAATATTTTCTCCTTTTGTAATCATCAAATTATGATATTTTATCTAAATTAACGGGACTCTTGATTGTTTTTTCATAGATGATGCTCATTGGGAGGGTCTTGACTGATGGGAGACTCAATGCAAGAGTAAAATGTGATTTGACTGATAATCTCTCCTTGAAGGCTAATGCTCAAGTAGAACATACTCATTTTGTCAAATTTTTTGTCTCATTTTTCTTCTTTATTGTACTATTTTGATGTATTGGAAGAAAAGAATTGGTGGGGGAGGAGCAATCTGTTCAGGGGCATGTAACTGAGCTATGCTTTAACTGTTGTTTAATGTCCAGCTTACCGGTGAACCTCATATGTCACATGCCATGTTCAACTTTGATTACAAGGTCCAGTCCTCTTACTCTGCCACTATAGTTAATGGGTTCCCAATTTGCATTTGTTATGAAAAGCTTGATACTCTTGTTAGCGTAGAGAAATTTCTAACAGCAACATCAGTTACCTCAAAAGTGAAATAGTTTGTTTTATTATCTTGCTTAAAGGGAAGGAAAAGTGTCTAAATCATAATCACTTAGCCATTAGTGTTCTGTTGTATATTGATTGAGTAATTCAAATTTGAAGGCTTATTTATGATTCCAAAATTTATTTCTGTTTCTGTTAAGCACGCAAGTGTCCAGTTAAGATACTAGTGCTTAACATTGTCTGATTTTCAATTACGAGATGTATTCTATGCTTAATATTTTTACCTTTGTTTTGACGTTTGTCACTTGGACTGTGAAATGGGGTGCCGGTATGATTGTTTATCTGGGTATCTGGCGTATGTAATATTCAATCTCCAGTTTGAGGCATGTGGAGACTCCACCAAACATACACAGAACTAATTGTTTTAATAGTTGGAAGGTATTTCGTTTGTGGAAATGATTGCTTCGTTTTGACAATGTAATGGCAACAAGGGGGTGTCTGAGTAGAATCTGATATCTCATGGTTTTGTTTTTTATATTTGGAGTGTACATGCGTGAACCCAAACGTGTACATGTGTGTTGTTTCCATATAGGTAATGTAAATAACATGGCTAATTTTTCAGTTTACTAATTCTTTTCGGATTGCTACAACTTAAAGTTGCTTGTTGACTTTGGATCTTTTCTTTTTGAGCTTTGCATATTATGTTTCTGACACTCAGCAATAAAAACTAATAAGAAAAGGTTATCTTTTCATAGATAAATACTATGTTAGTATGGTAATGATGTAATTAGTTAATAGACCAGGCCTCATGGCCGTAGGTCCTAATAATGTATGGTAATTTAGGTAGGACGACTAGAACAGATATCTACTAGCAGATAAAACTCACAGAAATTAGAAAATTTGAGCTGCTGGAATTTCAGTTCAGGAATCTCAATATATGTTGCTGGAATTTTAGGTTTGGTTGCTGGGAATTCAGATTAAGGTTGATTGGAAGTGCTGAGATTTCAGGAAAGAAAGCAAACAAGGGACATGTCTACGAATCTCTCCATGGGATTGTATCAAAACCTAGAAATCATAGCTAGGATTTGAACAAACAAAACTATTGAAATCACATCAATGGGGTTCTAGAAATCACATCTAGAGTTTAGGGATCACTCCTAAAGATATAAGAGTCTCTCTTAGATAAAGAAAACTCTTGAAATCTCAAGTCGTATGAAATGAAAAAATCTACCAAACTTTCAATAGGAATAAAATCCTATTTAATAAGGATTCTTTTGGTCCTTAATAGACTTAAAACCTCAACCTAATAAAGACAAATAAATGGGACCTTTTTTGTTTTCTAACAAGGAAAATTAAACCATTCTTTTTTTCTTCATTAATAACTTCATGATGTTTTAGTAATTTATATATTGAGATTCTTAGCTCCACTAAGCTGGGTCATTTCTTGCATAGTTATTAATATCTTTTCTTTTTGAAAAGTTTTTCTACCGTGTTGACATTCTTTTCCATCAAGCAGGGTAAAGACTACAGGACTCAGCTGCAGCTTGGTAATGGTGCTTTATTTGGAGCGAGCTACATTCAGGTATATGTCTAACTTAACCCAGGAAATTTTGTCCTTGTTACAGTTCAATTTCTTAGAAGTTTAGAAGCATATGCTTTTAATTATAATTCATTTATGTTGAATTTTACATTCTTATAATGGCTTTAAGTCATTTATGTTGAATTTTAAATGCTTATAATGATTTTAAGTCCTAAACTGTTCAGATTTTTATATAGTAGTCGTTGTCCTACTTTTTACAATTCAGTTGTAGAACTAATTATGAAAGAAAAATTTGTAGGAAATTAGAAATTCTGTTTTTCCTTGAATGAAGTTTTCTTAAAGGTTGACTAGTGCAGAGGGATTTAGCAGGCAGCTAACTGGCATATTTAAGACCCTTGCGCAACATTTTGACCTTTGAGGGAATATTTAAATAAATAGATTATAGGTAGTTATTCTTTTAAGGTCCAGGCGGTATAAATCATGAGTTTTTGATGTATCACCTTGTTGTTGAGTTGTCTGTTGGTGGATATGCTAGTGAACTTTTGTCATTTTTTTATAGCTTTGGTACTTTATTGTTAAAGTAAAACAATTAGAACTTGTTTGTAGTGATTTGAAAAGTTGCAGGGCTGATACTTCCCTCAACCCTATAAAAATATTTCGATAGTAAAAATTTTGATCTGGTGTGTGATTATGGCACCAATGTAGAGAAATGAAGTGTTATATCAAATTTGTTGCTTGCTTTTGCACCCCAGTGTGAAACAGCAAATATTTCTGGTAAAGTACATGGCTGAGTTTATGCAAGTTATTCATGATTGGAAAATGATGTTAGTTAAGTAGAGAAATAGGAAGCCTCGTTGATGATTTCAGGAATTTGAATGAAGGCCATGAAATTTTTAATGATAATAAAGAAGTGCAGAAGCTGGTTTGGAGTTTGCTTTGATTTATGATTAGACTTGGTTACTTATAAAGCATTTTCTTCTTTGATCTGTGGAAGCAGACACAACAGTAGTCGATTAAGCATCTTCATTATGAAAAAAATTGATCAAGAGTCCTTCAAAGACTGCACCTCGAGCTGTGTTAGAATGAAAGAAGTTGGACACCTAGATTGGTGTTCAATATAAGTAAGCTTTGGACCATGATACAAATGTGGATGTCGTTCAAATGGAGATGTAAATATGTACCTGGACAATGTTGCTGAAAATTTGAGCATGGCTAACCATAAGGCTGCCTTTCGAGCACTAATGGTGGTCAGTTGGTGAAAGGATGATACACTGAAGTTAATTAGGACCACATGAGTATGAGAAAGAAGCTTGATATGAAGTAGAATGGAGATGCATATGAACTGCTAAGTTGCCATTGAGGAATTAAAATCTAAAGCCAGTAGAACAGGAAAACCTTTGGAGCTTGGGCTGGATAAGCTTGGGAGAGAGGACTGTTTTCCAGTTGCCTTGGGTAAGAGATAAGTAGAGCCAATATTTGAATGAAGGGTAAGAGCCAATATTTGAATTAAGGGTATCAAAGATGAAGATAATAAACATTTTAACCAGGAATAAGGGGATTAAGAAAGGTTTAACCTGGAAACTTTAGTGATGTTAATGTTTCAGGGGAATTAAACCATGCCGGTGGGGGTTTTACAAGTCATTTGGACGTTGAAGCATATAAACATCAAAGTAAATTAACCAGAATACATAAGATAATCAAATTTGGAAGAAGCCTAGAAATTCTCTTATTATTTGGTGAATTGCTACACAAGGCAAAATGCTAAGAGATGCTGATTGATGTATGGTGTAATGTACTGTTTGGGGACATGCTGAACCTAAGATGATTGAACGTAGGCAAAGTTTTCTCCGTGTAAGCAAGTAATATAGATTCATTTTGCCAGTGTTTTATTCTTTAAATTATGAAATTATAAATATAATGTTGTAATTCCAAGTGCTTGAAATTTCTGGTCAATTCTATTGAACAGAACTGATTAAACTAAAAGTTTAATCACAAACATAGTATGTAGAAGAGCTTGTGTATGCATAATGTACACTAGTTTTATCTTTGGAGATCAGATGTGAAGGTTGGTGGTTGAATTTCAATATGGAGAGATAAAACTCCCATTTGATTTTCAGTCATTAATCTAAGTTGTTAATTTTTTTTATTATTGTGAAATTTTTTCTTTTGCTCTATCTCTCTCTCTCATGAAATGGCAGTTGAACATATAAGATGTCTCTAGTTGAACATATAAGACGTCTCTTTCTCATTGTTGACAATAAATCTAAATCTTCTTGATGCAGAGTGTGACTCCTCGTTTGTCTTTGGGTGGAGAATTATTTTGGGCTGGTCAGCATCGCAAGTCTGGTATTGGATATGCTGCTCGGTACGAGACAGATGAGCTGGTATTTTAGCTTGGCTTGAATCCTTTATCTCATAACACAACAAATAGTCTATTCTTAATCTTACCATGATCTTTTACTTATACTTGGCTGTTGTTTCTTTGAAAAAGTTTAGTGTGTGTCTCTATGTTTCCCTCCTCTAAATTCCCTGAAGCATTAGGAAAAAGTGGTTTCCAAAGTATGGAACTACTTAGGGAAATTGTTCCAACTTGATAGACTTGACACCTGAGGCAGATAAGAACTAGATGCTGATTAAGAACTTCATTCTTTTAAATTCATAGAGTTGCTTGTATTCTTTTGACCATTTACTTGTCAATTTGAATATCTCAATGAAGGAATTCTATTGTTGCTGCAGTTGTGGTTGTTAGAACTGATAATTGGTAAATAGCTAGATGAACTCTTAGCAACATAGTTCTGTAAACTAAAACTACATCCCTTTAGTTCATCTGGACATGCCGTGACTATCTATTTTTCTCCATGCTAATTTCTGGCATTGATCTTTGTTAATGGGTGACAACACGTGCTACTACCTTGTCCTTAGTAGAAAGTAGTTCCCATTCACAAACATCTTCCGTTCTATCTAGCATCTTTTGCTTTCACTTGAAAAACTACTTACCTGCAGGTAGCCACAGGGCAAGTTGCTAGCACTGGAATGGTTGCTTTGAGTTATGTTCAGAAGCTTTCTCAGAAGGTAGTCAAGTTTCTTGAGCTAACTCAGTAAGTAATCTCTATTCTAATCCTACTTTGTTCTCTTAAGGTGTCACTGGCTACAGATTTAATGTACAACTACATGTCAAGAGATGTAACGTCAAGTGTTGGATATGATTATATCCTAAGACAAGTAAGTTCTGTGATACATGTTCTGCTGTTATATGAAGCATAAATTTGAGAGCATGCTTACATTCACCAATTTAGCAGTTAGTAACCTTAAGAAGATGCAAGTCTACTTAAAATAGTCAATAAGATTGCCTCCTCCAATTTTTGATGTGCTTGATTTTTATATATATTTCTCTTTGAAAATTATTTAGTAACCTTAAGAAGATGCAAGTCTACTTAAATAGTCAATATGATTCTGTCTCCTCCAATTTTTGATGTGTTTGATTTTTATATATATTTCTCTTTGAAAATTGTTTCGTTAAATAGTCTGTTTTAAAAAATAGTTTCAGTGTTTCATCATTCACTACTAATTTGCATTTTTACATTGTATTTAAGTACTGCAAGGGAAGCCTTCGCTCTAGAAAATTGTCATAGCAGCTAATTGTATAATCCTGTGTATTCTTGCTATAATAGCTAATTTTATAATCCAGTGTACTCGGTATAACTGCAAACTTTTAGGTGACTAGATGGTGGTCTTGTTGTTCAATTAGTAGAACAGAGTCTCTTCCATTAGTTTTGGTCTTTTACTTTAATGTTAACTTAGCATCTTCTTTTTTTGTTCTTTGTTTTGTCTTTTCCACTTACGGATAAAAAACTCTTTTCACAAGAGCACCACAGGGTTGCAGCCCAGCTATAGATAAAAGTATATCGCTTCCTGGTAGAGAATTGACAAATTTCCCACTTTATCACACTATGAGGGTGTGTTCGATTATTTAAAGTTGAAGTTATAACATAATTTCATTGGTAAAGCAGTTCTATTTTGTTTTCCCAAGACTGTTCAGAAGTGGAGGGAACAACCAAAAATATAGCTAGGGATTAACTTGACATTTCTTTTCCTGTAGAATCACCAATACCTATCCCAGTCAGCAGTTGTATTTCTTTGCATGTTGTGCTAGTGGACCCTTATGTTTGAGTCAGATGTGTCGGAAAATACTTACTTTGCTGTTAAGTTATATGGGGCAGTAACTGTTTGCCGAGTTGTTGTGCATACCTGATGAAATTAGGTTTGCTTTTTTTGAGCAATCATTATCCATGCATATGTATGTTCTGCTACTTTTCCTGTGTGCTGAGGCTTCTGCTTTGTTTATTTGATCCATACACTACTTTTACCCAAAATTTCCCAAAATAGTTTACTAGTGGTTTGCCAAATCAGTTGAATCATCATATCCATAAGTGCTAATCTTGGCTAATCTACATTTTAGGATCTTAAACACTAGAATTGTCTTAAGATAATCTAGAAAAATGCTAACTCTTTGAGACTGTTGCAGGCTCGTCTAAGAGGAAAGATTGATTCCAATGGCTGTGTATCAGCTTTCCTGGAGGAACGCCTAAGTATGGGCCTCCTGTTCATCCTCTCTGCAGAAGTAAGTGGTTACTTTCGCCCATCTCTATTGGCCTGAATTGGCTTTCATGGTCCTTCAATTTTAAGTTGTGTTCTTTTGGTGCCATCTTGAGGTAGTAGTTGGCATAACCAAGGATTGCATTTGTCACTCAGCATGGAATCATAAACATCATGCTAGTTTTTGCCCTTTTTCTTTCCTTCTCAACTCATTATTTTAAAAAGTAGTACCACATTGTATTAGTGGACTTCTGCTCACATGGTGTGGAATTTTCTTTTTTCTTCTTTTGGCAGCAGTACTGATCCAGTTAACCTTTATGTTCTTGTCCATCCTTTTGGTTTGGTTGATAAATAGTTGTGCATTTATGTTTTGCAGTTAGACCATAGGAAGAAAGACTACAAATTTGGATTTGGGTTGACAGTGGGGTAACTGAGGTGAACCCTGGAGGTGTTGCCATCAAGTTGGCCATAAGCTTTTTGCTAGCTACCCCACAATTCTTTTGGGTCAAACTTTACCTTTAGCTTGAACATGAAAAGATCTCTGTTTGTACCCGTATCCAGCAAACATTATTTGTGGGGCAGAATGAGATGCTCAGACAGTCTTGGCCGCAGTATTCATTTGATTTTGTAGTTGAAGTTTTGTGGTTTCTCTTCCTTGAGATTTGTACGAATGAAAAGTAGGAATGCCTTTGATATTATGCTCTTATTGTTTATGGAAAGTCATGATACACTATAAGGTAAGCTACCAATCAAAGACGAGTTTAGTAATGTGATTAGTCATTCTTGCTAGATTTGGTGAAATCTGATCTGATTTACAGGGAATTCTTAACTAACGTACATTTATGGATATCCCTGCAAATAGTGGGCGTTTTGAATTTACAATGTTTAGTGTTTAGATTTTGCTCCAATTCAACTTCTGGTCGAGTTGTCATGATTTGCTTTTGAAGCATTCAGTCGATTGTCATATGTCCGGCGTCGATTACCTTTGATTACCTCACAATCACATAAGGCCCCTCAAAATTTCCACTGCCCTTCAATCAATCATCCATTACTTCTTTATCACATGATAATCTAGTTCCAACAACTCAAATCCGGTAGTCTTATAAAAAGTTATACTCAATTGGCTAAACCAAACTCACGTAGTTGTGTAACATACCATATTCTATTCTCCTACTTTATGGCTTATTCTCTCAAAACATATAACTTCCCAAACAGTTAAACCCAATCTATCTATAAGCTCAAATCCACTGTACCATGACTCTCAAATATAGTGCTTAATATCAAACTAGAAAAGGCAAACTGGATACAAATGGCCAAATGAATTGATTTTTCAGTAACACTCCAGCAGTTTAGTAACCGATAGCATGGCTGTAAGTAAGAAATTTGAACTTGTGGTTCCATGATTTAACCATGTACAATCGTTTAAGTAGGGATACGGATGTACAGCTAGACAACTGCATACGAACTAAACAGGAATGCCTAATCCTTTTGAAGCATAATCCCTCATGAAATTTGTAAGAATATATTCCTAAACAATATACAAAAATCACTTAAATTCTACCTCAAATTCTTGTTAATTCTGTTTTACCATAACAAATTGTCAATCTTGCCAAAACTACAAGGTAGGATGGGCATTACCTAGTTGAAATTAACGGAACTCATCATGGAAGCCGTAGTGATCACCGTCATCCTCTTCAATGAATATTGCATTGTAAAATACATACGGGTTCTCAATCATCTCATACAATGATAGGCGTCCATCTTTATCTGTGTCTGCCTGCATACGATTTTAGACAATAATTTAACCCATCCAAGAGGTAGAGCTTTAGTAACTTGTGTGTAGTAACTAAATATATCACCCAGGCTCAGCTTGGAGACACAAATTGCGATGGGGCTTCTAAGACAGTTTGAAAAGCAAATTGGCACCTTGTAATGCAGATCAAATTGTGTTCTTGTTTTCTCAATCATCTCCAACCATAGACAAACACCAAATTCACCTTGCAGGTCTCAGGTTCAAAAGTTTGATAAATGGATATTATTCCTTACTTTTAGCCTAAAGCTCTGTGCTGTGGCAATCACTTAACAAGAGACAATGCCAGTTCAAACAGTAGGCTTTGCTTATCATCCCCTTCCAATGAGGTTATGCAACCATAACCAATTTATGTCATCAGAGTTTTAACTTTTACTCCCAAGAGTCCGGATATACATATAGAATATGGTAGTGCATGTAAACAGTACAGAGAACCATCCATCAAGATGTATCAGTCCCAATAATTGTTTAGATGGACATTCTGTTTGGTGCAACTCCACTAAATTGTACCAAACCAAGTTTAGCAATGCTATTTTATATATTGAAGACAATGAGCCACGGCTAACTCCCATAGTATGAAGAAAATTTCTTTTGTTTATAGGACAATGTTGTTCTGGATATGTACAATTCTATAAAAACGAGTTGACTAAGATGGTAGCTGAGGGAAGTTTTTACATTGATGCTGCGCTTTGCACTCACCAGGATTTAGACAATGAGAAAAAGTGCTTCATATATTTGCTATCCTTGGGTGCATATCCATGTACATACAAATGTATTAACTTTTGTTAATCTGAAATAGCACTTCACAGCACTCAAAAGAATACCTGTGAAATCATGTAATCTGCTTGTTGTTTTGCATAGTAACGCTCTGATGGATGAAGCTTTCCAATTATGGGTTGTAACTCTGTGTCATTCAGGTATCTATGCACAGCAAGGCAAGGTTACATTATCTATCTGATATGCAATCTCATCAACAGAACAATCAAATCTTATCTATAAGCTCTAAACAATTACCGGTCACCATCTTTGTCTAGCTGAGAAAACGTCATCTTAGCTGGGGCTTCCGATGGACCATCAGATACAGAAGTATGATGACTTTCATCATCATAATTCTTAACTAAGTCAAAGAGTCCACGATAAAATTCGTTAAAGCTAAGCTTCCCATCTCTATCTGAATCCCTTTCCCTATTAGAGAAGAAAGAAAAAGGCAACTGTTACTTGGGCTGTTCAAGGAGTACATATCAAAATGTAGAACTACAATAAAACAAGATAAACCAAAGAAAAACATAACTAAGATACAAAGCAGCATTTTTCTTTGACTTAAGGCTTATGTTAACGAGAGTTATGTTCTGAATAAGCAAATTTTCTTCATCACAGACATTGCTCAAGAATTCACCTGGCCAGAATAGATCATATGATGAAAAAACATCTTGATATTTTTTCTAATTGGTTAATTTAAAAATGCCTCAAATATGTTTGTATTCTTCAATTTAGCATGGAACAAATAGTTGACAAGGTGGAAAGAAATCACCTTCAGATATTCTTTCCAAATATTTCCACATTTTGAACAGATGTAAGCTTCTGATAGAATAAGAACTTTAGAAAGATTGACCAAACATTTGATAGCTTATAAAGAAAGCCTATGGCTATTTCCATCAATGATGTTCATAAGCTAGATGGTCGAAAAATAAGTGGCTGATCCTGTTATGCACGCTTAAAAGTGATAAGTCATTTGAGCGATCTAGATCTTAAGGTATATAACCCTGGAACAAGTTTATTGTTTTTGCTAAGAGGGTAAAACAAATTGAGAAAATAATACTGAATCCATCGGTTCTAGATCTTAAGGTATACTACCCTGGAACATGATTATTGTTTTTGCTAAGAGGGTAAAAACAAATTGAGAAAATAATGGTGAATCCTTCGGTAAAATTTTGATGTCAATCACTTGAGGAAGTGCACCAACCCCAATTAAGGACTTCAAAATACTTGACTAAAATGCATTGCCAGAATGGGGGAACCAGATACACAGCTGAAGAGTAGCTATATAAACAAAAGGGACTGTCCTTGATCTTTTGATTTTATTTCTTATCGATGCACTGTGATCTTCTCTCCACCAGCCCACCTTCTTTTCCTTTTTTGACAGGAGGTCCAGGAGTGATAGAGAATAAGAGGAACATTACAAGAGTCAAACGGCATTACAATCTTTTTAACTCATTCCCACTCCCCGGTTAACAATTAACATTAACATCCATAAGGACCCTTAATAGTAACTGGATTATATTTGGTAGTTTTATTGAACTAGGACCATTTTCCTATTTTCAGTTTTTGGTTGGCAGCATCTAAGGAAGATAATCTTTATTTAACTCAAATCCACTTGATTAATGGATTGAATTGAGAAGTTAGTGATCTTCTAAAAATTTATAATCTTGTAACCTCTCCTTTCCTTATCTTCTCCACTGCATCCTTTCAATTTTTAATCTCGTCCCTTGTCCCCTCAAATTTCATCCTATCATGTGTTCAGCATCGTGCAAGTTAAGGACTTTCTTTAGATCTATCCAACATTATGAGAGACCCCTTCCCCACAAAAGTTAATATCCAACAATCATTCGGACAATTTAGGTTACAAAGATAATACAAATGTAAAACCAAAAGTGATCTATGTACCTCATTTCCTCCTTGCACAACCACTCAATGAGCTTTGGATTCTTGCTGTCAGCTGGATGTAGAAATCTAAAGCATCATACATTACAATAAGCATGATACAGTCCAGTAAGAGAACCTAAACAATAAACTGTTTCTTAAGATACATAATTTATGAGAAAATTGGTAATCAAATTGAAACTTACTCATTAAACTCCGTTATGTTCAAGAGGCCATCTCCATCAGTATCTGATGCGTTGAAATGTTCTTCTTTCCACCAGCCCATTTCATAGCCAAAAGCATTTGGATCTAACATTATGAAGTAAAAAGAATCAGTTTAAATATCACAATGATAGTAAGTAACACCGGTATCATCAAAGAAAATGAATGGTTTTCTGACATTATCAAAGTTTACTAATAGAAAAGAGAATAATAACAAAAAAAGAGAAAAAGGTCCAGTTCTCATGTAACCTTGACAAAAATATATATTAGTACACGATCAAACAGACTTCCAGACAGGCTTTTATCATCATAGTTTCACCAGAAACCCTTATCCTTGCATCAATTCTAGTACAGTTTGCACATTGACCTAAAAAACCAATAGAGATCTAGCCTAGATAACTAAGTACATATTGGCACAGGGCTGGACATCTAGGCAACTTAAAACCTGTGGTGGCACAGAGATACTGTAACTACATATAAAAGTTCACGTGACATGCAAGATAAAATCACATACTTCAACATGTTCACAGGGATCTTAAGCAAGGATCATTTTGAGAATCGATTTGGTGACGGTACATAATATTTATCTTGCCAGTCAATTTAATGAAAGATGCAATTGAGATGGCAAAGCTACACCAATTACATTACAGAACAAGATGATAAACAAAGTATCCTCGAGAAGAAAGATCTCTGATCCAGTACATACAAGATAATGCTTATGTATATGTTCTATAGTCGCCAATTAAAAAATCACATCTACAAAATAATGACTAGAAAAACATTTGAGATCTCCATAATGTAAAACACAAACCATATATCTCCAACTGTTGATCAACCTCTCATTGAAAATCTTGTAAATGTCATTATAATCTCTATCAAAAACATCTCGGTATAATACCTTTCATTCAATATTGCGACAATCTCTGAAGTATGCTGACCATCAACAAATATCTGATGTTCCCTTTTCTGGCTTTTTACAGCAAAAAACAGACTACACTTTGTTTCCTACACAGCTGTGACACTTACTCTAAGGTATACTCCACATTAACTATTACAATATCTTCTAATCTCATGGATTTCTTTTTTTTTCAATCACATTGTTCTTTAGCTATTTATGCCATCCAAGACTTTAACCCTCCCTAGACTACAGCAAAAGATAACAATCAACTTTCAATAGTTTTCTATTGAAAATATTAAACTGGAAAAGAAACTTAAGGCAGAAGTTCATCAAGGTGGAGAAGAATAGCAATGTCCATCCATTGTGAATCATGAAAGATAGATCAACAAGCATACTATTCTAAATTGTGCAACCAACCAAAAAAAACACACACACACACACACACACACACTAAAAACTGCTACATATATGATAGACAAGAACCCACTGAAAGAAAAGAAAAGAAAATGATAAAGCAGCTCTGAAACTGTCGAGACTCAAGTTTGCGAAGATGGAAAAAGTGGTGATATAAGTTCCACAAGAAAGATTAACGACCGAATGGAAAAAAATGGTTTTATGACGTAAAAAGAGAATTTGGTTTTATAAGAGAATGAAAAACAAAATTTTGAGCTAAAAAAGCACGTACAAAAAAGTAACAGCCCATGTTCTCAAAGTTACCAGGTACGTCAATATCAACCTCAAAAGTAATACGCACTATACTTAAACATCAATACTGACCTGAATTCTGAAACCAATTGGGAGGCTCATACTCAGAAAATGAAACAAACCCGTCATGATTTTTATCATGAATTTCCATCTCTCTCTCAGTCTTATGCAAGACTTCCCTCAAAGCTTGACGCAAGTTCCACTCGGTCAACTCATACTCATTCACATAACCATCGGATGGATCAACATCAATCTTTGGAAAAAGCAAGAACAGGCTGCCAAAAAATTCCACATCTTGAAAATCCCAGAAATTATAACGAAAAGTCTTTAAGTTTAAGTACTATTATAAGTAAAATAGAGCTATATCAAAGGAAACAGTTTATTATTTTAAAACTTGGACCAATGATGCAAATAACATATATGTGTTATTTGACACGTGTCATCAGACTGATGTGCATACACGTTCAAGTTACAAACTTGGGCAGGTGTCGGGACACGCACAACGAAACGGGTGAAGACTAATATCATACTGAATCTATGTTACCTCAACTCACGCAAAGACAGCAATTATCACCTGCTACATAGAGGGCAAACAAGCACATCCATCACAGAGAGAGGGACGAAAACCCACTATCATCAGTACCAGTCTTTACTCGGGCTCCCCCTACAAGGACTTGGCCAGAACTGATAGTACTAATTAGTGAACTTTCTCACTTAGCCAGGATTGTAACTCAAAAACAGCCGTTAAAAGGAAAAAAAGTTGCATTTTTACGATCGGATATAACTTCCCGCATACACAAAAACTTTTGTCTATAAAATGGCAACCAACCCATTACCCATCAAAGAATTCATAAAACCTCGTAATTTGCCATAAACAAATATGGAGATTTGGAGCAGATCAAACCTATTGGTGACATTAAATTTCCCCTCATCGTTCAAGTAATCCTCAGAGGCCATAAAATCTTCCCATTCGGGCTGGGACTCATGACCAGGGGCGGAATCAGAGGAGCTATTGAAGAGCTCCGGAAGGTTATTCACAAAGTGCTGTCTTTCCCACCGCTTGTCCTCGAGGCCGCGCTCGATTTCGGCGACTAGAGGATCGAAAGGGACGGGCGTGTGGGGGTGGTGGAGAGGGTTTGTGTTAGAGAAGTTGAAAGAGGAACGGATCTTGAGACGTCGGTGACGGTTGGCAGTGGGTTTTTTGGGGGCCTGCGAAATGAGGCAGAGGACAAACACAGCAATGGCAGCGTATATGATAATGGAGGCTTTGCCCATTTTGTTATTGTATCTAAACATGCACACTAATCAAAATTCAACACCAACAGCTTCAGAGAAACTGAAATCTAACCTACAGATCAATAACCATTTTTACACATATTGTACATGTATATATGTGTAGGAAATCGCAGAGAGGTTTAAGTTATGTACACGTTGAAAAACAAAGAGGAGATCGGAAGGAAGGAGAGGGAACGAAGAAGCTTTGACGAATCTGACTCATGGATACAAATTCAATGATAAGAAGAATTTGACAGAGATGTCAAAGAAAAGGGAGCCACGTGATCTTGAAGTAAAAACCACAACTATAAACAAAGCAAAACTTGGGGCTCTTAGTTTTCGTTTTTTTTAAAACATTTTTTTTAGTCGTTTTTATATAAAAAAAAAGGTAAGTAAAATGTGTTTGGTTTAATCTGTTGTGATTTTTTGTTTCTGAAAATAAAAAAATCACAACAGTTTTATAGAAATCAAAAAATATGATTTCTCTGAATTTTGACAATATGTTTTTTTCAACAGAAAAACAACATATCTTTATTTTCTATCTTGATTAATAATAATAATAATAATAACAATAATAAAAGTACAAAATTTATAATAATAATAATAATAATAAGATAATTAATTTGGTATAATAAAATTAAAAATATTAAGTAGAAAATTTATAACAA
>JAOTAX010000196.1:6972393-6987701 GCA_025629825.1 Erythroxylum guanchezii | reverse complement strand
CAGTGTGATGTTTGGTTTTGTTGTTCTGTCTTGGGTGGCATCCATGTATCCTCCCAGGGGGTATTTGGGTGTTACAAGCTTTACATCTCCTTAAAAGATTAATGGAATATTACAGGATAGGGAAACCATGTGGAGTTGTTTAGAAGTTAAAGGAGTTCTTATGACATATATACGAGTTATTAGGGATGTGTATTAAGGTATAAGGATAATAGGAGGAGATATAGAACATTTTTCTAGCGATATTGGGCTACACTAAGGCTCCTCATTGAGCCCCTTTTTGTTTACAGTAGTGATGAATGAACTCTCCAAGAATATCTAAAGGGATGTGCCTTGTTGCATATTTTTTTGCTGATAACACTGTTTTAGTGGATGAGATAAAAGAGGATGTCAATGTCAAACTAGAACTTTAGAGGGATATATTCGAGTCGAAGAGCTTTAAATTAAGCAAGGCTAAGTACTTAGAGTGTACCTTTCAGACCATAGGGTAGCTTCCGATGTGAAAGTGAAGATTTGTTCAGAAGTTATCACAAAAAGAGTGTTTTAAGTATCCAGGATTTATCAGTGGAGAATAAAAACCCTCCTTACAATATCTTTTTTGTCTTAAGTGAAGAGAAGCCCTTACAAAAATGTCTTGTTTTGTTCCGAGTTAAGAGTACCTCTCTAGAAATCTTGTTTGAAGTTAAAAGGAACTTTCACAAAGTATACCCTAGAGATATTTTCAATTTCAATAATTGTAGTCATAACTTAAAACATCAATTCTTGCTCACACAAATGAACAAATCAATATATGTTACGTAATACACAAATGCCTAGGTATATCAATGTATGCTATTTATTTCCAAAAAGAGATAATTTGGATTAAAGAATGATTAAAAATGGATTCATTGAAACATATTAAATAAAAGGAACATAATTTAAAATGGTAAATTTTCTATAATATATGCTCAATAAGAGTTGGACATTATGTAGACTAGGACATTTAATAATTTGTGACATAATTTATTAAAAAATATTAAATAAAAGGAACGGAAAAGGTGAAATAAAACCTAACAGAAAATAGTAATCTGTTAATGGGCACGTTATTTTTCTCATTAAAAAAATAGAGAAAAGATTATAGTGTAAAAGAAAATTATAAAAGGAAACCCTAATTTCAATAAATGCGTGTTTTAACTTTCTACCGTTACTGCTCCTTTTATTATACATATATATATATAACGTATGTAATTTTTCCTTTGCTCGTGGCCATTCGAATCACTGATCTTTGTTTGTTTACTTACTTTTCTTCGTCTCCTAAGAAGGTTCGTGACTTCCGGTATTCTTTGTACATATCTCTAGAGTTCCTTATATTTTTGTGATATTGAATCAAAGATCTTTTGTTATTGTATGTTTCTGTTTCAGGTTCTCGGGAATTCAGATTAAGAGGTTTCAATTCGAACCAGGTAAAAACTCTTTTGGATCGTACTATCTGTTTGTGTTTTTAAGACAATTGATTCTTCTAAACTTGGGCTTATTTATTATTATTATTTTTCTGTTGTTTTGGTAGAGTTTGATGGTGGGGAAAACTAATAAAATTTTGGTAGAAATATTTATTAATTGTTGGATAAGAATCTACATCATAGATAATCCTATAGTTTAGATTTTGACATGTAGTGTTCAATTCCCGTGTCTGGTTTTGGTTTATGGTTTTTTATTGTGAATCAGTATAGACCTGATAATGAATCTGAAATCATAGTGATAAAACGAATCCCATTAGCCCATACTCACTCCTGTGACTAATGCTCGTCTGGTTTTCAAAATATTAAATCAAACTGTTTGTATGGGTTATTTCCCTAGATAGAATTGCTCATAGTTCAAGGGCTTTTTACGTGATTATGATGTTTGAAGAGGCCATTTGAGGTGGTTGCTAGATTTGTTCTTATTTTTGTTTTCTTTTTTCCTGTCAGGTTTATATCAATCAGAACTTTTGGATCTTGGTTAGTCAGTGAAAATGGCAGATGGTCATGAATCAGATAAGAACATTGAGATATGGAAAATCAAAAAGCTGATTAAGGGATTGGAATCTGCAAGGGGTAACGGTACTAGCATGATATCTCTTATCATGCCTCCTCGTGATCAAATATCTCGGGTCACAAAAATGCTTGGTGATGAATATGGAACTGCTTCAAACATTAAGAGTAGAGTCAATCGTCAGTCTGTCTTGGCTGCCATTACATCTGCGCAACAGAGGCTGAAGCTTTATAACAAGGTTCCTCCTAATGGCTTGGTGCTTTACACCGGAACAGTTGTTAATGAAGATGGCAAAGAAAAGAAAGTTACCATTGATTTTGAGCCTTTTAGGCCCATCAATGCATCACTTTACCTCTGTGACAACAAATTTCACACAGAAGCACTAAATGAGCTCTTGGAATCTGATGACAAATTTGGTTTCATTGTCATGGATGGAAATGGCACCCTGTTTGGGACGTTAAGTGGGAATACAAGAGAAGTGCTCCATAAATTTACTGTTGATTTGCCAAAGAAGCATGGTAGGGGAGGACAGTCTGCGCTGCGTTTTGCTCGTCTTAGGATGGAAAAACGACATAACTATGTCAGGAAAACTGCAGAGCTTGCTACACAGTTTTTTATCAATCCTGCTACCAGTCAGCCTAATGTTGCAGGGCTGATACTTGCCGGTTCAGCTGACTTCAAAACTGAGTTGAGCCAGTCCGACATGTTTGATCCTCGCTTGCAAGCCAAGATATTGAATGTGGTTGATGTTTCCTATGGTGGGGAAAATGGTTTCAACCAAGCTATTGAGCTTTCAGCTGAGATTTTGTCGAATGTGAAGTTCATACAGGAAAAGCGCTTGATTGGAAAATACTTTGAGGAGATTAGCCAGGATACTGGAAAGTATGTTTTTGGTGTTGAAGACACATTGAAGGGGTTGGAAATGGGTGCTGTTGAAATTCTTATTGTGTGGGAAAATCTTGATATTAATCGGTATGTGCTGAAAAACACTGTTACTGGTGAAATTATTGTGAAGCATTTGAATAAGGAGCAAGAGGCTCATTCGAGTGCCTTTTTGGATTCAACTACCTCTGTTGAGTTGGAAGTTCAGGAAAAGATGCCGCTGCTTGAATGGTTTGCTAATGAGTACAGGAAGTTTGGCTGCAGTCTTGAGTTTGTTACCAACAAATCGCAAGAGGGTTCCCAGTTTTGCAGAGGGTTTGGAGGAATTGGAGGAATCCTTCGCTACCAACTTGATATGAGATCATTTGATGAGCTTTCTGATGATGGAGAACTTTATGATGATTCTGAATAGCAATCAGCCAAATTTACCCCATTACTGGTGCAGGAAAATGGGGTGCAAGTGACTGCACCAGTGCGCAAACAATCGCGCGTGCTGCTCGGAAAACTTGCCGGTGGTGTTCAATTTGAGGTTCTGATCTCTGAACTCATTTACTAATGTTCAATTCTACTTTCACATCTTTTATTGTTGTGCATCGCTGGTGAACTAGCCCTAAACTTTTAATTTGTCAAGGTGTTTCCTTCCTTTGAAGGAGAGCATGATATTTCGGAGTTGGAAAAAGCTAAAGGTGATGGTGAGGCTTGTGGTTCTTGTAATTGAACAGCTTACCAGTGGGAGAGAAGAGTGCCCAACTCTTATTGTTATGCAGATCTCCCTTGAGGACTGAAACATTAATGACTTCGTAATGAAGAATGTGCCAGTTGTTTGAACCAGAAATTTCAAGATGTGCATGTTTATATATTTGCATCAGAATCCCGTTAGATAAGCATGCCGTTTATCTGTGTCCTGTGTCGATGATGCTTGCAGGGCTGTTTTAAGATTATTCCAGTTGTTAGACGTTATGGTGTACGTTGAAGCTTATGTTTATGTTGTACGTTGAAGCTTATGTTTATGTTGAACCTTATGGTTGATGTACTTAATATGGGTATTGGTCTTTGACTTCGGACTTTTACATATTGTTGTGGTGGTTCAGATTTCTCTGAAAGTTGTTAGTAGGATAGCCTTTGGGTCATATTTTTCCGCAGTTCACATTGTGCCGCGTTGCGCTGAGGTATGTGTTCCCAACATTTGGCCTTTTGGCCCTAGAAAACATTGGTTTAGGGCTGTGCTTATCGTTGTGACAGGAAATAGCAATTTTCTACACAAGAAGTCGTTAAATTAGATTGGATAAGTGCAATGTTTGACAATATCTGATCACATATGCACTGTGGTGTTTAGTGGTCCAACCCTGCAATTAATTAGATAATGAACATTAGGAGTAAACTTTTTGAATTTGTAATATTGTATTAATATTATCTTAACCCTGAGTTACGCATAAAATGTCGTAGAGGCGTCTAGTTGTGTGGGAAACATAAGTGTTTTCAAACGTAAGTGTTTTCAAACTAGCACATTAATCCCCCCATTTGACTTTTGAGAAGGTTCTGCTCCAAAAAGAGAGAGGAAGAAGGTAAATTATTAGAGATGGCAAATGGTCCGGCTTCGGCCACCCCACTTTGGTTTGGACTCGGTCTCGAATGGGCTGTCTCTTGTTAGGTTGAGTTTGGGCTCAAGGTCGAGTCAGCTATCTTGGACCTGACTGGGCAGTAGGGGGTACCTGCACCAAAAGCTGCTTGATAGGGCCTTTTGGAGATACGAGTTCCAAGGATCAGGTTAACTCCATCACTCAAAGAAGGCAGTGGAAAAGTTGGAGTATCTGGTTTACTATAGCAACAACGAAGCATGGAAAATAAAAGACAGGATGAATACAACCAGTCGTTGGTAACTTGAGTTCATAAGCCACCTTTGCCAATCCTGCACAAAACTTGAAAGGTCTATAAAATTTCTTTGAAAGCTTCAGAGAGAGTCGTTGTTGAACAGATATTTGGCAGTAAGGTCGAAGTTTAACATAGACCAATATCCAACGGTGAACTCTTTCTCATGTCCTTTGTGATTTGCCTGTTGCTCCATTCGGTGGTTGCCGTGGGAAAGATTTTCAAGTTTATTTAAGATGTTTTGTCTGTGTTTTAAGGCTTCACTCGAGGTAGAACCCACTATGTATGAATTGTCTGTGTTTTAAGGCTTCACTCGGGGTAGAACCCACTATGTATGAAGGAATAGAGGAAGGTAAACGTCCATACAAGACTTGGAAGGGTGTCATTTTGATAGGAGAGTAAAAAGAGGTTGTACTAGTATTCCGCAAGATGAAGGCATTGAGATCATTGTTGCGGTCCATCACTTGCAAAGCATCGCAGGTAGACTTCAAGTTAGCTGTTCACAACCTCGGATTGGCCATCCGTCAGGTGGTATGCACTGTTATGAGTGTAAAAATTTCCTTTCAGAAGTGACTAATGGAGGTATGGTTTTGATCACTGATGATTGATTTAGGCATCCCGTGGAGCTTGAAGATAGTGTTGAGAAAATTTTACGTCAAGGAAGTTGCAGAATATGTTAGAAATATGTGAAATAATATAATCATAATATTAATTCCATATTCATGAATATTAACCGAATTGCCTAATATGTGATTAATAATTTACTAATTACATTTGAGGGACATAGTAATACTTTAATAATTATATGTTGGTTCATTAAACTATAGTTAATAACATCTTTAAGATGACACAATTATCCTTTTCTACCCTTTATGGTAGAGCATGTTATAAGGAATAACATATGATGAGATTGTGTGCATATAGTGTGTGGGTGTGAAAACAGAATATTGGGTCTTCTATTATAAACTTCATCTCTTGTACAAGGTTTGTTAATATTGATAAGTTGTGGTGTCCAAAATGGAGAGAATGTATCAAGATTCTATGTCAAACATTGGAGGCATGTTAATCTTATCGTGTACTTAATGCTCTAAATAAAATGTAGATCTTGGCTTTGTGATTGTTGATGATTGCTTTTGTGAATAACAATTAGTATTAGAGTTCCATGGTCATTTGATTTTAGGACTTATATTTGGGTATAAACCTGTTTTTTTCAAATTGATTTTTGGCATATATGACTTCGAAATGATGCATTAACATGCAGAAAATGTTGTTGGTTGTTGATGTTGTCTTTTACCTTTGTTTTGGACAAATAAATCACGATTTTGGGTGTGTTTTTTGAAAATTTTTCGTGTTGTCATTAATGGTCGAAATGGGTTAGATATTTTCAAGTTTTGGAGTACTTTTGGCTGAAATGGATATGAGAAATTCATAGAGCGTGAAAAATGAAAGAAAACTCCTAAAAAATAGTCAGAAATCGAAGGTCGGAGAGGGTGTATATATATACCAGAAGGGTCAGGACGACGCCGTCTGGGTCGTCCCTGACCCTTAGTCAAGTTCGTGGGTCGACTCGACTACAACTCCCTCTCCGACCTTCGATTTCCGACATATATTAAAATATTAAATATAAAAAAAATCTGTACAACGCGTGTGGGGGCACATGCAAGGTCCTTTTTGGACCATTTTTTCTTTATTTTGCTCCTTTTTTAATTTTTCCTTATGTTTATGCACAAGATTAATTAGTAATTTTTTATTTGATAATTCTAATTGTTTTAATCATATTGTGGCATAAACATGATTATTTGTTGACAATAGTAAATGCTTATTTTTAGTTGTTGTAAAATTAAGCATGTGAAACTATTTATGATGAGGAATTTTTTAAATATTAATATATGTTTAAAATTTTGTGTTTTTCCTTTAAAATAACATTAAAATCCATACGGGTAATTAATTATCCTGTCGATAATTACTACTTAGTAGGATGCTTAATATAGTGAAGAAATTTTATTGAAATATTATGAGCCGCACAATTTTTTATCCTTTCAATAGTACATTGATGTTTTAGTTGTAATATTTAATAAATTGTTCTTATCTGTGAATGAGTTCTATATTTGTTTAAGGGACTCTAGCATGAATGATATAATAAATTTTGAAAAAAAGAGCACAAATTGCATGATTCTATTTTAGCATGCATATCATGGTTATTGCCCTTGGTTCTCATTCAGCTTTAAGCAATCCGAGAGTCTCTGCCATCTTGATGCTAAATGGAACAAACCACAAGCAGTGGGTTGAATCTCTCATGATGAATTTGACTATCATGCGGATAGATTTGGCCTTGAGAATTGAGGCACCACCTAAACGTGTTGATGATGCTACTGAGAAGGAAAGGAAATCCTATGAGGAGTGGGAATACTCTAACCGATGTTGTTTGATGATTAAGAGGTATCGCATGGATGAATTCATTCGTCGTAGTATTCCCAAGACTGATAGCGTAAAGGATTTTCTTGCTGCCATTAAGAAAAAGTACTAGAAGTTCTCAAAGAATGAGTACTTAAACATGCTTCATCACACTATTTACGATGGTGTAAGTGATTTTAGGGCTCATCTCGACAAGCTTATGGGTTGTTACCATAAGCTTAAGGCTATGGATATGGACCTGGGTGAGGATTACATGGTATGGTTTGTGATGGGGACTCTTCCTTCTAAATTTGATTTAATCTGATCAAGTTATAATGCTTAGAAAGAGTAATGGACTATTGAGGAGATGACTGCTATTCTTGCCGAGGAAGAGGATGATATGAAAAAAGGAAGGGCAAGAAGCATCTCCATGATGACAAACCACAACAATTCTCAAAAAAGAAAGTTCACTTCTAATAACTCAAGTGACCAAAAGCCTTTCAAGAAGAAAGTTGTTAGTCCTAAAGGCAATGGACACGTAGGCAAATCTTCCATTAGTCAGAAGAATAAGTTTTTCAAAGGGAAGTGCAACTTTTGTCAGAATTTTGGGCACAAGAAAACTGATTGTCGAAAGCTCAAAGCTCACATAGAGAAGAAAGGTAATTGTCTTATGATGGTTTTTTTAGAGTCCAATATTATTGATGTGCCTTCAAATACTTGGTGGTTAGATATTGGAACAATAATTCACGTTATCAATTCTTTGCAGAAACTGACAAGTCGAAGAAGGTTGACTAGTTCTGAGCAACATGTGTACATGGGACGATACAAAAGTCAAAGTTGAATTTTTTGGGACAATTAGACTATAGTTGAATACAGGACATCTTTTGGTATTATATGATGTCGCTTATTTATCCTCTATTAGGAGGAATTTGATTTATGTATCCATTTTGGATAGACTAGGTTATAGTATTCTTTTTGGAATTGGAAAAGTGACTTTGTATCGTGACTCTCTTTTGACGGGAAATAGAATTTTACGTGAAAATTTATACAAACTTGCGTTGAATGATGTTGCTATTGTTGCTTCTTCCTCTTCCCTTAATATTGTTGTTGGTTCCAAACGTATAACATTGGATTTGAGACCTTCTATGTTATGAAACAAATGTTTAGGCCACATTTCTAGAGACATAATGAAGAGTTTGGTAAAACATGATGTGCTTCAGGATCTTGATTTTTCAGATTTCACTACCTGTGTTGATTGTATTAAAGGAAAGTTGACTACCAAGGTTAGAAAAAGCAAAACATATAGGTGCTCAAAATTGTTGAAGTTGATTCATACTGATATATGTTGACCATTTATTCCACCTGCTATTGGTGGTTATAAATACTTCATCACTTTTATTGATGATGTTTCCCAATACGGTTATATGGAGCTCATTTGTGAAAAAACTGAATCTTTGGAGGCGTTTAAGATTTTCAAGATAAATGTTATGCTTCAAAAGGGGAAGAAAATCAAGATAGTGAATTCTGACAGAAGTAGAGAGTATTATGGGCATTATGATAAGAGTGGAAGGAATCCAGGACCCTTTGCTAGATACTTGCAAGAACGTGTTATTAAAGCAAAATATACAATGCCAAGAACACCCTAGTAGAATGGAATTGTTGAAAGAAGAAACCACACTTCTTGATATATTACAGTGTATGTTGATTCATTCTAGTTTGCCATAATTTTTATAGGGTGAGACGTTGAAGACAATTGCTTATATCTTGAATCAAGTATCTAGCAAGTCAATCCCAAAGATTCCATATGAGTTATGGGCAAGTAAGAAACCAAGCTTGCGTTATTTTCATATTTGGGGATGCAAAGCAAAAGTGAGGCCCTATAATCCGCAATCTAAGAAGCTTAATCTGAAAACTATTAATGGCTACTTTGTAGGCTACACCGTCGGATCAAGAGGTTCTAGATTCTATTGCCTATCTCACACGACCATAATTATAGAATCAAATAGAGCGGTTTATTTTGAAGATGAATTTGGTTTAAGCCAAGGGTTAAGAGAAGTTGTATTCAGGGAAGAACGTATTCTAATCCCAGTACTCATCGCTTCCGCTCCTACTGATGACCCTATAATTGAATAGATTCCAGTAGAATCTCATGATGAACCTCATAATCAAGCACAAGATGAAGTCATTGATATTGGGGATTATGATGTTGTTTCAGGAGATCATGAAGAATGCCTAGACCTGCCATTCCTGATGACTATATTGTCTATTTGTAGGAACATAAGTTTGATGTAGGAGATAATACTGAACTAGTTAGTTTTCAAGAAGCCACGAATAGTCCTTAATTTACGTTATTAATGAATACAATGGAAGATGAGTTGAGTTCTATATCACAAAATGGAGTTTAGGAGATGGTTGAACTACCTACAGGTTGTAAACCCAATGGGTGCAAACGGGTTTACAAAATTAAATATGACTCAAGTGGACAAGTAGAAAGGTATCAGGCTAGACTTATGGCTAAAGGTTATAGCCAGAGAGAAGGGATTGATTTCAAACAAACCTTCTCACTAGTTTTTACCAAAGATTCACTGTGAATCATCATGATTGTAGTTGGTCATTTTGACTTGGAAGTCAATCAAACAGATATGAGGACAACCTTCTTAAATGGAGATCTGTATAGAGATGTTTATATGACTCAACTAGTTGGTTTAGAGATGATTGGTAAAGAACACAGGATTTGCAAGCTTAATAAGTCTATATATGGGTTTAAATAAGCATCAAGACAGTGGTATCTCAAGTTTGATGTTGTTGTTATTGCAAATGGTTTCAAGGAGAATGTACTTGATCAATGTATATGTACGAAGTTCAGTGAGAGCTGTTTCATTTTTCTGATATTGTATGTTGATGATATTCTACTTACTTCTAATGATATTGATCTATTATTTGAGACAAAAACAACTATTATTTAGCCATTTTGATATGAAGGATCATGGTGAGGCCTCTTATATACTTAGAATTCAAATTCTCCGAGATAGAGCTAATGAGATTCTTTGATTGTCTCAAAAGACTTACATTGATCAGATATTGAAAATATTCAATATGCATTCTTGTTCTCCTAGAAAGGCACCAATAGTGAAGGGTGACAAATTCTCAAAGGCCCAAAGTTCAGAAAATGATAAAGAGAGAGATGAAATGAAAGTCATTCCTTATGCGAACTTGTAGGTAGTCTGATGTATGTGCAAGTATGCATACTCCTTGATATTGCTTTTATTGTAGGCGTGTTGGGAAAATACTTAAATGATCCTGGACTTAGCCATTGGAAAGCGGCTAAGAAACTCATGAGGTATATTCAGGGTAGCAAGGATCATATATTGACTTATCGACGAACTGACATTCTTGATATATTTAGGTTTAGTGACGTTGATTATGCAGGATGTGTGGATGATAAAAAGTCCACTTTAGGCTACATCTTTATAATGGCTGGAGGAGCTGTATCATGAAAGTGTCAAACAAACACTCACAACATCCTCGACCATAGAGGTAGAGTATATGGCGTGCTATGAGGCAGCTTGTCAAACAATATGGCTGTGAAATTTTATTTCAACATTAGGTATTGTTGACTCTATTTGAAGTCTGCTGAAATTGCATTGTGATAACTCTTCAGCTGTAGCTTTCTCTAAAAATACTAGAAGTACTTCTCGCTCAAAGCATATTGGTATAAAGTACTATTTTGTTAAAGAGAAAGTCATTGAATCACTCATTACTATTAAGTATACGCCTATAGTTAGCATGTTAGTAGATCCATTTACAAAAAGCTTACCTATATGTGTATTTGCAAAACACATCTCCTGCATGGGATTGTTAGGAGCCTAGCTTGATAAGATTAGTGGGAGTTTGCTATTTTGTATCGAATATATTAGTCCTTTATACGGATTGCTTATGACTTATATATGAAACATGCATAATGATGTTTGCAGTCACTTTTTGTTAATATTGTCATATATATGTTGATGTATATATGTAGTTTGATGAAATGATAGCTACAAAAGGAGACAAATGTGTAGTCTCAGTTATTGTACTACATGCATGTTGTTTTAATGGTTATTGTTGTATTTGAACATCTCCACGGTCTAATCATATGTGGTATATATATCCTATTGATATAATATTGCATATGATTTGACTACTTTTGGATGATGAAGATTAATATGATGATTTGATTACATTGTCCAAGGGGAAGAATGTTAGAAATATGTGGACTAATATAATCATAACATTAATTTCATATTCATGACTATTAATCGAATTGCCTAATGTATGTTTAATAATCATAATAAGATGGTTAATAATTTACTAATTGCATTTGAGACATATGGTAGTACACAAATAACTATATCTTGGCCCATTAAACTATAGTTAATAACATTATTGAAATGACACAATTATTCTTTTCCACCCCTTAAGGTAGAACATGTTATAAGGAATAACATATGGTGAGATTGTGTGCATATAGTGTATGGATGTGAAAACGAAATATTGAGTCTTTTACCATAAGCTTCCTCTCTTGCACAAGGTTTATTGATATTGATAAATTGTGGTGTTCAAAATGGAGAGAATGCATTTAGATTTCATGCCAAACATTAGAGGTATTTATTGTGTACTTAATGCTCTAAATAAAATATAGATATTGGCTTTGTGATTATAGATTATTGCTTTTGCGAATAACAGAATATTTATGAGGCAAGGCAACAAAATGTGCAACATTTATCAAGCGGTCTACCATAACCCAGATTATTGTCTTCCCATGAGAGCTTGGTGAGTGAGTAATAAAATCCATTGCAATCTCGTTCCATATTTGTGATGGAATTGGAAAAGGCTGCAATGTAAAATATGGTTTCTGGGTGAGGGCTTTGTTCTGATGACATATATGACATTCACTAATGAATTTTTTGTGTCTTTGTGCATATTGGGCTAATAAAAGGATGATGTGATGCGGTGAAGTTGTGGCACGGACACCAGAATGGCTCCCGATGGGAGTGGAATTTGGTAAGTAATTGTTGTTGGAATCTTGTAGGTTTAGGGATGTAAAGGCTGTTATGGTAGTATAGGCGGCCATGGTGGAAACTGTAATGGGGCTGTAAGGCTGGATCGTAACTTCTTAAGTAAAAGGGGTGTTAAAATACTGGTAAAGCTGGTTTACATAAGGAAAAGAAGGAGATGAGATAACCAGGAGGATGGAAGAAGTGTCACTAGATAGTCGAGAAAGGGCATTAGCCACTTTGCTTTCCCTACCAGGTGTGTAATGAATTTCAAATTCATACCCCATTAGTTTTGTAAGCCATTTTTGTTGATCTTGAGTTTGCATCGTCAGAAACACCATATGCTTAATGCTCTGATGATCAGTGAAAATACGAAACTTATTTCCTAAAAAATATTGCCTCCATTTTTTTACTGCTTCAGTAATTACACAAATTTCTTTTATATGTGTAGATGTGGCCATCTGGCGAGGCGGAAGCTTCTTACTAAAAAATGTGACTGGATGGTTATCTTGAGATAAAACTGGTCTGATTACAGTTCTAAAGGGTCAAATGTTTTAGAAAAATCTGGTTGGTGTAAAGCAGGCATTGTAATCGTTGCTCCAAGTCTTCAAAGGCATTAATAGCAGTAGGAGTAGATATGACACCTCCACTTCCGATTCTTAAGACTTATTTTAGGAGGAAATTTAGAAAAGCACATAAGGATCACTTGGGCCAAGATTTAGTGAATCAGTAGCTTGATTCCAACACACATCCAATAGTCACATCCCATTATTTTAGTTATTCTGTTATTTTATCGATTAGCTTTATTTATTATACATTATCTTTTATTGTTGCGAATCCTTAGGAATCTGTTATAAGTTGTTAGGAGTCTAGCATTATAAATATCTGATACTTAGAGCAAGTGAGCATCTTGAATGATTAACGTATTTGTATTGGAGTTTATTCCCTTCCACATGGACTGCCTTGGGAGTTCAAGATACTTGCTCTCAGATTTATCAATAAAAATTCATAATGTTCAGTATTTCTATTTTCATCTTCTGGTCACTATCATTTTGGTATCAGAGCCAAGCTATCACTCGTCCATCCACCAATAACCCACCACCATAAACCCACGATAATATACCGGAACCAATATCCCAACAATTAGTTGCCATAGCCTCACATCTTTAGATATTTGACACCATAGCTGCTGATGTAGCTATGTTGAACAAGGGGAAGAAACTTGAGAGTAGTAATGATTGGCGAACAAAGGGAAGATCTCATTGGAACGATGAGACAGAGGACGAAGGAGAACAATACTAGGGTCATAGAAGTACCACGCGTCCACCTTATACTAAGATAGAATTCCCAAAATTCGAAGGAGGTGATCCACGTGGTTAGATTTTGAAGGCTGAGAAGTACTTCAGGTATTATCAAACACCTGAAGAATCGAAAGTTGACGTATAGGCTATGTATTTGGAAGGGGATGCACTTGATTTGTTCGCTTGGATCAATTCTAAGAGAACCATTTTGTATTAGGAGGAGTTAGTTAACGCACTTCAAGAACAATATGGTCCTGCTGAATTCCAAAATCTTGGTGAATATCTTTGTATTGTTCGTCAAACGGGTACAGTACAAGAATATCGTCAAGAATTTGCTAAACGTTCAGCTCAAGTCAAAAATTGGTGCGAACATTGTCTCTTGGGTATTTTCCTTAATGGGCTGCGAGATGAATTAAATATTGATGTGAGAATGCACAAGCCCAGATCTGTCTATCGGGCTATGAGTTTGGCACTAGAGTTTGAACAAAAGACCAATCTTAAAAGTAGGCCAAAAGCTAATCAATGGGTTAACTCTAATAGGCCCAATACCTCACAGGCCCAAACTTCCAATTTGCCACGTGCAGGTCCATTCACCAACAACCAAACAGCACAACGTTCCACATCTGCTTTTGCTTCTTCTCGACTAGCGACGCCGCACACCTGGGACCAAGAGAGACAACTGCGTATTTCGAAGGAGTCGTGTTTCTGTTGCAACGAGAAGTTCTCTCTTGGCCATCGTTGCAAAGCAGCGACCCTCACTCTCCTGAAGATGGCCAAAGACGACGACGACAGCGCACCAGCAGAGGCTTTAGCCTAAAATGAAGCCGAAGTTGACGGAACAGAGGAATATGTTGAGATTTCCTTTCACGCAATATTGGGTAATCCAACGAGCACAACGATGAAGCTGCAAGGAGTGCTTGGAGGCCGCAAGGTGTTGATTTTGGTCGACAGTGGCTCCACCCACAATTTTGTACCTGAAAATTTTGTGGAAGAGCGAAAATTGCCTGTAAAAAGGGTACCCTCTTTCGGTGTGCAGATTGGTAATGGAGAGGTAATTTGTTGTAATCGTATCTGTCCTGATGTCTCCATTCAGTTGCCAGGTCTCACAATTACTGAAGATTATTATCCTTTGTCACACGTCATGGCACATCATTTTATCAATGTGAATCAGATTATATATAAACACATACAGATGCATATGAGACTCCACATTCGTTATTAATGTTGTGACCGAGTGCCTACCACATATACAAATACTAGCCCATTAGGCTCAGTCAGAAATATATGTCACGAAGCATAGCTCTACGTGCTAAATCATATATCACATAGCAAAACTCTACGTGCGAGCGCTTGATACTGGCAACTCAAGTCACAACGCCTTTATCTGAGCATGCATTTTATGAGATGTAACAATTTCAGAAAATCTCATATATCACCATCTTATACAAATGCTCAGGCAAGATTTCACAGTCATCGGACCTAAGTCTGGCATTCAACTTTCGTTGAGAATTTACATAGCATAATGCATTTAGAATTATCAAACAAATCAGAACACTTCCAATACGGTCCCAAATATATACTCCTCAGACTTTAAGTCCGGAATTCAAAAACAATTACAACAATTCAATAATTGGAAGTTTAATAAATCAAATTAAATTCGTCAAATTCATATCAAATTAAAACACTCCCAATACATGCCCAACTACTAAACTCCTCGGACCTCAGGTCCGGAATCTAGAAACAATTCACAAATAGTTCAATAATATTAGAAGTGTAATAGATTAAATTAAATTCAAATCAAATCAATCCTAGGAAATCA
>JAOTAX010000196.1:6949643-6972293 GCA_025629825.1 Erythroxylum guanchezii | reverse complement strand
CAATTTGATTCAGTATTCAATGAGTTATGCACCAAATACTACAGACTATACACATTTGAACTTTTAGCTAGTACATGGCCATACCCTCTTATTGCACAACTCATATCTTTCAGCTCAGATACCAAAAATTACAAACTTTATACCAATTTAAAGATAAGAGAATAAGCTACAACTTTGGTGAAAACAACTCAGCCTAATTCGGCCCACATCAATACAGATTAATCAATAACCATATGATATGATTTCTATCCCTGGTAGTGCTTCAGCTTAAGCTATAACTCACTTACATGCCAATTTTGAAAATCATAGAAACATAATTAAAATTCGACCTCTTCACAAAAATTGTAGAAATATGTCTCTAGTTTAATATGAATCAAAAACAAACTCATTCAGAAATCTACAGCTCAAGTTATTATTAGAAAACCAAAGCATGATCATGAAAATTTTCCAATTCATAACATCCAGCAGACTTCCACACTTTCACCTATCAATCATTTTCAAATTAATTCCGATAACTATAATTTTTATGGAGAGAAATAAAAATGTCTTAAGAATCCATTGATCTAAGTTTCAAGTTATTTGGAGTTCGGATGAAAAAGTTATAGGCAAAAGACTAAGGGTTGTTCAATGAATAACTCTAGTTTTTTAACCCATACATGCAACCACAACCCTTTCTCTCTCTAACATGCAAAACTTCATCTTCTTCACCGAAAACCCATATTTTTTCCCCACTTTTTCACCTTCTAACTACTACATTCATTGGATAAACCAACTTTCCTATCCTATTTTTAACTCAACAACTTACAACTAACCAAGAATCCAAGATTCAAAATTCAAACTTCAACCTCCATGCTCTCATCACCGAAATGCTTCCTCTTACATCAACTCATGCAAGCATTTATTTACAACCATGAAAACATAAACCATTCATACATGCACCTATTAAAACATTAAAACATCAATGTAACTTACTTGTTTATACTTCAGCAAAATTTCAGAAATGGGGAGAGCAAATAGGAGGGAAAATGGAAGTAAATGGTTTCGGTGAAACCAAGCAAAATGGATGCAAAAACTTTTCTTTTTTTCTTTTTTATTTTTTGCTTAGGTGTTTTATTAGTGCTTCAACACATGTTTCCAATGCATGTCTTCCACTTGTCCACTAGATAAGCTACCATTTGTCTCATAGCTATAGGTCCGCATGTCACATATGATTCTATCCACTTGTCACTCCATAATTTGTCAATTAATTTCTAATACAATTGTCACACTTCTATTTATTCATTATTTCAATATTTTTCCTAGTCTAAAATACCTCAAAATTTTTTTGATAAATTTCCAAAATATCCAAAATGTCTCCAAAAATGCAGAATAAACTCTAATACACACCAAATTTAATTTTCAAGATAATTAATCCATAATTCACCAAAAATTCTGAAATAATAACTATTATCGCAAATAAATTTTCAGTTCAAAATAATTCACCAAAAATTGCAAAATACCTGAAATGTACAAAAATTGCCAAATTACATTTAATACACTCCAATTAAATCCACGATTTCTATTTATAAACCAATTTACCCGAAAATGCCAATAAATGCATGTACAATCATATGAATGTGCAAAATAAATGTGTATGTCTCAATTAACTTATGCATGACGTGCATTTTCTTAATTTCACATAAAATTTTCTTAATTTACTATTCTAGCCTTAACATGGGTATCGGGATGTTATAACTCTCCTCTCCTAACAAAAATTTTGTCCTCGAAATTCTTACCTGAATGATCAAATAGGTAGGGGTACTGATTTCTCATGTGCTCCTCCGTTTCCCACGTAGCTTCTTCACTAGAATGATTCTTCCAAAGGACTTTCATTATTGGAATCACAAGGTTCCTCAATTGCTTATTCTGATAGCCAATTATCTTAACTGGTTCTTCTACATAGCTTAGATTACTAGAGACTTCAATCTCCTGAGTCGGTATCACATGAGTTGGATCCGACCGATATCGCCTAAGCATGCTTACATGAAACACATTATGTATCTAAGCCATTTCTGAAGGTAAGGCTAACTTATAAGCCAATGGTCCAATTCTCTCAATTATCTCATATGGACCAATATACCTCAGACTTAACTTACCTTTCTTGCCAAATCTTAGTACACCTCACCAAGGTGATACTCTCAGAAATACCCTATCACCAACTTGATACTCCATATCTCTCCTGTGTTGATCCACATAGCTTTTCTGTCTATCTTGTGCCATTTTAATTCTGCTACGGATCAATTTTACCTTATCAATGGTATCCTGAATCAATTCTGGGCCTTCAACAATTCTTAGACCCTCTTCATCCCAGTATAAAGGCGAACGACACTTTCTGCCGTACAACGCCTCATATGGAGCCATATCAATACTACTATGGTACTGATTATTGTAGGCAAATTCAATCAAAGCTATATATTTATCCCATGCTCCCTGAAACTCCAGAATACAAGCTCTGAGCATATCTTCGATAGTCCTGATCGTCCTCTCACTCTGGCCATCTGTTTGAGGATGAAAGGTTGTACTGAAATTTAGCTTAGTACCCAAAGTTGTCTGTAGACTACCCCAAAATCTCAAGGTAAATCTGGGATCCCTGTCCGATACTATGGACACTGGAACCCCGTGTAACCTCACAACTCCATCCATATATCGCTGAGCTAACTAATCTAGTGAAAGATTTTCTCTCACTGGCAAGAAATGAGTCAATTTAGTTAGTCTATCCACAATGACCCAAATGGCATCGTGTTGCCTCGGAGTCCTCGGCAAACCAATAATGAAGTCCATCGTGATTCGTTCCCATTTCCACTCCAGAATAGGTAACGAATGTAATTTCCCTGCTGGAGCTTGATACTCAGCCTTAACCTGTTGACAAGTTAAACACTTAGAAACAAATTCTGCTACTTGCTTTTTCATACCAGGCCACCAGTAATGTTGTTTCAGCGTGTTATACATCTTGGTAGTACCAGGATGCATAGCATAAGCTGCTAAATGTGCTTCCTCTAAAATCTCTTTCCTCAAATTATCAACGTTGGGCACACATAGTCTTTGCTTTAACCTCAAAGTATCACCTCTCACTTTAAACTCACAATCTGGACTTTCTTGCAACTTCTCAATTAACTTCACTAAATCTAGATCTCTGCTTTGAGCTTCTTTGATTCTTTCAACCAAAACAGGTCTCAACTTCAAGGTAGCTATCAATGTATCATTTTTCTCCAAATTTAATTCCACTTTTAATGCTCTTAACTGAACTAGGCTCGGTAACCTCGATATCTGTACTTACGCCACACTGCTTTATGATTTCCTACTCAATGCATCAGCTACAACATTAGCTTTGTCAGGATGATACTCAATTGTACAATCATAATCTTTTAACAACTCTATCCACCTCCTCTGTCTCATATTTAACTCTTTCTGGCTCAACAAATATCTAAAACTTTTATGATCAGTAAATACCTGAAAGGTTTCACCATACAGGTAGTGTCTCCAGATCTTTAGGGCAAATACTACTGCAGCAAGTTCCAGATCATGAACTGGGTAATTAAATTCATGAGACCTCAACTGTCTTGTTGCATACGCTATTACTTTACCATGCTGCATTAGTACACGTCCTAGACCCTGATAGGATGCATCGCTGTACACAACATGACCTCCAGAACTAGACGAAATCGCTAACACCAGTGCTATAGTCAACCGATGCTTAAGCTCCTCAAAACTTCTCTGACAATCTTCACTCCATCTGAAAGGCACATTCTTTCTCAGAAGTTTTGTCAAAGGGGCTGAGATCAGTGAAAACCCCTCGACAAACCTTCTGTAGTAGCCAACTAATCCAAGGAAACTCCGGATCTCAGACACGTTCTTGGGAGCTTCCCACTTTATCACTGCTTCTATTTTCTTTGGGTCCACCTGAATGCCCTAACCAGACACAATGTGACCCAAGAATATTACTTGATCGAACCAAAACTCGCACTTACTAAACTTGGTATAAAGTTGTTTCTCCCTCATCAACTAAAGAACCAATCTCAGATGTGCAACATGATCTTCTCTACACTTCGAATACACCAAAATGTCATCAATAAAAACAATTACAAACTGATCTAAATAAGGTTGAAATACCTTATTCATCAAAGCCATAAAAGCCGTCGGAGCATTAGTCAATCCAAATGGCATTACCAAAAACTCAAAGTGCCCATATCTGATTCTAAATGCACTCTTAGGAACATCCGCCTCAGCTATCCTTAGCTGGTAATATCCCGATCTCAAATCTAACTTTATGAACACCTGAGCTCCTTGTAACTGATCAAACAAATCATCAATCCTCGGCAATGGATATTTATTCTTAACTGTTATTCGATTTAACTGCCGGTAATCAATGCACAATCTCAAGGTTCCATCATTCTTCTTTACAAACAATACCGGAGCTCCCCAAGGTGACACACTAGGCCTGATAAAACCCTTATCTAACATCTCCTGTAATTGGGTTTTCAACTCCTTCAGTTCAATAGGTATCATCCTATATGGAGGAATTGATATAGGAGCGGCACCTGGGATAATATCAATAGTGAACTCTGTCTCCCTAGCTGGGGGTAATCCTGGTAGTTCAGCCGGAAACACATCCAAAAATTCTCTAACAACTGGAATATCCTGAATGGTTTTTTCATTCCGAGTGTCAACTACGTGGGCCAGATAAGCCTCACATCCACCTCAGATCAAACTCAAAGCACTCATGAATGAAATCAGTCGGGCTGGCACTGCCTGACTAACTCCTCGAAGCACTACTCTCGGTTGATTGGGGGATTCAAGAACTATTTCCTTAGTGTGGCAATTCATTACAGCCCGATGAGCTGTAAGCCAATCCATACCTAGAATTACATCAATTTCCTTTAACTGCAAGACGATCAAATCAGCTTCTAACTCTACCTGATCAATCCGAACTATACACCTCTTACATACCTCACCAATCATTGTTGTGCTACCCAATAGAGTACTCACTACTAATCCACATTTCAGTGTCTCACGCTCACAATGCAATCTAGATGCTAGATGCGGGGTGATGAATGAATGGGTAGATCCTGGATCTACCAGTGCGTATGCTTCAAAATTAAAAACATTCAACACACCTGCTACCATATCGGGGGAGTCCTGCGCCTCCTGTCTGGTAATGGCATAAACTCTAGCCTGAGATTGCGATAGGTTGCTCTGCACCTCAGTCCTGACATTAGACCCTGCTGACTGAGTCCTACCTCTACCTCTGCCTCTCTATGCAGGTCTGTCAGCTCTACTTTGCTGAACTGTAGTCTCAACCATAGTTCCTCCTCTAACTCTAGACTATGTTTCCAACATCTCATGACAATATTTGATCTGATGCTCATATGAGCCACATCGAAAACATGCTCCCAAAATCCACTAACACTCACCACCATGCTTTTTACCACAGTGTTCACATTCAGGCAATTGGTGCGACTAATTGGTAGGCATCTATCCTCTGCCTCCCCTATACTGAGCAAATCTACCTCTTCCTTGGGATCCAGATTGTCTCGATCTAGAATGGAATCGAGACGATCTGTTTTGACGCTTTCTGAAGTTTCTGCCAGAATCAGCATGAGATTCATTCTGCCTCTTTCCTCTACCCTCCTCCTTGTGCTCTCTCTGACCATCCTTCAATAACTGATCAATTCTTATCGAGGCCGCTTGGAGTTCTGTAAAACTGTTCAAGTTAGAAATGTTTAGTCTCATTCTGATCTCCATGTTCCAACCATCCTCAAATCGTCTACATTTTTCCTCTTCAGATAGGATCAACACAATTGCATATCCCATTAGCTCATTGAATTTTATCTTATACTTTGCTACTGTGAGTCTGCCCTGCTTCAAATCTAAAAATTCCTTCATTTTTCGATCCATGTAAATCTTCGGCATGTAATTCTCTCGGAACGCCCTTAGAAAATCCTCCCAAGTCAAGCTACAAGGTCTAGTGGTGCTGCCTGGAACAGTTTTCCACCACTGATATGCAGGACCTTGCAGTAGTGGGACTGCATAGTCAAATCTCTCCTCTGCTTTACAGTCCATTTGATCGAACACTCTTTCGGTTCTCTCTAACCACCCTTCTGCTTCAGCTGGGTCCATACTTCCATAGAAGTCTACAGCCCCTTGCTTTCTCAACTTATCATATCTTCTTTCTCGCCTCACGGGAATTCTCAGAGGCATCTGAGCAAACTCAGGTACAGGAGACTCTAAATTGACTCCTACAGACTCCATGTCAGCTGACTTTCCAATGTGATCTCCTACGGAAGGTGACCTATAACAAACAAAAGTTGTGATCACCATCGGAATATCTTACTAATTATCATATCTCAACTCATATTGGTCCCTAAAGATGCCAAACCATGCTCTGATACCAAAAATACAACATCCCACTACCACAAGGTACATACCTAAACATTCAAGAATATTCAAGTACATATCCTATGATAATGGCATGTTAGAGCAAAAACATATCCAACTTACACATGGCATCATCTAACATAATCAGAAATCATCAATTTTTAAAATCATTCATTGCATTCATTCACAAAGTCTACACTGTCTCCATTAAACAAATATTTACAAAACCTTATACAGGTTCAAGCAAAAACTACAACATAAAGCTATAACTCTCTGACGTCAACTGATAGACCTCTGAACCATAACTTAGTCCAAAATGTTCTTCTAATCTAGAATAAACACTAAGTCTCCTATCTCGTACCTGAAAAATCACATTGTAATTTTTATGAGTTTTGCGAACTCAATGAGTGAACCATCATTGATGATTTCACCGGATTCACATCACATACACAAATTACATACAGAACATGAATATTTCAAATACTCGCACTGTCATGGCACATCATTTTATCAATGCGAATCAGATCATATATAAACACATACAGATGCATATGAGACTCCACATTCGTTATTAATGTTGTGACCGAGTGCCTATCACATATACAAATACTAGCCCATTGGGCTCAGTCAGAAACATATATCATGGAGCAAAGCTCTACGTGCCAAATCATATATCACGGAGCAAAGCTCTACATGCGAGCGCTTGATACTGGCAACTCAAGTCACAACGCCTTTATTTGAGCATGCATTTTATGAAATTTAACAATTTTAGAAAATCTCATATATCACCATCTTATACAAATGCTCAGGCAAGATTTCACAGTCATCGGACCTAAGTCTGGCATTTAACTTTCGTTGAGAATTTACATAGCATAATGCAATTAGAATTATCAAACAAATCAGAACACTTCCAATACGGTCCCAAATATATACTCCCCGGACTTTAAGTCCGGAATTTAAAAACAATTACAACAGTTCAATAATTGGAAGTTTAACAAATCAAATTAAATTCGTCAAATTCATATCAAATCAAAACACTCTCAATACATGCCCAACTACTAAAATCCTCGAACCTTAGGTCCGGAATCCAGAAAAAATTCACAAATAGTTCAATAATATTAGAAGTGTAATAGATTAAATTAAATTCAAATCAAATCAATCCTAGGAAATCATTTAGGTTGACTCACAGTACGCTCCAAGAAGCTATTGCATGGATGATCCGGCAATGTCTGTCTGGCGTCCGATATGCTCCTCTATAACATACACAACACATTCACAAATATCACATTTTGCACAATTGAAAACATATTCCTTTATGCACATGTACTTAAAGAAATAAAATATGCACAATGCATTGATCAATGACAATTTCGGGTATCTTATTGAAATTCTTATCATCAAATCAATCAGTTATCAAAGCCCTCATTAATATCATTTGGTACTTATAACTTGGACCAAAATAAAATAATGTGAAATCAATTTCATAACCTAATTGACCATGTCAGATTTTCTACCCACTTGATTTTGGGTCAACTTTTCATAATTAATCTGATAGGGTCAATGACAAAATTAGGCAAAACTTCCTTCTGGAAAGCTGTTTTCCAATGTCTTAAATTTCTAATGACTCGAAGATCATCCAATTGGATTCAGTATTCAATGAGTTATGCACCAAATACTACAGACTGTACACATTTGAACTTTTAGCTAGTACATGGTCATACCCTCTTATTGCACAACTCATATCTTTCAGCGCAGATACCCAAAAATTACAAACTTTATACCAATTTAAAGATAAGAGAATAAGCTACAACTTTGGTGAAGACAACTCAGCCTAATTCGACCCACATCAATATAGTTTAATCAATAACCATATGATATGATTTATGTCCCTAGTAATGCTTCAGCTTAAGCTACAACTCAATTACATGTCAATTTTGAAAATCATAGAGACATAATTAAAATTCGTCCTCTTCACAAAAATTGTAGAAATATGTCTCTAGTTTAATATGAATTAAAAACAAACTCATTCAGAAATCTACAGCTCAAGTTATAATTAGAAAACCGAAGCATAATCATGAAAAATTTTCAATTCATAACATCCAGCAGACTTCCACACTTTCACCTATCAATCATTTTCAAATTAATTCAGATGACTCTAATTTTTTATGGAGAGAAAGAAAAATGTCTTAAGAATCCATTGGTCTAAGTTTCAAGTTATTTGGAGTTCGGATGAAAAAGTTATAGGCAAAAGACTGAGGACTGTTCAATGAAAAACTCTAGTTTTTTAACCCATACATGCAACCATAACCCTTTCTCTCTCAAACACGCAAAACTTCATCTTTTTTACGAAAACCCAGATTTTTTCCCACTTTTTCACCTTCTAACTACTGCATTCATTGGATAAACTAATTTTCCTATCCTTTTTTCAACTCAACAACTTACAACAAACCAAGAATCCAAGATTCAAAATTCAAACTTCAACCTCCATGCTCTCATCACCGAAATGCTTCCTCTTCCAACAACTCATGCAAGCATTTATTTACAACCACGAAAACATAAACCATTCATACATGCATCTATTAAAACATTAAAATATCAATGTAACTTACGTGTTTATACTTCAGCAAAATTTCAGAAATGGGGAGAGCAAATAGGACGGAAAATGGATGTAAATGGTTCGATGAAACTAAGCAAAATGGATGCAAAAACTTTTCTTTTTTTCTTTTTTTTCCTTGGTGTTTTATTAGTGTTTCAACACATGTCTCAATGCATGTCTTCCACTTGTCCCCTAGATAAGCTACCATTTGTCTCATAGCTTTAGGTCCACATGTCACATATGATTCTATCCATTTGTCACTCCATAATTTGTCAATTAATTTCTAATACAATTGTCACACTTCTATTTATCCATTATTTCAATATTTTTTCTAGTTTAAAATACCTCAAATTTTTTTGATAAATTTCCAAAATATCTGAAATGTCTCCAAAAATGCGGAATAAACTCTAATGCACACCAAATTTAATTTTCAAGATAATTAATCCATAATTCACCAAAAATTCTGAAATAATAACTATTATCACCAAATAAATTTTCTGTTCAAAATAATTCACCAAAAATTGGAAAAAACCTAAAATGTACAAAAATTGTCAAATTATATTTAATACACTCCAATTAAATCCACGATTTCTATTTATAAACCAATTTACTCGGAAATATCAATAAATGCATGTACAATCATATGAATGTGCAAAATAAACGTGTATGTCTCAATTAACTTATGCATGACGTGCATTTTCCTAATTTCACATAAATTTTTCTTAATTTACTATTTTAACCTTAGCATGGGTATTGGGATGTTACACTTAAGGACCACCAATACCATGCTAAATCATCCAAATGTTTATTTGGACAGCGGCACATATCCTTCTTGGGGCATATGATATTAGCCCAAGGTGTAGAGGTGGATCAAGAAAAAAATTCAAACAATCACAATATGGCCTATACCTAGTAATGTGAAGGAGTTACGTGGATTTTTGGGTTTGACAGGATATTATCGAAGGTTCGTAAAGAATAATGGAATGCTGGCCAAACCACTAACTGAACTCACAAAAAAGAACTCTTTTTGTTGGTCTTTGGCAGCAACAAAAGCATTTTCTCAGCTCAAAGATGCACTCACTATAGTACCTGTTTTGCAGCTCCCTAAATTTCACTCAACCCTTTGTGGTAGAATGTGATGCTTCTTCAGAAGGAATTGGTGCAATATTACTTCAGAATGAACACCCCCTTGCATATTTCAGTAAAGGTCTTTCCTTTTTAAACCATTTTAAATCTACTTATGATCGGGAATTACTTGCCTTAGTGTTATCTTTACAGAAATGGAAACACTATCTTTTGGGGTATAAATTTTTTGTGAAAACAGACCATAACAGCATCAAATATTTCCTCAACCAACATTTGACTACCAATGAACAGCAACGACTCCTCATTAAGTTATTACCATTTGACTTCACAATTATTTACAAAGCTGGACGAGAAAACAAAGGAGCTGATGCACTATCCAGGCATCCACACAATGTTGAGTTGTTAGCACTTACACTTCCTGTGCCCTTGATTTCTCCCATTGGTATGATGCCTTGTTGAATGATCCTTATACCCGTGCCATCATGGATAATCTTGATCAAAATCCTTCTTCCCATTCTGATTTTCAATTGGTAGATCACAAGCTTTATTTTAGGGAGCGATTAGTGGTTCCCTATAACCATCCTATTCGCATAAGCTCCTTGTTGAAGCCCGTGATACTCTGGTAGTAGGACATGGGGGCTATTTAAAAACATTGAAGCGATTAACAACTTCTTTCTTCTAGCCAAAAATGAAAAATGATGTGAAGACTTATGTTCAAAATTGCTTTATCTGTCAACAAGCAAAATACCAAGCCTTGGCACTTGCTGGCCTTTTACAACCTCTACCAATACCCGAAAGAATATGGGAGGACATCTCAATAGACTTCATATCTGGTTTACCAAAATCTGGGAACTATGATACAATTCTAATAGTAGTTGATCGCCTCAGTAAATATGTTCATTTTATCCCTATCTCTCACCCATATACTGCCAAGGTGGTTATTGAAAAATTTTGTAGGGAAATTGTACGCCTTCATGGCATCCCAAGGTCCATTATTTCAAATAGAGACATAGTCTTTTTGAGTGCTTTTTGGCAAGAACTATTCAGAATCAGTGGCACCACACTCAGGATGAGCTCTTCCTATCATCCTCAAACCGACAGGTAGACCGAAGTGATCAATTGCTACCTTGAAGCTTATTTGAGGTGTTTTGTTCAGGACCAACTGCGTTCTTGGAGTCGTTTTCTAGCATGGGCAGAATTCTCCTTTAATACTGGGTTTCATTCATCCACCGGTACCACACCTTTTAAATTAGTCTATGGAAGGGATCCTCTTACTATTTCTCCATTTGTACAAGGTGAAACCAGAATTGCTGAACTTGAAGAACAGCTTCTGACTCATGATGATATGCTAAAACTCCTCAAAGAACACCTGTTGAAGGCTCAAACCAAAATGAAGCAGCAAGCGGACCCTCACCGATGTGAATTAAACTTTCAGATTGGTGATTTAGTTTTTCTTCGTCTCCAACCATACTAGCAAAAGTCATTGGCCAAAAAAAGACATGAAAAGCTGTCTCCGCGATTTTTTGGCCCCTATAAGGGTATTCGGTGAGTGGGACCAATCGCGTATGAGCTGGAATTACCAGCATCATCTAAGATACACCCCATTTTTCATGTCTCACTGTTGAAACCAGCATATGGGCAATCTGCAAAAACACCACCAGCATCTCTCCCTATTAATGACGTCTGGGAACTTGTGCTACAACCTGAAAAAGTTCTTGCTCACAGATGGGCGCAAATAATTAGACATTCCCACCTAGAACTATTAGTTAAATGGGTTGAGCGTCCTTCAGAGGAAGCTAGTTAGGAAAGCTATGATCTTATCAAGGAACAATTTTCTTCTTTTCACCTTGAGGACAAGACGAATTTCCAAGAGGGATGCACTGATACGACACCTCCACCTCCAATTGTTAAGACTTATTTTAGGAGGAAATTTAGAAAAGCACATGAGGATCACATAGATCAAGATTTAGTTAATCAGTAGCTTGATTCCAACACATATCTAGTAGTCACATTCCATTATTTTAGCTATTCTGTTATTTTACGAATTGGCTTTATTTATTATGCATTATCTTTTATTGTTGCGAATCCTTAGGAATTTGTTATGAGTTGTTAAGATTCTAGCATTATAAATATTTGGTAGTTAGAGTAAGTGGAGTCCAGATCCTTTGTCTAATTTTATAGTGTCTTAATGTGTCCAATAAATCTCAGCCATTTATTTATGTGGGTCTCACATAGAGCCCGCATGAGTCCCGCAAAATAAATGATTGAGATTTCATGAGACAGAATAAGACAGATGGACAGAGGATCTAGACACGAGCAAGTGAGCAGCTTGATTGATTAACGTATTTGTATTGGAGTTTAATCCCCTGCAGTCGGACTACCTTGAGAGTTCAAGATACTTGCTCTCATATTTATCAATAAAAATTCATACTGTTCGTTATTTCTATTTTCATCTTCTGGTCTCTATCAAGAGTCCAATCGTTTGAAGGCATCTGTCCACAACAAATCTGTAAGAGGATGTGCGATAGTGGAAGTAGTGGAAGGACAGGTGATAGGTCGTCTAGAAGTAGTGGAAGGGCGAAAGGCTTGTGGTGGAATGGACGGCTTTTTAGAGATGCCAGTGAAAATGAAGGTTTTTGGTTAGCTGTGAAGGGAGAGAAAGGGGTGGACTGTGAAGAAACTTGTTTTTGCAAATTTAGCGTCGGTCAGAAAAAGATTGCAGATGAGCACTCCAACCAGTGAGGGCTGCAATGTTTTCCTAGAATATCTTCCAAATTTTGCTTAGGAGGCATGAGGCAAGATGAAAGCACAACTGTTAGGAACTAAGGCACAATAAACCCTGATTAGAGAAGGGTTCAGGATCTCCAGGAAGAGACAGGAAGCATAAGGTAAATTATTTCTGTAATTTTTGTAGTATAAACGATTTCCGTGAATTAAGGATCAAGAGACACTTTGTAATCTAGATGTTGACCTGTAATCCTAAAGTAATAATAATAATAATAAGATTATATTAAATTTTACAAAGAAATTAGGAGTTTAAATTACTTCTTCTCGTTATTCTGTATTTACTTTATTTTATAACCATTCATTTATTTAATTTCTGTCGGTTCTATGCATATAAAACAAAATTTGTATGTGTAACGAGAATAGGTGCCAGTTGCAGAAATCAGACACTTTTCAACTAAATAATGAGGAGAAGCACGCAACGGTTAAAAGGTCCCACCACTCAATCACACACAGATGTGTCGGGAACACGGAAAGCATTCATCTTGCAGCTTTTTAACAAGAACCACATAAAAATGCTGCTGAACAAATGCCAAATCTTGAAAGATCGTTCGGTAAGAAATTCAAATCGACATTAAAAAAAAGCCTAAGGCAAAAGCACCAATAATTATAAATCTAATTAAAACGGCAGTGATAGGATAAATAAGAACCAATGGCAATGTGTGTACAGAGAGCGGACGCCGGCGATGACCAACTGCTGCGTAGCATAGATTTTTTGAAAGTCCTTAACGGTAACTTTTCCCCAAACCGGCGATCGATGGAAGACAATGGTGAAGAAGACAACCCAATGAAACCCATTTCTTTCTGGGATAGTTTAGGTTCTAAATCAGAATTCGTACTCCGGGCCACATCAACAGAACATCCAAAAACAATAATCACCGACAAAGAAAACTCGAGAAAGCAGCATATTCATACAGTGAAAGAGAAGATCTGGATGTTACGGGTGGGCGATAGATGGGTTTAAGCAAAGCAAAAGAATTAGCTAAATCCCAACAATAATTATTGACTATTACAAGTGACGGAGTCAAAAATTTAAAATAAAAAGGTTCAAATATTTATTTTTTTAAAATTTTGAAAAGTTTAGTGTGTCAACAAGTTTCAAATAACTCCATATTAATAATAAAAAGATTTAATTTTTTCAAATATTGAGAGACCCAGTGTACCATGGGCTCCCACATAGCTCCGTCGATCACTACCACACTACTATGTTAGTTAAAATTGTACTTGATAAGTGAGTTAGTTATAATGATATTGAATTAAGCAGTTGATATCGTTATTTATTAATAAACACAAAGTGTAACCAATATTTTCAAAATTTGGCCAAAAATTAATCGAGATTTAAGATTTAAAATATTTAACTGATATTTGGTTAAAGATTTAATAAAATTAAAGAATTTGAAAAATGATAGAAGAAAACTATTCTTACATGTTAAAAAATTTAAAATTTAATTAAAAAAAGAGTCTGTTAAATAAAAATTAATTTGTTTGTTTAATTTAAAAACTAATTAGTTTACAAAAATTAGGTGATTAATTAATAAATTGATCAGTTTTAACAATAAAGATTATTAAACTAAATCAAACATAAAAATTAAAACTGAACCCAAAAATTAACGAGTTTAAAATTGGGTTAATTACAAAAAAAACTTCAAAATTTGCCCAATTGTGTAATTATAGTTCGAATTTCAAAAAGTGATAATAAAATGCTCAAACTTTTAATATTTTCAATTTTATCCCAAATTTTAAAAAGTGACAATAAAATGCTCAAACTTTCTTTTTCTTTTCTTTCCAATTCTAACCAAACATTAGTGTTTCAGTTTTTCCCTCCTCCTTTAGCTTATTCTCTCGACCCCCTTACCTTCCATTTTCATATTACGCAACCTCAACTCTCTCATGTTAAGGGCATCAAGAGAATAAACTAAAAATAAAGAGCTTCTTAGTATAACACGCTGCAATGCGGAAGTAGTTTGGGGGCAATGGAAGAACATACCGAAAACAAAAAGTTGAGTGTGTCGGAAGAACAAACAGATGATGAACAACTGAGACTTCATAAACTGATTTAGGTATTCCATTTTTTAACGACGACACCGTTTCATTAATCTTCATTTGTTATGTTAATTTTGACTGGCGTGCATTAATAGTTAAGATTTCTGGAACACATGGTAAGTCATGTCAGCAAACTTAACGTAAGCACTAACAATAAATTAGAATTAAAAAAAGTTGAAAATTCAAGCAATTTATTATTATTTTTTAAAGTTCAGGCTAGAATTTGAAAAAAAAATAAAAGTTTAAGTATTTTATTATTTTAGTATATAATTATAAAATTAAAAAAAGTTTTAAACTTTTGTAATTAGTCTTTTAAAATTTTCAATCAAAACAGTTTATCTAAAAACATCGGTTTTAACAATAATTACGAAGAGGAAGCATTTAATAAAAAAATTCGATAATACTTCAGACTTATCTGTAATAATGATGGATAAGATAAATCAAAGTTGACGTTAAAAGAGAACGTCACTTGCAATGTCTGTTTAACTGGATGACGAAAAAGCAATTGCGGCTAGTGCAATGCACCCGGGCTTGTATGACATCAAAAGATAAGTTACTATATTTAGAAATTTAGTTCATTCTTCTGGATGCTTATCTCATCATCAAAGATAAGTTGGAAAATTCGGTGTTTCATTACGATGTTCCTATTAACCCACTAAGCCCGGGAGGTGGAGGTCCTGTCCTGTGTTCTGACTCCAACTTTCCTAAATTGTTAGTACCACCGACGTATTAAGTGTGTAAATGGCTTGAAACTTGAAAGCACATGGGAGTAGTGTGCAATTGCGCACTTGCTAGACTTTATCCAAAAAGCAGAGAGTACCATTAAAGAAAAACTTTGAATTCCAAAAGTTAACGTGTTGTAAATCAGATCTACAGATAATGTAGTTAGCGTTTCCTTTTCTTGATCCGGTTGCCAAATCTTCAAGTTTAAAGCTTTTGCTCGCTTGGGACAGTGAAATGGATGGGAAATCTTCAAATTTCAATAATCTTTTAGAATTCACTTACAATATACATGAACAAGGGAATATGTAATAGAACTTGGAGTGTTTGATTAAGAAAAGAACTTGAAGAGCAGTATCAGCAAATTTAAAAATGCCATCTTTAGAAAGTGAAAGAAATGGCGATCTGATTAAAAAATTCAGATCAGCACCGATTTCAGTGACAAGTCTGTCTCAAAAATATATAAACACGGTCATTTGACTCGTTTAAGTGTAACAGTGTCAGAAACAGAAAAGAGGAAGCACCCACCAATGATTACTCTGTTTGAATCAGAAAAAGCAGCGTGGTGATCATTCCCATTGGTACATAAAAGATTGTGCATACTGACAAACAATTTTGTTTCTTGTCTGTTTGGATAGAGAGAAAATGAGAAGAGATAAAGGGAAAACCAAGCCGTTCTCTTTCTCTTGGCAAAAGGTCTTACTTTACCGCTGCTTGTACTCTATCCTCTTTTCCTTTTTCTCTCTCCGGGACTATATTATCTTGTCAGATACTAAATGGGTATTGCAGATTCCAGTGTATGGCAGCTTAGGATGAGCCTTTTTCAATCCTAGCTGTGCTTATTTGTGTATGCAAGTAGTTACTTTTGTTGGTTTTGTTGTTGTTGATGCTGCCGGAGATGGGACCAATTGACCCATCCTACTTCAGAGGCCCCCTCCTTTTTTTGATTTTTGTCGGGATAACGCATTAACATCATCCATAATTTCTACAACTGCCCTTGCAAATTTCACTCATTGTAATCATTTTTTTTTCTTTTGGTTTATCTGATTTCTGGATACTCCCAAATTTTGTTTTTATTTTGTGGGTTTTGTTAGCATTTGGATGTATTAAAAAGTATATACGATTCTTTACTAAGTTATGTGAATGTATTAAAAAGTATACACGATTCTTTACTAAGTTTTCATTAGTTCTCAGGTTTTGATAATAAAGAAAAAGAAAGATTGACATGGAGATGAAACCAGGGAGTGATATTAGTACTGCACTGCCAAGGTTAGGTTGTTTTCACTTTCTTGCTTTTGTAATTTGTCAACCTGTAGTACAATTCTTCAAAGTGAACATTTGAGTGTTGGCTAAAGTGTCAAAATCCTTATAATGCTACCAGGAGTTGGTAAGCTGTTGCTTTTATGATGTTTTTTTGTACAGTTACTCGGTTCTGACGAAAATCGAACGAATTGAAGTCACAACTGTCTTAAATGTTAAACAAGAGCCATAATCAGGGTCGTGGTGTTACTGTCGTCTATTCTCAGGAATCACCAAGTGGTGGTTTTAACCTCTACTGTAAGCATTCAAAATCCAAAACCTTTTTAACTGTTTATATCTCATCTTGCTCTAAATTTGAGGAATGGCTTTTTTGAGTAATTTAGTTGGTGCTGTGGCGTTTTCTTGATTTGAACTTCTGCTTCTTGCTGTTTCAAGAATTTGGGTACATTAGCTGCTCCATATGGTGCTTGATATGTAGGGTAATCTCTTTTGTATGGTTAATTGTCAGAACAAAATAGGAAATGACAAAGGCTGTAAAGTTGAGGTTTTTATCTGAAGTGAAAGATTGTAGCTTGATCAGCCATGGTGGGCCTCAGCTGTTAAAACATCAAATCGGGAAATGGTTTTTCGTTGAATGGTACTTGTTGGAATTTAGGATGGAGCTATAAGTACTGCTTTCGATTCTTGTAGTCTTCTGGGTTTTTCTTCTTTGCTTGTTTTCCCCATTGTCTTTTTCATATCTCACTATCAAAATTCCAAAACCCTAATTACCAATTTTCACCATTAAATTCACCGCCACAGCATTAATTTCTGCAGTATATTTCCTGTGGGCTTTGAGCAGCCATTTATTGGTTCTCTGAGTTTCAGATATTTACCATGGTCTGACTCAAAGTTTGTTGCCTTTCCATTTAAACAATAGGTCAGCAATACACAAGAGTCCAATTCTCTGAATTCTGGAGTAAATCACCATTGAATTTTTCACATATTCCACTTGGGTTTGGTGGATTTTATTGGAGATGATCTCTGATTCAGCTTTCTTGGCATTTTCTGGGGTCTGTTTCGTCTCACTTCTTGCTTTCCTAGAGCTCTGACACATCCTGCTTTTCAATAATTCAAGTCTAACATCGGTCCAATTGCTGGTGATAGCAAATTCAAATCCAACTTTCAAGAATCACCAAGAAAATATAAAGTTTGGGGATTAGCACATAAACCCCAGAGCATTTGGGTAGGTCTTTTTTGGGTGAGTGACTTTTCTGAGTGGTGGATTGAAACAGCGCTAGATGATGGTGGACGAAGTGGGTTGTGGTTCTATGTGGACTAGAGAGCAAGATAAGGCATTTGAGAATGCCCTTGCAACTTATCCTGAAGATGCTTCTGATCGTTGGGATAAAATTGCATCTGATGTACCAGGGAAAACTGTAGAAGAGATCAAACATCACTATGACCTTCTGGTCGATGATGTTACCCAGATTGGATCTGGTTGTGTGCCTCTGCCAAACTATCATTCTGAAGGTTCGACTAGCCACGGCAGTGATGAAGGAACTGGTACAAAGGGTGGCCAGTCAGGGCATCATAATGGTGACTTGAGCCATGGAAATAAGACTTCCAGGTCAGATCAAGAACGCAGAAAAGGGATTGCTTGGACAGAGGATGAGCACAGGTTACTTATAATTGCTCGTACTGTTTTATTGCTTGATTGTTCTATATTATGTTAATTGGTGGTACATGCAAAGTTTCTGAAATTCTCATGTTTTCTTGATGATTGTTTACTTTTAAGGAGTAAGGTATCCTCTTATTTGTTGTTTCTGATCGCTTGCTTTTACATTTAGTCACACCCATCATTTGCAATCACTTGAATCTGTTCCTCCATCTTGTAGTTTACTTCTGCAATAACCATCTTTTATGAAATCTCAGCTGTAGCTAAACCAATCATCTGATTGATTCTTTTCATAGCATGATAAAAGCTTTTTGTTACCTTCTGCTAAATCTTCCAGCCAAATTTATTTATGGTCAAAGTAATCAGTGTTCGAAACCCTCAGTAGCTCAGGACTGGGGATGATCTGAAGTACGTAAACAAATTTGAACGCGACAAATGAATAATGTCACTGCACGTGCCTTTTGTTGATCTAAAAAGAGAGTTTTAATTAATACATCATACTTTCTATACCTTTGCTTTTCCTGTCTTAGCTTGTGATAAGGAGAATTTGTCTACTAATTAGCATTAAGAAGTCGTAGAAGCACCATGTGGCCATATTATTCTTCAAATTTGCGATGCTTTATTTGATTTCAGTGAGGATCTTGATTCTTTTAGTGATTTTGTTAGTTTGGCAATCTTTAAAACTAGTTCGTTCCGATGTTGGTACTTGGCACTGTTATGGTTGTATGATTTATTCTACTTTCTTATCTAATTGGTAGGAAAAACATAGCTGATATTGTGATTTTATGCGACTTAGTAACTGCTTCATAAATCACCGGATTGTTTTCTTAAAATGCCTAACGTATGAAGAATTAGTCGCTAGAGAATAACTGATATCACTTTGGAATCAAGTGATGGGTGTTGCTGATGACCAGTAGATTGATATTTATATGAATGGACCAGTACACTGAGTGGAGCTCTGCTTTCAATAATCTTTCTATTGATTGGACTAGGGTTAGCGGTTTTTGGTTTTTTTAATAGCTGCATTTCCTTCCACGTTTCTCTGTCATAGTTGTTCTTTGCTACTTATTAATGGTACACCTACCATCAAATGGATAGGTTGTTGCTCCATTGTTACATTTTTTGGTTCTACCGATGGTTTATGCCTCCCGTCTTTTGAAAGTTGTTTTGAACATGTGAATTGATTGTCTTGCTCTTCAGCTTATTTTCGAGAATTATTCCTAGTGCGCCGTTTTACTTTGAATCTTGTATGCTTATAAGCTGTTCAAGAGCCTGGAAATTAAACAAAATAAAATGCTGGCCCTCTGTGGCTCCATTTTAGGTCCCACGGTATTACTGAAGCGGTTTTGATTGCAATTAGTCCTATTAATTAGCTCTGGCTTCTTAAACATAAAAATTCATATTGGTGAAAAAGATAACTGCTTATAGAGGCACATTTCTGGAAGTTTTGGTGGGTGGGTATTCACTGGATGGATGGTTTATGGTTAGATCTAGTTTTTTGTCCAATTTTGGTTTCTATCATAGTTACTTTCAAAATATAATTTATTTAGCAGATAGACTCGACATAATTAGAACTTTGTAACTGGTCCATGTCCTTGTTTGATGACCTCAGTTTTGTTGCTGAGTCTACCACAAAATCCACTGTGGTGTGAACTGTGAATGGTTTATTTCCTTCAACACATTGCTGATCTTTACGTGTTATGTGTATCCACTTTCTTCATTATGCACCATTTTAAGGAAATTCATTACAAAGATCTAGTAATAGTAGATAAAACTACATCTCCTTTAACAAATTCTTTTAGATCTTTGATTCCATTCTTCTCCAGGTTTTACTTCTCTAGTTTAACTGTAAGGCTTCCTACCATTCTCTAATATGATGGTTGCTATTTTCCTCATTCTGAATGGAATTGAGTACTGAACGGTCAATCAAGGGGACCTCTAAACTGTCCAGTCCAATTATCCTTTACGCCTTTACCTCTAGCAACATTATTCAAATGACCATACTTAAATGGCAGTGCCATTCTAGGTAGCCCTCCATACCCTGCTCAACGCCTCACATTGGTTTGTTAATTAGAAATTACCTACCAAGAGAATGGGGGGACAACAATCTAACAGTCAACCTATGACCGGAGTTCTTCTTTGTCATCCCTTACCTTCCACATGCAAGTAGTTTTCTCTTACTATTATGGTTCTCAGAGGTTACATGTCTCTTCTTCAAAAACCATTGCTTAAATCTCAAATTCATTTGGATTAATATGTTTCTCGAGCTTCTATTTGTCTCCAAATTATATAATCTGTATATCAGATGTGAGCCTAAATTAATAATTGGACTCGACCATTGTTTTAAAGCCATCACCCTACTGTAGAATCAAAATAGTAAATTATCCTAAATAAAGCTAAACAATATATAATTAAAATTCTGGACAGGGATGCTCCATCAGAAAGGTTACTTTTATGTTCTTTAATGCAACACTCAGCACTAATTGAGAAGTTATGCCATTGCATATTCCAGATTTTCTCCTATGTGTTTTTGTTTGGTAGGAGTGCTTTAGTAGAGACTAGTTCAGGAGCTTCGTGTGTGAAGTTGGGACAAATGAACTATAACTATTTTACATGAGGTATAAATTGTATGTCCTACTGTACGATTTAATTGGCTTTAATGTTCTATTTCGCACAGAGGTATGCTGCTTAGGAGTAGAGTTACGAGTGGGACTGTGAGTCATCACCTTTGTAAGCTTTTATTGCTGCAACTGCAGATGTCCTCTCGGTTGGCGATGGCCAAGATGATACTTTGCGACTTTCATTTTATAAAAACCACTGCTTCTGTGTTTGACCTCCATTTAAATTTCTGTGAGAATGTGATTGTGATTAGAACTTTATGGAAATGATCCTATCAGTTTTACAAATTTGGGATTTCTTGGATCTAAAGTCAATTAAAAGTTGACAGTTCATAATACTCTTGAAATGTTAGCTTCTGCAATGCATCCTAGTCATCGGACCCTCTCCCTCCCTGCACCTCTTGTTTCATAGTCATTATTTTTTTCACTTCTTTTCTGTGATACGGATAAAGCTTGATCTTGAACCTGTTAGTCTGATACTTCTTGGTAGCATTGATCTTCATGTTTTATTATGAAAACAGATTATTTCTTCTTGGGTTGGAGAAGTATGGGAAAGGTGATTGGCGAAGTATATCTAGGAACTTTGTGGTAACAAGAACACCTACCCAAGTGGCTAGCCATGCGCAAAAATATTTTATTCGTCTAAACTCGATGAACAAAGACAGGAGGCGTTCCAGCATTCATGATATAACCAGCATTAACAATGGGGATATCTTAAGTCCACAAGCACCGATAACTGGCCATCCAAATGGTTCTGCTGCTGGGGGTTCTTCAGGCAAAACAGCAAAACAAACCTCTCAACACCCAGCTGGTCCACCAGGCATTGGCGTTTATGGTCCCCCAACAATTGGCCAACCAGTAGGTGGTCCCCTTATGTCAGCCATTGGCACTCCAGTGAATCTTCCTGCACCTGCTCACATGACTTATGGAGTTGGAGCTCCAATTTCTGGAGCATTGCCAGGGGCAGTACCTGGGGCGGTTGTTCCTGGTGCATCAATGAACATTGGTCCTATGGCATATCATATGCCTCCAACAACCGCTCAAAGGTAATTAAAATGTACAAAAGGCAGAACACTATTTGGTCGTTGTAATGCCTGGTCTATAGGTTGTCTAAAGCCTGAATAAGGTTTTGCATATTTGTAAGCACTAGTAGTCCCAACTCATTCATTTGTTATGAATAAGCAATAGGGAAGGGAACTGCATGCATCTGTATAGCCAGCAGCTATTAAATGGCAGAGTACAGTAGGACAATGTGACTAGTTCCTAGTGATAGAAGTAGCCGAGTTCTGGCTTCTCTTTTCATTAACCAAAAGCTGTAAAGAACATGTTTTGATAATGCCAGTATGCATGTGGTTGGCTCATGAAAATTGATGTCATTCATTTTTATGTGCTCATCAATTTGGTCTGTTTCTGTTCATCCTCCGACACCTTCACATAAGGAATTAAAGTTGCAACTCCGATCTTGGTATGAC
>JAOTAX010000196.1:6934842-6945612 GCA_025629825.1 Erythroxylum guanchezii | reverse complement strand
TTCCAATTATGCCCTTAATGATTGAGAATTGTCCCATTTGTCCTTCCATTTATGCCTTATGTCTTTTATACTTAAGTATCTTTCCGACGGTACCCTTAAACATTCTAACATGATACTTTCCTCTGGAAAATGTCCCCCATTATCTTAAGTTTCTAATTCTTCCAAAATCGTTCAGTTTGGTTTAGTGATTCAAAAGATATACTTCAAACATTTTTGGACTGCTCTTGTCCAAAACAGTGCACTATACACAACTTCCATCTGGAATTTAGACATCTTAGAGACTGAATTAGATTCCAATTTCTGTATACCATTTGTAGCTCCATGTCTCTAGTTTACTCCAAATCAAAAATCATCTCATTTGGATTAGCAGAGCTCCAGAAATCGTTAAAATAGTGAATTATATTCAGTGAAATAACATCAGTTCATAATACCTAAGAGTACACTCACTGCACCCGTCCCACTCTTTTCACTCAATCTTTCTCCATTTATTTCAGATAGCTATGATTCTTTGTGGAGATGTAGATATATGTCTTACGAATCCAATGGTTTAAGAATGAAGTCATTTGGAGGTCTAGAGAAGAAGTTATGGCCAAAAGAATCCAACATCTTCATATCTTTACTCATATTGTACATGTCTTGGCGCAATTGCCATAACTCTCACTACAGATGTCGGATTGACTTCATTTTTAGACTATTGGAAAGGAGACTTCGAGATCTACAACGTTCATGAAGACCTCAAAGACTAATTCTATCTCCTTACTTCTGTATCATCTCATTTTTACATCATCTCACTTTTGCATCGTCTCACTTTCACTTCATCTTACTTTTGCTTCGTCTTACTTTCACTTCGTCTTACTTTTGCGTCTTACTTTTGCGCCTTACAACTTTGTCTTACTTTTGCGTCTTACAACTTCGTCTTACTTTTGCGTCTTATAACTTCGTCTTACTTTTGCGTCTTACAACTTCATCTTACTTTTGTGTCTTACAACTTCATCTTACTTTTGCATGTTATAACTTCGTCTTACTTTTGCGTCTTACAACTTCTTCTTACCTTTACGTCTTACTTTTTGCGTCTCACTTTCTCTCCAGAGCATCTCCACTTATAATGATCATAACTTTTGAGTCCGATGTCCAAAATTTTCATACTATATACCGTTGGAAAGATAAAAGAAAGATCTACAACTTTCCAGAAGGCAACTTTGCCGAAATATACTTATATCAATCCCAAATTTGCCCCTAAGTGTTCAAAGACGAATTTTTCATTCATACACCAATATACTGCACTCAAATCTTAACTTCGTGACAACTTTTTGAGACTCTTAGAGACAGAATTGAAATTCAATGTCTTCATACGAAATATAATCATATATCTCTAGTTTAATCCAAATCAAAAATCATCTCATTTGGACAACTAGAGAAAACGTTATGACTAATGCACCGAAGCACACTCATTGAACATTTTCCAGATCACTACCAATTTGTTTCTAAATCTTTCCTTATCACAACTCATACCAAGATCACTCTTTCTACTCCCTCTACTTCTCATTTTCAATAACATCACATTTAACACAATCATACCTGGAAGTTATCAATGAATGCATGTACCACTTTTTATGTGAAAATATTCAGTATTTATGTGCATATATGCTAACATGATGCATGAGCAAGAAAATGCATTTCCTTCATCTCTCTTTAAGCTCCCCTGTACTGAAATTTCGGACCTTAACCCTTAATATGGGGACGGGATGTTACAGATAGGCAAGCCAAGGTATTAGAAAGAAGCTTATTGAACCTAAAACCTTACAATAACACTAAGTTTGGAAATATTTTGCAGAGTAGAAAAAATATGAAGAGTGGTCTTATCACGATTATGTTTCAGTCTTGGAAAAAGATTTAAAGATGACATTAACAACTTAAGAGAATATTGGTCAGCTCCATAAAAAAAGCAAAAAGTCACCAACAAAATCTAAGTTAAAGATCCTGAATTGCTTATATTTATAATGGAAGTCGAAGGAATTTGAAGTCTCAATCTTGTGAGATATTAATTTGGCGAGAACTTTCATAGTCATATTAAAGAGGTAAGGAATAGGGGATCCCTTGCCTTAATCCTTTAGCTCCATTAAAAAGAAGAGTTGATTCGTTATTAACTAAAACACTAATGAAGTGGAAGAGATATAAGTTTTTATCCATTCTATAAGGAGTTTTAGAAAAGCAAAAGTATAGAGGCTATTGAAGATGAAATTCCAATCTAATCTATTGAAAGCTTTGTAAAGGCTGATATTCAGAGAACAACTCTTGATTGAAGTTTTAATATCCTTAAAGAATTCTTGAGCAAGAAGAATGCTATCACTAATCATAAATATTTGTACAAAAGCACTCTAACATAAGTTAATAAGGGGCTTTAAGTATGTTTTCAATCTCTAAGCCAACAGTTTTGCAATCACCTTATAAATGGCGTTACAACATAAAATTGGTTAGCAGCCATATAAGGAATTAGGATTATTCTTCTTAGGCATAAGGCAAATATAAGTTTTGTTAAACTATGAGAATTTTCTTGCTCTTGAAGAACTCTTGTATTGTTTCTACCAAATTCACCAGTTAAATGTCAGGTGCTTTGAAAAAAGAAAGCATTGAACCCATCAAAATTAGGAGATTTATGGGGGGGTTGAGGCTAAAGAGGGTTGACTTGATATCCATGGAGGAGAAAGGACTGGTTAGATAATATGACATTACAACACCTAAGCTATATAAGTGAAATTCCTTACCACTATATAAGATTCACACTAGCCAGGTTCACTAACTAGGGATTTAAAATAATTAAATGTGAGAGCTTTGATAGATTCCTAATCCATGCATATGTTCCTATCATGATCAAAAAGGGAGTTAATTATGTTGCGATTCCTATAAGACCAAGTTGAGATATAAAAAAAAATGTGATGTTGGTATCACCAGTCTTAAGCCAAAGGATCCTCACCTTTTGCTTCAGTAATGAATTGTGTATTGCTAGTGCATGAGAGTAATCCTTAAAAGTAGATTGATATTGATCCCTCAGCCAATTATTTAAAGGGTCTTTATAACATTCAACTTGCCAATGTTTTAACGTCTCCTTAGAAATCTTAATTTGCAGCCGAGATGACAATTTTTTACCCAACTTGACCTAAAGTTAATAGGAAGTTTTTTTCTTAATTAGGATTTAAGCCGAGCTCAGGCTCGAGCAGCCAGCCGAAAGTCTTAAAATTTTTAAGTAAAATGATGTCATTTTTAATTTTTAAATTAAAAAATTAATCAGGTCAGGAGTTTGACTATAGAAAGCATGAGCCTGATTCAACCCATTACCAAGATTGCAACTTGCTGTCAGGATAGAGTCTTCTATTAATAGCTTTAAGCTCTTCCATAATGGCTTTTAACTTAAGTATTAGCTAAAGGCTTTGTAACCTACAACCTCCTTCTTTAAACATGTTCCCACTACCAATTCAAAGTCATTTTCCTTAAAGTGAAAGGAGGCTTTAATAAAGGGTATATTTCCAAGGTGAAGCACCTCAATATGTGAGTGATCAAAACATAAGGGAGCTCCAAAATAGGAAAATTAACTAGAAAATTACTCAACCACAAGTTATTTACTAGAGCTCTATTCAACTTTCTCTTGAAAAACCAATGACCATATTGTTTGTTGCTCCATTTGAAGAGCTAATCCGTACAATTTAAATCTAAGACCCCCAATTGATCAACAATTGGACTAAGCTCTCCAATGAGAGATTTCTGAGTTTGCCTGCCATCTTTTACCTCATAAAGGTATAGAATACAATTTAAATTGCCAATCAGTAACTAAGGAGCTTGAATATCAAAATATAATAACCTCAGTTTATTCCATAGTTAAGTCCTTTGGAAAGAGAAATTTGCTACATAAATGATAGAGATTATGATGGTGAGGAGCACTAAGCTAAAAAATATGAAAGGTGACTCATCTGATCAGATATGAATAAACAGGACACTTGAATTAATTCAAGTTAGTCGGTTACTAAAATCTACCCATTATAATGGTTTGAGAGGTTTGAAAAACCTTCCACTTATCTCTCAATAAAAGCAAGATATCAGTAAGCTTATTCCCTTTTATTATGGTTTCCAAACTACTTAATATAATCAAAAAAAATTAAAAAACAAAATCCTTAACTGCTTGTTGTTTGAGTGGACTATTGAGTCTTTCAAAGACATCGAGCTAAGATAGCAAGAAAGTATCCAATTGTAGCTTCCTCTTACTAGGCTTCTTTATAACTTCCTCTTAGTACCATTAGAAGATTCCAATATGAAGCCTTCATTAGATAGGCTAGACTTGTTCCCAAATTCTAATGGTGAAGATTTGAGGGAAAATCTTCTTAGAGATTCTGATCTAACTCAACTGACTCTAGTGGATCATAGATATTTCCTAATTCTAAATTTTCAATGCTATTAATTTGTTTGGCATCTATAAGTAAGGATTTAGTCCCCTTCCATAGAGAAGTAGAGACCTTACCATCCATATTATCAATCCCTTGACCCTTGAAAGCTATCTCTCCATTGGAATTAAAGCAACCTGAACTTGTTAAATAATTAGATTTTCCTTATAATGGAATATAGTGTCCTCCTACATTCTATTAGCTCTGTACATTCTTTATTTCTAAACAATTTTCTAGTAGGCTTTTAATGCTTGCAGTCTTTAGAAAGTTTTCAAGTATAGGAAAGTTGAATTTTGAAGGTCATTAGCTCTCCATACTCCGAGAACCTCATTATAATAAGTTTGTCCAAAAGTGCAGCATCCCTTTTCACGTCTAAACATACTCTTACGCATTTGATTCTGTCAAGCTTCGTAGTTTGGAAATTAAGAATAAGCGATCTTCCTAAAGCACTAGCTAGGTATCTCAACCCCAAGATTGTCCAATATTCCAATGGAATATTGCATAAATTAACCCACAATGGAATAAACTCAACACAACTCTCGTCTAAACTCATCCCTAGACACCATTTTTGTAGAAGCAGAGACTTGCTTGCAATAATCCAAGGCACTGACTCCAAAAAGGTAAGCATATTCACATCATTAGAGAATTTGAAGATAAAAGTGTCATATGTAATAAGCAAATTTTTCTCTAGACCTAATTTTTTTTTCCCATTTTGACATGGCCTAGGGTTACATTTAAGGAAATAATGGTCGTTTCTCTAAGAAAAAATTGAATAGGGATGAAGATCAACAAGTTGCCCCAGTTTATAAGACCTCCAATAAAGGAGAAATGGTTCCTTCAGGCTTAAAAGAGGGAAAGTGTTATGAACAACTGACCAAGACATTATAGACAGTAAGAAGAAGCTGGAATCAACATTAAAAAGGTTACGTATCAATAAATAACCAAATATGCATTGTATCACTAATGGCTATAACAACACGATGACAAGAGACGATATGTGTCCTTATCCAGAAACTTTTTATACTAGTATTAGTAGCTATTGTAACAAAATTATAGAATCAATAAAAGATCAGAGTAATTTTTTCTTTTTACTCTCTCTTTCTAAATTGTTGATGTTCAGGAGCGTGATACAAGAAGAGTATGTGAGAGTTAAAATTTTCACAACATTTGACATCAAAGTGGACGACCCTTGGCGAGACTTAATGACAAAAAATACATGAGGTGCGGAAGTATATCTCTTGGAAGAAAGCATGAAGAATCTCCTGGAGGAAAGAGATTAGTGACATCAAATCGATGTTCCAACAATTCATGCAAAAGATGGGCAGAGAAGATATTGAAGCCACCTTGAGAAGCTGGGGAGATAGAGGACACTATATTGTACTGATGAGGGTAAGCAAAATCAAATTCCCAATATTTAATGGAACAGGGGGTAATAAACTAGAGATATCGATGTGCACAACCTTTCATAATGGATCACACACCTGAAAAATGAAGACGAGGATAGCTTCTCTACATATGGAAGGCGTAGCACCAGGGTGGTACCAGCTCATGCATAGAAATTGGAAGGAAGGGGAAGCAATGAAGTGGGATGAATTCTTAACAATGTTATAACAGGGATTTGACACAGACATATTCGAGCATCCTATAGGCAACCTAAAGGAGTTAAAATAAAAACGATCAATGTTAGAATATTGTGCTTTATTTGATAGATATTTGAACAAACTCTTATTGCTCAAAGATTACTTGATAGGCTTTTTTTTTCTGAAAGGACTCAAACCAGAACTAGAACTTATGGTTAAAATGATGGATGCTCAAATGCTCCATCAGACATACACCCTTGCACGTAATCAGGAAGCAATAGTAACAGCTAGCAGCCTAGTGTACTTAAAAAAAAGGAGCTAAATCTGGAGGACCAATAATAGGAGGGGTGATACCTATATATAAGGGGACAAGCCACACAATAATAGCTCCATTCAAACCCCCTTCAGAGGTCAGATTATTACCCACGTCGGGGAATTAAAGGAGCAGCAACAGGCCCAACAACTACAGAAACTCACGAGGGACATGAACAACGAGCAATAAGGAGTTTGATAAAAATAAGGCTAAGGGTTTATACTAATAGCTCAATTCAAACCCCCTTCAGAGGTCGGATTATTACCCACATCGGGGAATTAAAGGAGTAGCAACAGGCCCAACAACTACAGAAACCCACGAGGGACATGAACAACGAGCAGTAAGGAGTTTGATAAAAAGAAGGCCAAGGGTTTATACTTTTGGTGTGATGAGAAGTACTCCCCGAGGCATTGTTGCAAGAAGAAACAATTTCAATTATATGTGGTAGAAGACGATGAAGTCATCAAAGAGGAACCATCAAACAAAGAGCCAAACGATAAAGCACCCTTCAATCCCAACATCTCACTTGAAGCAATATGCAGATTAAAAGACTAGACATATTATAAACAACTAAGAATCATGAGAAATCACCAAATGAAGCCTCCACACATCCTCATTGATAGCGGGAGTACCCACAATTTTATGAATGAAAAAGTGATCTGAAAAGGGAATGTGAAGGTAATGGACATAACTCCTATGAGTATTACTGTAGGAGGTAGATTAAAAATGGGTTGTATACAAGCATGCAGGAGTTTAACGTGGAAAATGCAAAGGGTATAGTTCTTTATGGATGCAATAATCATCTAGTTAGGAGGTTGTGAGATGGTTTTGAGGGTTTAGTGGTTGACAACTGTCAACAATATATTGTGTCATTTCAAAATGTGCACCATGGAATTTCAATAAGAGGGCAAGATGACAAGGCTAATAGGAAACCCAAAAGAGCCTTCATAAACTAATTAGAAATTCCAGTAAAAGTACCTTGTTCATGTTGTGCCTATCACATCCCATAGAATTCCACATGCAACAACTTATGTTAAAAGGCAATTCTAATACCCAGGAAGAGATAGAAAATTTGTTAGTAGAGTTTGGAGAATTTTTTAAAGAAATAAAGCAACTACCTCCAAAAAGAGCATGTGACCATACCATCCCTCTCAAGCCTAAAGTGGAGACTATAAACATAAGGCCTTATCGGTACTTTGGAGAATAGAAGGATGCTATCAAGAAGTTAGTGAAGGAGTTAATGGAGCAAGGTTTCATTAGGAAAAGCTTCAGTCTATACATGTCGTTGGTAATCCTTATAAATAAAACCTACAGAATGTGTATTGATTACTAATAATTAAATAAATACACTATCAAGAGTAAATTTCATATTCCATTGATAAAGGAGCCATTGGAAGAATTTGAGGGCTCAAGTTGGTATTCCAAGTTAGACTTAAGGTCTGGGTATCACTAGAATCGAATGAAGGAAGAAGATGTGCCCAAAACAACGTTTCGAACACATAAGGGCTAGTTTAAATTTTTTATGAAGCCTTTCAGGCTAATAAATGCTCCTTCCACTTTTCGGAGCCTTATAAACGACATTTTTAAGTCTTATCTGTGTAAATTTTTTCTTGTCTTCTTTGATGATCTTCCTATTTATAATAGCGATTTCCAGCAACATTTGGAGCACTTACGACAAATTATGGGAGTGTTACAACAACGAAAACTATTCATCAGGGGAAGAAAGTATACTTTTAGAGCAAGAAAAGTGGATTACTTCAGACATTCCATTTCAGAGAAATGAGTGTCTACAGATATTTGAAAGGTGGAAACCATCCAACAATGGCCCAACCCTAAACACTAAAGTAACTTTGAGAATTTATAGGCTGATAGGATACTACAGAAGATTCATAAAACATTATAGAATTATCATGAAACCATTGAATGCATTGTTAAAGAAGCAGGAGGTGGGAAGATGGAAATGGAAAGAGGAGCAATAGAAGGCATTCGAATGACTCAAAGGAACATTGAAAAAGGCACTTATCCTAGCATTACTCGACTTCACAAGACCTTTCATAGTTAAGGCAATTGCATGCGACAAGGGAATGAGGGCTATGCTTCAACAAGATGAGCGTCCCATAATGTTTTTAAATGAAGCAATAGCACCATAACACCAGGGACTCTCCACCTACGAGAAGGAATTCCTGGCTATCATTAAAGCAGCGAAGCAATGGCATCAGTATCTGAATGAGAGGTTCTTTATAGTGTAGACGACCATCGGAGATTGGATTACATCCTGGAGTATTGAAACTCGACACCTTTTTAGCAAAATTGGCCCCCAAAATTGATTGGATGGGACTTCGAAGTAACATATAGGAGTGAGAAGGAAAATCTGGCAACAGACACACTATTCAAAATCTTAAGCCAACATTTATTACGATGTCGGTGTCTTACATATAGGCAACATTGTTGGAGGAAATTGGCAAAGGTTAGAGATGGATACTACTATAAAAATCCTTATAAAGAAATTGGAAAAGCAAGAGATACCTTCTAGAAACTATGAATGGAAGGATAGATTGTTAAGATGGAAAGGAAGGAATGTGGTTAGCTGCGATAAAGAACTTTGAAGGAAAATTATAAAGTTTACACACGATAGCCCTTAAGGGGGACACTTCGGTGTAACAGCGACGAACAAGAAGATACAAAACTTATTTCATTGGAAGTAGCTAGCCAAGGATGTAAAAACCATGTCAAAAATTGCATTATTTGTCAATGAAGTAAGCATGACCATGCGACGTATCCGGGTTTACTCCAGGTCCTTCTTGTGCCTGAAAGATGTTGGTGAGAAATAACCATGGACTTCATAAAGGGACTGCCATCTTCAGGGAGAAATCGTCCATCTTCATAGCAGTGGACTGATTCAGCAAATACACACACTTCATAGCCATCAAACACCTATACACAACTCAGGATATCACACAAGTGTTTATGGCCCATATGTTCAAGTTGCATGGAATGCCAGAAATAATAATAAGTGATTGGGACCCTTCGTTTTTAAGCAGATTTTGGTAGGAGATGTTCAAGTTGCAAAATGTAAAATTAAAATTATCAACCGCCTTTCATCCAAAGACTGATGGATAGATTGAGTTCATCTTGTTGAAAGCATACCTGCTATGCTTCTGTAGTGATACACCACATAAATGTTTAAGTTGGTTAGCTATGGTGGAATGGTGGTAAAATTTGATGTACCGCATTGTAATTGATACCACTCCATTTGAAATCCTCTATGGCACCCACCACCACTTCATGTATCCTACATAGCTGGAGATTTGAGAAACATTCTTATCGATCAAGCGTTACAAGAAAGGGACGCAGCACTCTAAATTGTAAAATTTCACTTAAATAGAGCAACAGAGAGGATAAAGGTATAGGTGAATAAGAAAATGCCAAAAAGAAAGTTTAAAGAACGACAGTGGGTTTACGTGAAGTTACAACCATACAGACAACACTCTCTGCAATGAAGAAATAACTAGTAGCTGGCGCCTCTCTATTATGGATGCTATCAGATTGTCACAAAAGTAAACAAGGTGGCTTATATGATGAAATTTCCAAAAGAATCCACCACTCATCCTATTATTCATTTTTCGCAGCTAAAGAAGTTTGTTTTGGAAAATATACCTACGTCGACTCAATTGTTGTCCATTATAACCATCCTTGAGAAAATTCCAATAGCGGTCTAGGGTAGAAGAATGATCAAGAGTCACAACTAAGTAATCACACAATTATTAGTGCAATGGCAAAGAGAACCTAAGGAGAAAGCCATATGGAAAACTATGTTCGAGTTGCAAAAGAGATTTTCGGAATTTAATCTAACAGATAGGGCAAATTTTGGAGAAGGGGGTATGTTACAAACAACTAACATTATAGACAAGAAGAAGAAGCTGGAAACAACGTAGAAAGGTTACTTATTAGTAAATAACTAAATATGGATCGTATCACTAATGACTATAACAACCTGACAATAGGAGAAGACACATGACCTTATCACGAAACTTCTTGTATTGTTATTAGTAGTCGTTGTAACATAATTATGGAATCAATGACAAATCATGAGTGAATTTGCCTTCTTAATCTATCTCTCCCTCTAGATTGTTGACATTCATGAGCGTGATACAGGAAGAGTGTGTGAGCGTTATAATTTTCACAACAAAAAGTAAGATAATTACTTCCCATTGTTAGAGTCAACCACTATATTCTAAGGCTTGAAAGAAGGAGAAGGAACAATAGCATTAAAGGAAGCCTCAATAGAGGAAGGTTAATGCAAGGAGTTAACCAAGTTGGGGGAAAGCGGAGGGAATTCCCTACTTGTTGGACCCCGATTCCGGTGGCCAACGTCCTGAGACATAAGCCTTGTGCTGAAAACCCTGAAGGGTCACTTGCTGTCAAACCACATTGGTGGTGAGCG
>JAOTAX010000196.1:6917421-6934742 GCA_025629825.1 Erythroxylum guanchezii | reverse complement strand
CTTGAAAACATGACTTACCTTGAATCTTTACCCACTCAAGGGGTTTCTAGGCTTAAATGGTAGCTTGGACCTTCCTCTATCTTTTTCCTCCTTGAAATTACTCCAAAAAGCCTCTTGAACTCTTAGAAATCAAAGCCCTAACTCCAACTCTTCTTTTTCTCCTTTTTCTTCTCCACCCACGACAACTTCTCTCCTCTCTCCCTCTCTATTTTCGTCCCTCTCTCTTCTTACATGTAAGCCATTCTATTTCTCTCCCTTTTATACTCTCATTAAAGCCACAAGGTCCAATTTGCCCTTAATGAAAAGCCTTGGTTCCTAAATGTTTAAGTGACATGCCCATATTACCCTTAATGAGCCTTTACCACTTCTAACACATTAATCTAGTCATTAATGCCACTAATCCTTATTAATACTACCATGCTAATTAATCCCAACACAATTTAACCTATCAAGGCCTCAAAACCAAACTAATCATGCTTAATAATTAAAAAAAATTCAGGGGCCAACACTACTAGTAAAAGTTGAAGGAGAATAAGAGCCTCCTAGAGGATGAGGGAGCGTGAGGGGAGCAGAGGAGGGAACAAAGAGTTTAAGGTGTCACCAGAGAAAAAAGCACTCAGAGACTTCCCTATTGGGGAGGGGAGCCTAGAGAGGCAAATGTAGGAAGAATTATACCTTAACATTAATTTGAAAAGGATAAATAAGGCATAATTTGGTAAACTAGCTAAAGAAAGGACGAAGCAGTAAAAAGATCAATATTTTTTGTTGGTATTATTTAGGAATTTACAAAAGAAAATTTCCTTAGCAATAAGAAACCTTTTTGAATGGAAGGGAGAATTACTACCAAGGAAGATTTTCTTTTTAAACTTATCAGTGGAATTTCTATTTGATATATCAATAATTAGAAATATCCTATAATTTTTTATACAAAAGTCTGCATATCTATCAAACATAATGAGTTAAAGGAATGTATATCATACCTTATGTATTATTTGCATATTGTTAAGAGTGAAATTTATAATGGAAAAAAGCAGCAAAACAAATCAAAAATATTTATTTAAACATAAAAAGCTTAACTTTAATGAAAAAAGATGTTTGTAATTTGTATAGTTAGTTTTATGTTATGTGTCAATGTAAAAACTATCAAAAGTTACCAAAACAAAGTCGAAATTTGATATGGACCTCCATTTATAAAGTGGGAAAACTTAGTCCTATTTGTTATTTTGTTTTAATCCAATAATTTAGTAGGCACTGGTCTTTAGTTGTAGTTCTATAGTTGCAACTTATTTTTCAAGTTCTTAGCTTAGTTTGTTAAGGTTTAACTATCAGTATAGGAATATTTAAATCTGGGTTGTTTTAAATGAGGGTGGTGAATAACAATATATTTAAATATTTTCCAGAACTCTTCCTTTCTTCTCTACCCAAACTTCTCAACATCAACTAATATTAAAGTCACTCTCATTGAACAGCTCACCAGGTTCTTTATGTACATTCCTATCAAAAAACCTATATTTTTATGATCTATAAGCCCCTTGTTTTTCCACTATTACCATTCTAGTCACTCATCTTTCAAATAACCTACAGGTCCCAGGTTACAGTTATGGATACTCGTAACAAAACCAATTTGAAATTTTGTAATAAGATTAGTGAAATTTTAGCTCTATATGAGTCTAGTTTTGATTAAGTTAATGTTATTTTACAAACAGTATTAACAGAGTTGCAAATCTTACGAGACTCTCGTAACGCCTATAATACCCACCAAAGAATTACCTGTTCCACCGACTCATCAAATTCTTCACGTATTAATAACCCTAATGACTATGATCACCATCACCTTAAGTTACAATTCCTAAAGTTCAATAAGGAGGATCCAACTGGCTGGATCTACAAGGTAAAATAATACTTTCATCCTTCCATTTAAAAGGGATTGCTTTGCAATGGCATTGGTGGTTGACAATTTTAAGGACCATTTGTTTGGGATGAATTTTCCAAGGCAATCCTCTTATGCTTTGGTCATACTGATTATAAGGACCCATTAGAAGCAAGTTATCAATAAGCCTTTGAAAAGCATTCTCATTATGATGATGACTTACCTAAAAGTTTTCTTATTAGTTTTTTTATTGTAGGACTTTGAGAAGACATTCGCTTAGATATTGAAATTAAACACCTTGTACATTGGATGATACTATAGGGATTGCATATCTTATTGAAGAGTATAATCATATATAAAAGAAATCAAGTCAACTGTTTCAGCCATCCTTTATGACCCCAAGGCTAAATTCTAATCCAACAACTAGAGTCTTAGGCCCTCTACTAAATCAACGAGAAAATTCAAATTATCAATCCACATTTTGATGAATTACTAATCAAGATGCAAAAGCACGACGAGAAAATAGGTCATGTTGCTATTATGATGAGAAGTTTGACTCAGGTCATCGATGTGTTTGTCCACAGTTGTTTATGATTGAAGACTATCCTCATTTCATTGAAGATCCTCCTCATTATAGCTTGGATGAGGATAATGTTGTAGCATGAGTTGGAAAATCAAAACACGGTGCCCTGTATCTATTTTCATGCGATTGTTGGAGTTAACCATCCCCAAACTATATGGGCAATGGGGTAGCTAAAAAATAAGGATATGATTGTCCTTATAGATGATGTAAGCACCTATAAATTCATTGATTAAGCAATAGTGACTAAGTGTGGGTTACTAGTAATTCATAGTTAGAAGCTTCAAATTGAGGTTGCTAACTTAAAGAAGATAGATTTTGTTGGATAATGCCTAATACTCATAATCATCATTCATAGTAAACCAATAGCATTATATTATTATGTTCTTCGTTTTGGTGGTACAATGTTTAAAAACTATTGGGCCAATTGGGATAGATTGCAAAAAGTTAACAATGAAATTTAAGCTCGGGGGAGTTAATTACACATTCTAAGGGCTAAGATAGGATGACATTACAACTCTAGCAGAAAAGACCTTAGATGCATATAAGGTATTGCTTTCTTCTTGTAAATTTTGGCTTCTAATCATAATTCCCAACCAAACTCATACTCTCATGACATAGTCCACCTCTTAACTAAATTTCAACAAGTGTTTGAGCCACCCAATAAACTTCCTCCCAGACGATTACATAATCATCACATTCCTATATAGATAAATACTAAGCTAATAAAGGTTAAACCATGTTAGCATCTCTACCACCAAAAGATTGAAATAGAGAAGATGGTAAGAGAAATTCTATAATATAAGTTGATAAGATCTAATAATAGCTCATTCTCATCACTTATTTTATTAGTTGAGAAGGCAGATAGTGGTTGGTAATTATGTGAAAATTGTTGGGCATTGAAGGCTCCAAATATTATAATAATTAAAGATAAATATCGAATTTCAATTACTAATGAACTTTTAGATGAACTTCCATGACCAATTTTTTCTCTAAATTAGATTTAAGGGTGAGTTTTCATTAGATTCGGGTGTAAGATGAAGATATTCTAAAGATAAGTTTTCATACACATGAGAGACATTATGAATTTGTTACAATGTCGTTTGGACTTACTAATTCTCCTATAATCTTTCAAAGCCTTATGAATGACCTCTTTCACCAATATCTCTAAAAGTTTATTTTGGTAATCGTTGGTAATAATCTTGTGTATTCAAAGGCAAGGGATGCTCACTTTTTCAAATTGTTTTCACCTTATTAGTTACTAACCAATTATCATGTAAAGAAGTATAGTGCGATTTTGGTGTTTCACAAATCAACTACTTGGGCCATATTATTTCTAAGCAAGGAGTGGTCATTGACCTAACAAAAATACAGCCAATCCTTGAATAGCTAACATCAATAATGTTAAAGAGCATTTGTAGGTTCCTCAAATTAGCAAGGTATTATCGCAAATTCATTCATAATTTTGGGAGCATTACAACATCATTAACACAACTATTGTCTAAGGAAGAGTTTAAGTAGAATGAATCGAATGAGTTAGCCTTCAAGTAATTGAAAGAAGCGTTGATATAGCCATCAGTCCTATGTCTTCCAAATTTCTATCACCACTTTTTGTTGAGTGTGATGCAAGTGGTACAATAATGGAGCTGTTCTTTCTCGAAAAGACAAGCCAATAGCTTATTTTAGTAAAGCTTTAAAAGGTTTAGCATTATTATTGTCTAGTTATGAGAAGGAGATGTTGGTCATTGTTAAGGCTATTTAGAAGTGGTGACTTTATTTGTTGGGCAAACCTTTTGTTGTCCATACTAACCAGAAGAGTCTTAAGTATCTTCTCAAGTAGCAAATTGCAACTCTAGTGCAAGCCCAATGGTCATCTAAGATCCTAGTATATGATTACAAAATTAAGTATAAGCAAGGCTCTAAGAATCAAGCTGTTGACTCCTTATCTCATATGGATTAATTTCAGATCTTATTCCTTTCAATGCTTTATGCAAATTGGTGGCCAATGTTTCAAAAGGAAGCGAAGCAGGATTCTTTTATAAGAATATTTCTCAAACACTGTCACTTAACCAGATGATATAGCAAGATTAGGTATGATTTAAAAGTGGCAAGGTTTATTTGAGTCCCACTTCAACTCTAATTCAATAGATAATTGCAGACTACCACTCGTCCCTAGTAGGAGGACATTTTCGATTTCATAAAACATCATTTTACATAAAGTTTAACTTCTTCTGGCCTAACATGCGCTAGATGATAAAAGAGTTGTTTAGTAATGTAATACTCCCTCCGATTCATAATAAGTGTCATTTTAGAGGGATTTTAATTATTCAAAATAAGTGTCGTTTGTGAATTTTTATGCATATTTATAATTTTACTTGCAAAATTACCCTTTAATTTCTCTCACATCTTAATTAAACAAATTATACAGATTATATTTTCAAGGCACTTTAACATGTAATTAATAAGGGTATATCAGATATTTCATTAACTTTCTTAATAAGTGTGCATTCTTCTAAAACGACACTTATTATGAATCGGAGGGAGTATATGTCAATGGTACAAGGTTGATTGCATGAAGCTAGATGGGCTGCTTCAACTATTGACAATTTCTACTCAGATATAGGCAAACGTATCAATGGAATTTATCCAATATTTGCCAACGTCAAATGGAGATACATTTATCATGGTATTGATCGTTGACAAAATATACTCATTTTATAGCTTTTAAAGCGTGCTTTTATTACTGACACTATGGCCAAGACATTTGTAACATATATTGTTTGACTTCATAGAATCTCAACCTCCATTGTTAGTGACCTCAATAAGGTATTTATTAGTTCCTTTTGGTAAGTATTGTCTCAGCTACAAGAAAGTAAGCTTTTTTTAAGTTCAAGTTATCACCTTTAGTCGAATAGCCAAATCGAAATAGTGAATCACATATTGGATAAGTACTTAAGATGCTTTGTAGGTGACCAACTGCAGAAATGGTATGAATGGATACCTTGGAGTGAATTTAGCTATAATACATCAGTCCATTCTCCAACGAAAATGAGTACCTAAAAGATCGTGATTTTATTTTATGCAAGCTATGAATTAATCTCTTATTAGCTTATAATAGAATGAAATGTCAAGGTGATCGAAGTTGATGAGAAGTTTCTTTTATAGTAGGGGACTATGTTTACCTTAAGCTATAACCTTTTCGACAACATTCTATGGCATTTTGGGCTTCGATTAAGCTTTCTTCGGTATTTTGGTCCTTTCCAAATTGTTTAAGGGGATGGGGAGGTTTGTTTGACTCTAATAATCCATTAGGAGGTGCTATTTACTTGTAGTTAGATAGTTACAACTTATTTTTCAAATTCTTAGCTTAGTTTATTAAGGTCTAACTGTAAGTATAGAACTATTTAAATAATTTAGGTTGCTCTTTACAGGGGAGACGAATAAGAATATATTTTAATATCTTATAAAATTCTTCCTTTCTTCTCTACCCAAACTTCTCGAAACTTGTTATTTACGTTGATGTTATGCATAATTTATTTATTTAAACTCTCAAACTTATAAACACAAATCAAACTAAGTGCTACATTAATTACTTTATAATTTCAAACTTATTATTTGCATTGATTAACAAAATTGAAACTTAAGTTTTGTAGCTTCAGTTGGAGATAAATATTGAAGTTTATTAAAATATAAAGAATGTGTTAATTCATCTCAATATTTATTATTTCTAAAATTTTAATCCAAATTTACAACAATTCTATACTCAATAAGAATGTAACAATGTTAAATTTTTAAATGAAATAGTTAGATAAATCTTTATTGAATCCTTTTAATGAGAAGGAAGTGTTTAAAGAGGAAATTGCTTCATTAATTAACTATAAAATTTTAAAAATATTGAGTGTTTAAAAGTAAATATGATCCTTTTGGTTCTATTCTATTTTTATTTTTATTTTCAAATTTAGTAAATGAATTATTTCAATTGAGTTGCTAGTTTATATTTTTAGTTTTATTTTTTTTATTTTCATAATTTATAAAATCATAAAATATGGGATTTGATTTTTTATTTTTGTCATGATCCAATTTTATTATTAACTAAATCCATATTATTTAAGTTTAGTAATAGCCATTTATGTGGGTTTAGATTTTAAATTTTTGTCACAATCCGATTTTATTATTAAATAAATCCATATTCTTTAATTTTAATAATAGCTATTTATGAACTAAAATTTAAGTAAAATTATTGAAATTATACATAATAAGATTATTTTAACAATTAAAAACATATATAAATAAATAAACATTAGTTTAGAAGTAAATTACAATTTTTATTTAGTTTTTATTTTAAAAAACATAATGAATGGATTTTTAATATTTATTAATAAATATTACATAAATGTTTATAATTAATTAATTAATTAATTAATTTTCAAAAATTAGTTTATCTGTTCAATTGTTCATCTAATGTGAGGCAAACATTTAAAAGAGAAAGATTTATGATTTATGATTTATGATTTATTACATAAATGAGAATTGTCTTTGGATAAAAACATTTAAATGAAACTACCATACATTGACCTCATACTAAAGCACATAATCATGCAAAAGCTTCATTTCTGAACCTACACACAACTTTGAACGAGGAAGTCATCTTCTACTTGATGAACATTCTCGTAGACTTCCCACCGTCCTCCCAATTATCCTTTTCTCAGCAGTCTACTCTCTTTGGAAAGAGCGCAATGCCAGGTCTTTCAAAGATGAAGCCATGGAGGGGGATGGGTTGATAGCTAGAGTTCTCACCCAAATTTAGGAGCAACTAAGAGTAAACAATGAGCGTAGGTAAGGCAAGAGTGTTTTCTTTTTCCTATCATCTCTATGCAGTTGCTATTTCAAGTACACAATCACCAGTTGGACAATGAAGGCAGAGTAGGTCACTCTGCAGCAATCCCTCCATGGTAGAGTCTCTATCTAACAGGTTCCAGGCCAAACTGACGCAACTCACTCCAGCAGCCTAATAACCGCAAGCAGAATCCTTTTAGGAAAGCAGATAACTTTACAGTTGCTTTGTTTGGTTTGTAGCTACCTGTGCTCTCAATTGGAACATAGCATGTTGGTCCCTTTGCTACTTGTTTCTGTTGATTGTTTCAGTCTTATTCGTCCTTTCTGCATTTCGGGTCTCCAGGAGGCTTAGGCTCCAGACAAGAAACTTGATGTACTGCCATTTTAGTACCTCTTTCTTCTTTGGTGTTTCTTTTGTCCAGGGGGTCTTGTTCTTTGCTTTGTTGTGATGAGAGTTCTTACTGTCTCTAGCCTGTACATACTTTCCTTATTTATTAATTTCATTTTCTTACTGATTTAACCACCAAAAAAAAACATTTTGGTTGATTTACAAATACAAGACACAAAGCTATCAGATACAGGCCTATCATATCCTACGGGTTAGGGTACAACTTCGATTTGCAGATCTGGGATTTGATCCACAAACAACAGACTGTATAAGCTATCAGATACAATAATACAGTCCTATCCTATCCTACGGGTTAGGGTACAACTTTAATTTGTAGATCTGGGATCTGATCTGTAAACAACATATTATATTAGCTTATAGTTTTGATTAGCAAATAATATCAGCTATTTATTAAAAATATTTAATAAAATTAATTATTTAGTATTAATTGTTAACAAAAATAGAGAGTAAAGTAAAAGATAATACAATAGTTAAGCAAACAATTAATTCCAAAACTCATCTTATGAAACTTTTAAAAATTAGCTTATTAGTGTTAAATAAACTGATAAGTTTTTAAGATAGTTAAAAAATTAACTTTTAATCAATAAATTAAAAACGGTTGATAAGTTGCTTGCCAAATCCCTCGCTATTCTAGCAACGCCAATAGCACACCATACGGTGGGCAGTGAAAAGCGAGTCAATACAGCTACCCACAGCCTTATCTTCAACCTTCTCCCACTCACACATAAAACAACTTCACCTCACCACACACACAAAAACTCTCTTCTTCTGCCACCAAATTCAATCTCTACACTTCTAAATTTCTAATCTTTATTCATGGGCTTGATCCATTTCTAGCTTTACATTAGTGGGTTTCTCTCTTTGTTCATCAAATGGGGATGCTTACGCCAGTTCTTTCTTCTACGTCTTCCTCCTCCTCATCTCTCAGTTGTCTCTTCTATTCTTCAACCTCCACTGATCACATCACCAAATTCCCATTACCAAGCAGCGTCAAATTCTTTTCCGTCAAACACAAGCCTCTTGTGATGCGAACATCAGCCTCCACCGTTTCAATCGAGAAGGAGACCCCGGAGACGGAGCGACCCCCAACATTTCTCCGTCAGGACTCTGAAAATGGCGCCGGAGATGTGAGGGCCAGGTTTGAGAAGATGATAAGAGACGCTCAGGATAGCGTATGTGAGGCCATTGAGGCAGTTGATAAAGGGTCTAAGTTCAAGGAGGATGTTTGGTCAAGACCTGGTGGTGGTGGAGGTATTAGCAGGGTTTTACAAGACGGGGACGTTTGGGAGAAGGCTGGTGTTAATGTCTCGGTCGTCTACGGTGTTATGCCTCCTGAGGCTTACCGTGCTGCCAAGGCTGCTTCCGGCGATCAGAAGCCCGGTCCCGTCCCCTTCTTTGCAGCTGGGATCAGCTCTGTAATTTCTTTTTTCTTACTATTCATATTCCTAAGTATCTTTTACATTGTGAACACTCATAAGAAGTTTGCCCTTTATGTTGTTTCTTAGGTGCTGCATCCTAAGAATCCTTTTGCACCAACGTTGCATTTCAATTATAGGTACTTTGAGACTGATGCTCCCAAAGGTATATTTTCTAATCGCTTTTTACTTCTTATAAGCTACAATGCAGAAGGCATATGATTATTTCATATGATATTGACTATCTTGACACTTTCACTCGATCTCGCAATTTATGAACTACTACTATTGGTTGTGTTTTCTTCACGGCCATCTTGTGAAGCGTAAGCTAGCTTATAAATATTGATACATGCTCTATTTTCATTTATAGAAACATATATTGGTTTTCCTGCCTATCTGCTGGACTTTAGATGTATATTAGAACTAAATTGACCATCCAAACCTGCAGCGAGGATATGTCTGCTATACTGCGTCTATAATAATAACTTCAAACTAGTACTCTAGCATCTTTAAAAGATTTATAACTTTTTGTTAATTATTCTTCCAGTCAAGTGTGTATGTTGTGACCTCCAAATGCATATATCATTGCTCAAGTGTGTATGTTGTATCCTCTAAACACATATATCATTGCTTGCTATGTTCTTTTGATCTGTTAGTCTTTTCTTTGAGACTCTAATGAATGATAATATTGACATTTCTAAAGGGCTATCTAGGCTTTCTTTGTAATAGTTATTAAACAAGTATATAAACTTTATTATTTTCTAGCGGCTGGCTACTATATGAAAGTATATAATCCTTTAGCTGCTTACATCATAGAATGAGTAACATCATAAAAGATTATCTCTAAAAGAAGTTGTGCTCATACTAACTCCATTCAATCATATTTGTGCTTCTATGATTTGAAAAAGGAGTATTTGAATGTAAATTATTGTCATTGTGATATCCAGATGCTCCTGGAGCGCCTAAGCAATGGTGGTTTGGTGGTGGGACCGATTTCACTCCTGCTTACATCTTCGAGGATGATGTAAAGCATTTCCATTCGGTAAATGCTGATAATGTCTTTATTTCAAACTTGGATTTTGTTTATTGTCATGTGTAGCACAAACAGAGGGCGAGTAGGGTGATGGAGGATAAAATCACCATTTTATATGAATTTCTCCTGATAGTTGATATGTTAAAGAAAATTCCATGCTTCTAACGTTTGCTTTGTTCATTATACAATCATTTGGTTAGTTTAGGAGGAAAAAACATGAAAATAAAAGTCTGAAAGTGCTTTTGCACTACTGTGCGTTGGTGGGTTTCTTTAAAATATTGTGAAATCATTTACTCCTGCTAATCCAAAGTTGTTTGTTTTGCGGATTCAAAAGTGAGCTTGTGACAAGTTTGATTTTTACTCCTGCTAATCCAAATTTTTTTGTTTTGCAGATTCAAAAGCAAGCTTGTGACAAGTTTGATTCTTCTTTTTATCCCCGGTTTAAAAAATGGTGTGATGACTATTTCTATATTAAGGTATGCTTTTTATTCAGTACCAGAAAATATTAATGAAACAAAGGAAGAATGGACAAGGTGTTCTTGTTAGACATGGTATTATACATAAAGGACTATGCATTAAAATTTTCAATTTGGAATTATATCATGGCAACATATATTTGTTTGCATGTTTACCTGGTATTTCAACTGAAGAAAACTCAATCTTGGGGGCAAAAAAAACTTGTGCCAGCTGATGCTTCATGTGTTTCTCAGTTTCTTCTTTTGATTTGTTCATGGTTTTCATTGCAAAGGCATTTAATATGATTGTTAAATTACAAATGAGCGTAAGAGGGATAACAATCAGTTGTCACAAGCTAATTGATGCCCTACACAGTTTGTATGTAATTGGAGTTAACATGGTTGACCTTGTTTCTTGTTAATTTTATTAAATATGTTTGTTAGTCTTCTTTAGGTTGAGCATTTCTTCTTGTTTCACCTAGATTCTGATTAGGTTTCGGACCACTAAGCATGTTACATTGTTTTTCTGACATTTAAACTGCACATATACTTGTGAAATTCCAAACAAGGTACTGTTAAACTAACTGATCTGAACACTTGGCTGATTGAGTAAATCTAAAATGGCATAGGATGGACGTGGTCTTGCTAGGCTGACTTTTTGTCTTTTTTCTTTTTTCCTTTGGGAACCATACCTACTGATAACTTCAATCAGGATTAAACCTTAAAATATCCTTTGCTAAACTCACAAGTTATCGTATCTACATAAGAGTAGATTTCTTGTTTCTAGGAAAAGGTTTGCTCATTGATGCTAACCAGAGTGTATAAATGTACTTTTCAAGCATTTTTTATGAAAGGGAATAGTGGATTGAACGAAGATTTACTCAATCCATCCTTTAATGATTGTCTTGATGTTGCTGGTGTTGTGCAAAATCTGGAGCTATTTTATCTTGGAACTCTGTTGACTTTTAATGCTGTTTGCAGCATCGAGGTGAGAGACGAGGACTTGGAGGAATATTTTTCGATGATCTAAATGATTATGATCAGGAGATGCTTCTTTCATTTGCCACTGGTATTTGCTCCATGATACTGGTGTTTCTTTTTGGTTACATGCAAAGCTCCAAGTTCAAATGGTTACTAATTTGCCTGCATGCATAAAATTTGTTTCATTGTAGAGTGTGCAAACTCTGTGATACCTGCATACATTCCCATCATAGAGAGAAGGAAAGATACGCCTTTTAACGATAAGCACAAAGCATGGCAGCAGTTGCGTCGGGGGCGCTATGTGGAATTCAACTTGGTAACAAAATGATCGGCCATCTTTGAATAATCGAAACAGAAACATTAATAAGTCATGGCATTGTGGTTTTGAAGTACGCTGGCTCTTATCATTTTTCTTTTTTCAATGCAAGGTGTATGATCGTGGCACGACATTTGGGCTGAAGACAGGGGGTCGAATTGAAAGTATTCTTGTTTCTTTGCCATTAACTGCACGATGGGAATATGACCATGTAGGTTTACAATAACACTGGACAAGAATACTCATGCTAAATTAATGTATAGAAAGTGGTGATCTAACAGTGGGAGATTGTTTTCTTGCTTCCAATGCAGAAACCTGAAGAGGGAAGTGAAGAGTGGAAGTTGTTGGATGCCTGCATGAATCCCAAAGAATGGATTTAAGTCCTTTGAAACTGATTTCCTTCTTTTGTATCAATCTCTGTATTTTGTATGCTCATTGCATATTGTTTGACAAGTCTTTTTGTAGTTGGGAGTTAAAAGTCTGAGTAGTCTGTTGTGATCTATGACCGGGAACTGCGGATGAGATTCTTTGTTGTAAATCCTGGGTAGTCAGACACCAGTCCTTTGTAATTGTTCCTTGGAAAATGGAATTTGCAGCGAGATATGTTTGTTTTATGGAATATGCTAGTTTAAGTTGAATTAAAGGATGCATTAACATTGAAGCATGCATTGTGTCAATTGTTTGATGGTAAAAGCATCTTGCTATATAATATTACTCATGAACAGTGTCATTACTAACCGCGAGTGCTAGCATCCCGTAGCCGAGAGGCAACTTAAGAAATTTGAGGATGCTTGTTTTCAGACCCAATAAACATGGTTGAAATAATATTCTTCAATATCTTATCAAGGATAATTTGCTGTAGTTGGCAATACGACACAATCTTGAAGGAAGAAGGGGCACAAAACCAGCATACATACAACAAAACAAAGTTCAACCCGCCAGCTGTCTTGACAATGGCAAATAAACATTTAGATGTATAATCTAATAAAAATGTATAATTACAACTGTGTCAGGTACTAGTCATATGTGTAATTGGGTACAATTATTACTCCTCCACTTTGTGTTCAACATGTGAGTGAATGAAACAACTCTTATGAGATGTATACAATAAAAATCTTGAGGTAAATTAGTTAGTGTCAAAGTTCGCTGCTTCAATGGCTTCAGTCAAGATTTCTTGCAACAAGTAAGCACGCAGTCATCCAGAAACTGACTGAGCTGAGTAGTATAGAGTTTTGGGTCATTTCTAAAATGATCGACATGAGGCGTGGACACGAAGTTGCAAGCCCTCACCTCAAGTCCAGCCTTTCGCTGTTCACTGATGAATGATTCTACTGATCCAGCAGGAATGACTCTATCAGCGGAGCTATAAATATATAGCTGTGGGCAACTTGGTTGCCTTGATGATAAAACGTTTAGCACATCAGAAAGCCGCCTGAAATGTGTAAACGTAATCTTCAGTTAAAAATCAAAATACCGCTAACAATTATGCTAATGACATGAAGGATTTATCCAAGTTTTGCTTTGGTGTTGCTCCAACAACATTAAGTATACATTACCTATTAACATTAGGAAGATTCAATATGACTTCGAAGAACTTCTCAAGGACGACTAGCAAAGCTGCTTCAGTTACTGCAGGTTTAGGTTCCACAGTTGTTCTGGTGCCAAGCGATAGTTCCACATTGGAGTCAACTGACTTCACATGCACCTTTGTAGCAACACTATTCTTTTTCAGAAAAGCGGCACTGAAACCTGAAGCCCAGACCTGACAAATGGCATCACGGTCATTAGAATTAGAAAGCCAGAAGAAAATAGAATAAGGGGGAAAAAACTATACATCATCAGATAACAATATTATGCAATAACATTATCAATTAAAGCAAAAATAGTCATCAAATACTATCTTCATAGTAAAATGGTGCGTTACATGTCAGATTCCGCAGATGTTGGCTAGATGGCAACAGGGTATTTTTCAAATAAAAGCTTAGCCAAATAATGAAAGCAAGTTCAGAATCAATGATCTAGTGACACATAAAGCTCAATACCTGAATGAATCAATCTATATAGATGCCTGGATCAAAAACCTGGTAAATCTAAGATTTAAACATTTCTATGCCAGCTGTCAACCATAAAACTTGGACGAGTTATGTGAGAACTAAGAAAATGTGGAAGGGGCGCTTCAGATGGTTTGATCACATTCAATGTTGGTCTTTGGATACCCCTAATTATAGGAATGTTGAAATATAAATTTGAAAAGAAGAAAAAGAGAAGATGGGGGATAATGTTCCAAGTTACCTTCCAGCAATTAGTTTCAAATCAATGAATAGACATATTTTATGCACAAGTTATTCATCCAGTAGACAATTTCTTAACCCTTCTTAATAATTTTTATGTTATTACCTGAGGATCAGGAGCAGCAACAGGTGCAGAATCCACTATGCAGCCTTTGATACTTCCCACTAAAGAAGGATCCTGCTGCTGTAGCTTCTCCAATATAACTCCGTATCTGTGACAATCATAAATGGGACCACATATCAACGTACAATCTACTTACAAAAAACAGATAAGAAAGCTTGCTGTTCTAGCTGCGTCTAAATAATATTTATTCGAGTACCAGGGAGAGATACAGCCAGATAGAGATGGCAAGGAAACTTACGTTAACCATCCAGTGTTGCTGAAAGTGTGAAAAACCAACTTCTTTCCGTGCTCTTCTTCCATCCAATCAGCCAAATGGTTTACAAGCAATTCTATGTCTTGCTCAGCTTTCCCACCAACTTGGTAACTAAGAATCTCGGCAATTGGAAAAGTAAAGGTAATGGCATGAAACCCTCTTGAGGTATACCATTCAGCATATTTCTTTAGATGTTTCTGCTTCGATCCTAGCCATCCTAGTAAAACCACTACAGTCCTAGACTTTTCCGACGAACAATTAGAGGCGCCAGTAACGTCAATTGCATTTGGCTCAGGTAGATGCCATCTGTACAACACATCTGGTGAAGAAGCCGCAATATTATGCTTAAATGCAATAGAATTTGGCCCTTTGGCCAACTCTGCAGACTGATATGAATTGATTAGAAGAGGCGAGGAAGCAACAAAAGAACCTAAAGGAGTGGTAGCAAAACACGCGCTCCTTAGAGCAAAAGGGAAATTGACATCAGGAACGGGTACGCGGACTCTAGTAACGAATGACAAATTTGCCAGCTGGGAAACCGATATGTGAGAAACCCATGAAAAGTGTGGTTCTTGAACCGAATTAGACGATGCAGAGTGGGAATGTTCAGAGGTGGAACAAGCGTCTAATGATCGAAGAGACTGTAGTTTTTCAGAAAAGTCGGCAGAAAGAGAAGCAACGGTAACTGCGGCAGCAGCAACTACAGGTCGTTGAAAGATTCCAGACAAGGAACCCATGGTGGAGGTACAAGAAGAGAATCTATCATAAGAAGATATAAATATAGATATAGGAAATCCGGTGACGAACCAGATGGCCCAAAATCAAAGGAAAAAATCACTTGCAATGAATATGAAAACAAGTTTCAAAAGACGACCAATTGATAAGACCAAGAATATGAAACGGGATGGCTTTTGTTTCTTCAAATATAAAAGGGAACGTGGAAAATATAAAGCTCCACGCGAGAAACAGGGAAGCAAGGGTAGAATATTCCATAGGCTATACGAATTTAGTACCAGAGAAAGTCGGGCTGTCAAACTTCCCTCCAATTTGACAGCCCGATCAACCGACCAGGAAGCTTCTTCCTTCAGGCGAAAACAACCGCGTATCTGCCAGATCAACCGTCAAATCCACGTTAAGCCCTCAAAGCGGGGAAAATTATCAATAAAATATAACTCGAACACGTGAAGGATTAGAAAAAGCAAAAGAGAAATCAAAAGTAAAGTAAAAATGTTGTCTTTATTTAGGGTTAACGTGGTGAGGGTGATTGATGTGCACATTTTGGGTTTGTCCTATACTCTCGGAGGCCCACTTCGCGTCAAGCAATGAAAGTCTATTAACCGAAACCACGAATTTATTACGCAACACGACAGACACAAACACAACGTAAGCCACTAACAAAATTATTTTTAAAAAAAACAAAACTTATGCTACCATGAAACGAGAAATTTTGCTTACAAAATGAGTCAAAACTCAGCTAGTTACCAAGCACTCAATTTTGATTCAATTCCACCGAAAAGCCAAAAATCCAAAATGCCCAATTTGTACCGTTCATCAAATCGAATATCTTGGAATTGGGAAATAGAAAATGATAAAATGAATGAGTATTAGAGGAGGAAAAGATGAGTATATCTGCATATATTCAATCAAAATCCTCTTCTTGGCTCGAAACAATCCGCATAAAATCAAGAGATAATGAAAAGAAACCGAACAAGGAGAACTAACCAATGACCAGAAAAGCAACGGAAAATGCAGATTGCACGAAGCTGTTTATTCTTTCTTCTTTCTCGGATTCTAAAGATGAAATAAGCTTTGAGAGAGAAAATGTGGAAGACAAAGAAGAAGGGGATGAAGGGGCTGGTGGGAAGTGGTATTTAATATTTTATTTTTAGGTTTTAATCGGTTTGTTTGTTGGTACGAAGAATATTAATTTAATAAATAAATGTAAAAATGGAAGGTGAGTTGTGTGAATGTGAGTGCCTACGCTTTCTTACTTATTTATTCTTTTTTGGTTTTTAAATAAATAAGAGAATAATGCGAAACATATATCGATTTTTCGGTCAGGTTTGATTAATTCAATCATAAAAGTTTTGAATGGTTCAATTTTTTTTATAATTTTTAATTTTTTATTCGATTAATTTTAATAACTTTTGTTATTAAAAATTGATTAATTTATTAATTAATCGAAAAAAATTTATAAATTAATTAATTTTTATTTAATAATTTCTTTTTTAATTAAATTATAAAATTTTTAATAGATAAAACAATCTCTTTTAATCATATTTTAAATTTTTTAATTTTATTTAATTTTTAATAAGTTTTGCGATGTTCTAATTCCTATTAAACCTTAAAATTCTTGTCTTACTAATTTAATTTCTTGTTCGATATTTAAAACATGGCTTATTGTCCCAAAGAAAAAATAATAACAACTTTGAATTAATTTTTAAATTTTAGAAATAAGATAAACAATATTCTGAAAGGATATCCAATCAAATAATATGAAAATTAATTTGACCAAATCTGTTATGCAACCTTTGTCGGTATTACAAGTGGTGGCTGTGATTTGCCAACTTTAGGCCATCTCTAATCATTACACCAAATTTGGTATAAAGTAGAATATTCTCATAATCTTTTTACATTAAATTTGGTATTACTCCAACTATTATACACCAAATTTTTACACTAAAATTTTTTCAAAGAATATACCACAATAATTTAGTTATTAACTAAATTAATTTATATTTATATAACCACAATAATT
>JAOTAX010000196.1:6884562-6910138 GCA_025629825.1 Erythroxylum guanchezii | reverse complement strand
CAAAGTAAAGAATAATGGTGGAAATTGGCTTGGAGGGTGTGAAAATTAAAAACGCTTACTCTCTTCTGCAACTCTCTACCACAACTTATGAACAGGGTCATCGCAAACAATCCAAGCTCAAGCTACCATTTTTCCATTTCCCATTTTCAACATCACATGGAAAAGCCGAAAGAAAAGAACAGACAAAAAAAAAACCCAGATAACTTACCCAAAATCTGGAAATGGTAGAACGATGGAATCACGAAGTGGAGAAGAGAGTCACGAACTTGAAGAAGTGGAAGAAGTTTCGAGAGGGAGGTCGAAGAAATTTCAGACGTCGAAGATTCGGGAGGCTTAAACATGAGAAGATACTGAAGAAGAATAGTCATTCGTGGAATACATAAAGATAGTTTGAGACTAGTTTTTTCTATTCCCCAAATTTAAGAATAGATAATCCTAAAGATTGCTTATTCTATGTTTGAAACTAACCAAACACAGGTTTTATAATATAGCAGGGAATAAGCCAGGAATAGAATTGCTATTCCATTAAACCAAACATCCCATCATTCTCTAAAACTATAACAGCAAAACATTTATTCATCAGAAAAAACGTCCAAAATCCCACAAGAGTATAATTCAACTTTCCAATCCCATACTGAGTCATACTAAATTCAATATGATTCAACTTTCCAACCCCATACTGAGTCATACTACATTCAATTCTACATGACCCATCAAATGAAAAGAAAAAGGACAAAAACAAAGCATTAGATCATCTGGGTAGATCAATGGCACTTGAGATTCAATGACATTCAATGAAAAGGAGTATCATTAATGTAAAACCCAACAATGGAATTCAATGACAATTACTTCATGGTAGAAGCACAAACAAAAATCTCAACAAGTTCATCCATGATGAATCAACATATAAACTTTATGAAAAACTCACATTGCACATACGACAGATTGCCATTGAAGTGGCTAACTGATTCAGTAAGTTCAAAACCATATCCCTTGGGAGTTGTTTCGCCATTTCAGTAGATTCTTTTCCAAATGACTCAGAAATAACACCTTTCACAAGAATTGGGTGGTCACAAGCCTGACGAAGGCGCAAAAGCATCAAAAGAATGTTGGCATAATTTTGATTCACTGTGCCAGCAGCAGCATATGCCTAGACGTTACATATCAAAAATTTGAGACATAATATTCATCACAAAGAATATTTGGAAAAGATAATATGCAACAAGGAATCATTCTGAAAGTGAAGCCAAACTACAGTATTATTGGGAAAGATTTCAAGGTCAATCATTTGAATAAAGATGTCAGTCTAGCTCCATGAAAAATTGCAACTGTCCAAAAGAATTACCAGCTCTTGTGGGAAAAAAATAGAACAAGATTTTCATAAGATGTGCTTCATTTCTCACTCAGATTGTGCAAATATTCCATCTAAACATTTCTTTTTTTTTTCCTTTTCTACATTTGTGTCAATCAACCAATTTCCAGTCTAATCAAATAAGAAAATAAGAGAAAAACCATCAGGAATAGATATCTAGATAGAGAACGGTTTCTCCATTTTGGAGACCTTGTTGCCAATTCCAGATTCACATAAGAGAAGTGTAGCATGAATATATGCAGTATTATGATCCAAACTTTTTCAGTACTAGCAACAGAGAGATCGGGGGAAACTTTAGAAATATAACTCAAATTCAGAATAATTAAGCTACAAGAATAAAAACGAGGATAATAATTAAACCACAAGAAGGTCAGGTTAATAGGCATAATGACTTCTAATTTCCATATAACCACCATAGAATTTTTTTTCCCTCTTTTTCTTCATGAAATCATTACCAATTCTCTTCCAAGTAAATGTTTTGAAATGGAATTCCTTAATAATAGATCAAAGGAACTTTAAAACTTTTCACAGGTTTTCCAGCTATCAGCACAATGTGACAGCTTCGGAAAAATGATCAAACTGGCACCTATCAAACCCCAAGCAAAATCACGATTGTATAATTGTTACCTCAACCACCACGCATCAAGAAGAAAGTGATTTTGTTTCTCTAACATTTTAAAATTAATGATTCATTAAGGTCAGCATCTTGAAAATCCATGTGGTATTAAGACGGAGGTAAGTGGTATTATTATATGATTAAGCAGTAATTTATTCCTCCATTTCTCTAAGTACACGGTGAATTGAATTTGCATTGTTAATCAAGTAGCCTGTAGTTGTTGAACAGAGAAATATGGGGAAATGAAAGTGTATATTCCACCTGATCTGGGTTTCAATGGCATTGCAACTTAGTGTTTATAGATTTCTAACTTAGATGGGAAATATTGTGTGCCTTTTATAGACATAGTATTAAAAACCAATTAACTTTCAAATGCTGAGAGGTTATTATTGCTTTTGATTTATACTCTAAAACCAAATGTAGTAGTATGAGAGTGGCCAGTTTTTCCTTGCATTGAGCCTTTCCCTTAAAATCAGATGAAATGGCACAATTTGCATGTCTTAACTCGTAATCAAAATACTAGCCGCTGCAATTTAAAACACTCAAGTAACGAAGATATGAAATAAAACTTGTGTTTAACTTCTCTAGTGACATGACATGCAAAGCTCACCTTAAACTTGGATCGTGAATCAGCTTCCAGACGTGTATAAAAAGCTCGCTCCTCAGCAGCAAAGTCTACTTTTGTCAAGCGGATTGATTTTGGTGGCAGCTTAATTATAGGCTGCCCATCAATTAATGTTCCTACATTTAAAATCACATGTATGTTTAGGAAATGGCGTTGAAGAGATTACGATCAACAAGCAGTTACTAAGTTTACATGTGAAGCTGAAAACATTGTTTTCAGCAAAATATCATGTGTTTGACAACCAACATCTAGACAGCCAGAAAGAGACAATAAATATTATTCAGACATCTTACTTGTTATCTATCGCTATAAACTTACATTGGCATCAATAAAGCTGATAAAGATGAAATTCCAATCAGGAAAATTGATGTTACTTAAGAATACAGTAGTCTCCTACTTAACCAATATATGCTCCAAAATGGAAGAATATAGAAATAGGAGGGAAATACTAGCTTGCCAGGAAAAGGTAGAGGTTGAAGAGCAAAAGGAAGTATGTATCATAATTTCTGATAAATCATAGAGAATCAACTAAATTGGCTTAACCTTAATAAAATTCAAACCCACTTATTTAATATCTTACAGTAAGACAAGCTATCAGTATTATTTCAATATATGACATATTATTATTCCCAAATATGACATTGAATAACCATAATGTCTTCCCTCAAGTTGAAGCAAATGCATCCAGCTTGTTACAAATAAGATCTGTCCTAGGCTCATATAAAGATCAAAAAGTTAAGAGGCACTAAAGAATTCCCAGTAGGAAAAATAGGAGACACAAAGTGGAGTTTAAACAGCAGTAAATCGTAGAAAAGATGCACTATTTCAATCACGAAGAAAGAATGAAGTTTCATCAGAGCACAGAAAGAAAGCAAGAAAAAGCCATTACCTTTTGTACGACGCAGCATAACAGCCCTGAGAACTGCTTGTATCTTCTTATATCCTTGTTGAGCATTTCTTGATATTGGAGCTTTTAAACCAAAATAAAATGCCTTATACATAGAATAAGGTTCATATCTAAGAAACCTGAAGTAGCTGAACAAATCATCAACAGCATTCTGTATAGGGGTTCCTGATAAGCACCACCTCTTTTTAGCACGAAGGCTACAGCAGGCTCTAGCCACTTGCGTTCGATGGTTTTTTATTGTTTGAGCTTCATCTAGTACAACCCTAGACCAATTAACTTTAGCAAGAGGACCACAATCAACAGAAGAACAATCTGCACCCTTTTTACCCTTTTTTCGCTTCTTGCTACCATTAGCCTTTTTCCTTTTACCATTATCAGTAGAAAATTTAGAAGATAAGCCATACTTATCCCCATCTTTCTCGTCAGCCTCATTCTCATCAACCATAGGTTGTTTTGGAACTTCAACATTTATGAGAGTATATGTCGTCAAAACAACATCATACTTTGCCAATTCCGCAGGATCCTTGGTCCTACTTCCCCCATGATAGATCAGAAAAGAAAGTTTAGCTTCAGGCGCAACTTTCTCATCCAGCTCTCTGGCCCATTGTCGGAGAACACTAGCTGGACACACGACTAAGGTACCAGCTTGTCTTCGACCTCTGAATGCCTGTGAAGAGCTACCAACTTTTGGCATTGACTTAACATTGTTAGAATCTAAAATCTCCTTCACATTACCCATAATAGGATTGCCTTTGTTGTCATCATCATCATCATCCAAAGTTAAAGCTTCAGTTTTTCCCTGGCTTTCTGACTTTGATCTTGACTCCAAAGACTTTTGTAATTGAATAAGAGCAATTATGGAGATAGTTTTACCAAGGCCCTGGGGTACAAAACCAAAAATTGAGTTTGGATCATATAAACCAGGACTTAAGATATTGAAACTAACTCAAAAAATAAAGAAATAAGCTCTTTTAAGTAACCTGGTCATCAGCTAGAATTCCTCCTGCACAATGCAAACTTTTTGTTTCTTTCTGAAGCATCCATGCCAATGCAATCTTCTGTAGTTAAAAATTATTGTAAATCAACAGCCACACAGACCCATAAATAGTCATATGAAGATTTTAAGAGGTATGACCTGGTGCCTAAGCAGAGACACAGATAATAAACCGTCAGGTAGATCAAGTTCCACTTTCGGTTGATTAATCTCCTGCAAAATTCACTCTTCATGAATAAAGCAATAAGAACTTAAAAACTTCAAGATTCACCATAAAGTAAAACTGTATGGTAACATAATTCTAATATGTGTAGAAAATTCATGCATCACAGTTGCCATAATTTCCAACAGACACTATGCCATAAAATAGTAGCAAAAAGATCAAGAAGCCCAAAACTTGTGAATGAGACTGATGTAGGACAAGCATCTAAATTGAAAATATAGGTTGCTGGAGCTTTGAATTTAGAGCTGGAGTTAAGAAAAAAGGAAAGAAAATAAAGGATTATGGTCTAAGAATCACTATTCACACTTCGAGATCTGAAAATCTCATAATTCACTAAAAATGGAAAATAGATATTGACACAGTATTAACTAATTGAAACTAAACTCTAACTAGATAGCTATTAACTAGAACTAATCAACTAAATACAAGAAAAAAAATCTAAACAAAGTAGAATCGTATTGCAAGTATAAGCCACTCTAATCTTCATCAGACTTTACTGGAGCTTAACATAGAAACCATGGAAACTCATGCATGTCCATAAGAGCACAAGACAAAATTCACTGTTAATAAGTAACCATAAGCTACTTTAGCATCCAATACAGAAGTAGAAATTTTTCTTTTCAAATTGCTGCGACAAGAACAATTTCAAAGTTCAAAGCTCTCTTTTTCTCTAAAATATTGCAGCACTCAAGTTCGTTTTCAACTGGTTTTCAGCATGGTTTTTGGTAGTTTCAAGCCTGCTTGAATAAAGTTATTATAAAAAATACAACAGGGTTTGTCATAAAATACCCAAGAGGAAAGCAAAAGGATTTTGTTATAACAAATAAAAGGACTAAAACTTTCAAAATTGAAAGACTTGTCCCAATCATATGCAAAAACAGTTTAACTTTTTGTGATTTTCCCTAAACTATTCCACCTCAGCTCAAATACAGAAACTGTCCTCATCTTTAGGTCACTCAGGCGCAACAAGAGACTTCATCAAAGCAACTTTTCCTAGAAGAAATCAACATTATGTCGAATGTTTTTCCAATGTCCTTCAACAATTTTTTACCTTGTGTCAGTTTCTTCTTCTTCTACTACTTCAATCATTAAGATCATTTTAATACAAGTGCCACTTTTTAATTTCCATTGCATCAAGAAATGGTTTACTATGACTATGAATAATAAAATGATGTGCATTAATTTTTACATGGTTAAAATACCCCTTATACTCCAAGTTCCATTATTATTTCACTATTATAACGGTCAGCTTTTAATGGAAACAAAGCCAAAAGATAATTCAGAAAAAATGATAATTCTAACTATTAATACTAGTTCTTTCAATTGCATTTTTTTTTAAAGTGAACGAGTAATGCCTTATTCTCTTTTTTCTTGTTACTACCATTTCCATGTCCTTACAACAAGAATCTTTCTGTCAATGAAATCAAAATAAAAATCAAAAGGCAACATAGATTTAAACTTCCTTTTAAGATAATCCTATCAAACTTCCATCACCATTGTGTTTGTCCCAGCTCATTTAAAGTTTACAAGCCTGTCATCAATATGCTAAAGATGCTTGCAACCCATATGAAAACAACCACGATATAATAATAAACAGAAATTATATTTCCACCTTTGTAACCAAGGAGATGTAACAACTCATATCTGTAATTGAAATGATTAAAACAAATAATAGCAATTAATTCTAAGAAGTACCTCCAATGCTGCTTGGAAAATCAGCCTCTCATCAGCTCCATCAACCCCTTCTTCACCTACCATGGATCGGTATACAGGGTCACCTGAACCAGTAAGTTGTGTAGAGGCGACAGATTTTCCAAGTGCCAAGGATGATGGCAGCATCCTACTTCCACTGTTTTCATATAATACAATGTCTTCATTACTGCCCCTGCTATACTGGTCCCTCACATAGCCCATTCCATTACTTGAACTTGGCCCTGCTGGATGGTATATATTTCCATAGATATCCTGAGTACCACTTGCACTTAAGTTATTTGATCTGGTGCTTGATGAAAATGGCTGTACTGATGGTGGAAGGGTCCTCTTCAAAGCCTGTTGAGATGAAAGTTTCTCATAATCGTTACCAGAACCATTGCCAATTCGAGAATTAACACGATGCAGTCCAAGATCCCCATTCCCTACGAAATACTGAGAATCATGTATGCGGCCCGCAAATGAATTGGATGACCTAATGTCATCTGCAAAATCAGATTGGCTCTGTAGCCTTGTTGACGAATTCCCATTTACACCTGATGAATTCCCATTCCTGGGATAAAATCTTGAAGGAAAATCAGCCTTTGGATTTTCTCCACCATAACCTGATAGAAAGTTCAACACTCAGATATCTGGCACCATATTCAACTTCTTCTCCTAACAAACATATAACCGCATTTTACAATTCAAACTTCAAAGTATTGATACTTGGACAAAAATTAGTCAAAACAGGAAAGAAAACAAAATTTGAAAAACATGGGGAAAAAACAAAACTTGTGAAATGCGTGTACGACAATGACCTCTATTCCTTGAACTGGAGGCCTGGGAATCCGCCCAAGTTGGAAGAAGCCGAGAGAAAGAGGAGCCTGCAGCATGTGTATTAACTTCTCCAACTTCATCAAAGTCAATATCACTGTCAGAGGAACTAATATTTATAGGATTAACTTGAGCCATTGAAATTCAATGGCAATTATCTTTATCTTTGAACTAAAAATATATGCTAATCTTTTCTTCTGTTAAATATCCATTACTAAAAAAAAGAAAGCCCCCAAAAGAGTCAGAGCTCCAACCTGCAAGAACCAAAGTGAGGTTTATGTTTCAATGTAAACAGGAATAACTTGAAAATTGAAACAGAATTACCAAAAACCGAAGCGATTTCATATCTCCAGAATCAGAACACGGAATAAAAGAAGATCACACAAGATAATCCACAAAGAAAGAAAGTGCGCGCATTTGCCCACAATTTCATAAATTAAAAAAAATAAAGAACAAGTTGTTACTTCAATTACATACAGAGAAGGAGAGAAAAAAAAGAACCCTAGACTGCAGATAGCGAAATTAAAAGGGGCATCGAAGTTGAAACTTTGGGATATTTAATAATTAAGCAAATACACAAGAAGCAAAGAGAGCAGGAGTTTTACTTGAGGTTGAACGAGCAAGGCAGTGGTGAGTCGGATTCTCCACCCAAAGAGACAACCGTGTTTTTCTGTACCGAGTCAGACGTCTTTGGTTCGGGTCACGGGTTTCGGATCGTCTTAATTACAGATTAGTTCTATAAAAAGAAAATTTTAAAGTCACGAAGAAGAAGCTGAATAAATGAATAATAAATTAACAATCAACACAACTTCAAGACTTTTGTTTAGGATAACTTGTATTTATTAGATCGATTTTAAAAAGTAATAATTAATTTTTTAATTTTTAATTCTACTCTGAATATTTTTTTGTTCAAAAAAAGATTTTAGTTAGAAGAATATTCTCTGTACCTACATTTATATAAAAAAGATAATATAACATATAATTGTTAAAATTCGAAGGTAAATAAACTAACATATCATCAAAAATATAGTTTATCCTAAATATCTTTATCACCTAATCATAAATATCTTTATCACCTAATCATCTTGGGGCACATATAAGGTCTTCTATAGTATTAAGACGAAACCAAGCATGATGAAGACTAATTATCTGAAAGTAAGTAGTAAAACTAGACTCTAAAGCAACAATAAATACTATAATTACTAAAATATCTTATGCAATTACTTGTATAATGGGAAAAGCATTTCTACGTGTCTTCTACCATGATGATACACTAAATTGCACATTTTCAACTGAGGTCACAATACCTACCTCAAAATAGTTGTTCAACTTTATCCTATTGTAAAAATTCATAGTTTCTTTTTTCTTGGTAAATTGTTTAAATTCAAGATTATATCAACAATAGATGAACAAGAAAATGAAGCTAAAGTTGATACTAACCTACTATGATCCTGATCTTCATACAATCTTAGTTGATAATCATTAAACAAATCATACCTGAATTGTTTAATGATATCAACATATGCTTAAGCTCAATCACCATACAACTTTTGATAATAAAAATATAGCCACTCCATCTTGTATATCAAGTCCAACACAAAAATGACCACCACAATTTGTCCCCATCATATACTAATAAGAATTGAGTTTCTCTATCATCTACTCAGCCATGACTATAATCACCTCATTCAAGATATGTCATTTATGTAACAGTTCCGATTTAATATTGATATTCTATAAACACTTAAGGAATGGCCTAACTATTAGATTTATATTTTATTTCTTGTGGCTTAATTGGGTTTGTGCCTATTGCATAAGTTTGTTGTTAATACTAAAGCAAAGATTTTAAACTATTATGATAATATTATTTTTTACTACATCCTAATTAATGTTGGAAATCAATAATCGTTATTTGTATTTTCAATATGCTAGTTGATAGGTTTAGATTATAGTATGTTTTCTAGGTCTTTGAGTATGTTTTAAAGTGTTTTCTTATATGATAATCGCATTTTTAAGACTTAGAATTGTGTTTTTATTTGTGTTTTAATTGTTTGATTGGTTTAGAGAAAGAGTTTGATCTTAATTTTATATTTCAAGGGGTGCTAGATGCATTTTTTAGTGAGTGGAAATAGCAAAAGTGAAGAAAAGATAAAGAACTTGAAGAATGTAGCAACCACGATCGTGCAAATGCCACTATCGTGCATGTTAAAAGGATGAACTCTCTGTCATGATCATGGCACAACCCACAATCATGACAGAAGACATAAACAAGGCAAATGTCACGATCATGGTAGCTCTCACGATCGTGGCAGGGTGTTTTCAACACACGAGTTTTTTTTTTTTGTATTTTTGATATTTCAAGGCTATTTTTGGAACCAAATTAAGTAGGAAAACCCTAAAAATAATCCTAGAAGCCTTCAGAAGTATTTAAGGAAAAGAAACACACCAAAAACCAGGCAGCAAACTAGATTCAAAGAAGATCAAAGAGGAGACATCAAGAGAAGCTCTAGAAATTCTAAATTTTCAAATCAAAACTCCAACTAGTGTTTTTGTCTTTTCCTTCAATCATTTCATTATCTTGAATGTTTATTTGGATTACTAGGATGTTAAACATGATTATGGGTTTCTAAATCTATATTAGGGTCTTTTCTTAATCTGTTTTGTTGAACTTTATTCTTGTTGAATTGAATAGATATATTAATGCTTTGTAAAAGCTGTTATGCTTATACTTGGTAATAAGTTGAGAGAGTGAATCAAGTTATTTGTGTTAAGGTGCACAATGAGAGTTGGCAGCTTAATAGACTTGCAAATATCATATTAATAAATAATCGAAGATAGATTTTAATTGTGAACTAATTATCTTTAGGATTATCATAAATCCAATTGAATAGTTACGAGTAGTTTTATGAATTGAGAGGTTGCAATTATATTATTATTGATTTCAATTAGGATTAATTGATTAGATCCCAAGAGAGAGTAATCAAAAACCTTAAAATATCTAGGATCAAGCATAATTGAATCAACAAGATAAAGGAGAGACAAAATAAGTATAGAATAATTCCTAAGTTTCTAGCTTTGATTAACTTTATTCTTATTGATATCTCAATTATTAGATTGTTTCATTTTATTAGTTATTTCAATTTTAGTAATTTATTTTAATTCAATAAATCTTTTATTACCTTAGATAAAGTAGATTCAAGTTGTTAGGTGACTAATTAGTCCTCGCGGGAATATTACCCTTGGTAGTACGAGTTACCATCTGTATACTTGCAGTACTGAAAGTTTTTATATACAACTTATCAACAAGTTTTTGACATCATTGTCATGGACTAAATTAGCATCTTGTACGATTTGAATTCCTTTGATTTAAGGATTTGATACCTTTTCTTGTGTGATTGCAATTGCATGAACACAAGGATCACTCAGAGTTCAAGCTAAATAGAAGACACATCAATTATAGACATTAAAAAGAAAGAGAGAGAGATTTAAAGAGCTAAAAGCTAAGAGGCAATAGAAAGAAAGATGACGGAGGATGGAAATTAAGGAGCAATAGTGGACCTTGATGGACTTCATGAGGCCAAGGTTCAATGCCAATCAATAAGGAATCCATAACCATCAGTGTCAACAGCTACATTCGAATTCAAACCAATACTGCCAAACATGCTGCAAACTAACATGCAGTTTCATGGTTTGGCCAACTAGGATCCCAATGCTCATCTGGCCAATTTCTTAGAAATTTGTGATACATTATGATATAATGGGTAGTTAGAGGATATATCCAAGATGAGGCTCTTCCCCTTCACACCCAAGGATAGAGCCAAGGCGTGGTTGAATTTACTCAACCAAGCGAATATCACAACTTGGGAGTAGCTTGCCAAATCTTTTTGGCTAAGTACTTCCTTTTGACAAAGACAAAAAAGCTTATAAAGGAAATTAAAAATTTTCAGCAAAATAAAGGGGAGTCTTTATATGAAGCATAGAAGTGATATAAGGAGTTACAAATGAGTTGTTTGCATCATAATTTGCCAAGGGAGTTCCTTTTGCAAATGCTTTACAATAAAGTCAATCCACCCACATGAGACACCATTGATGTAGCTGCTAGAGAATCATTAATAAGAAAAACAGTTAACAAGGTGAATGATTTGTTAGAGGAGATGGCGAATAATAGTTGTCATTGGACTTTGGAATAAAGTAGACAATAGTTAACCTTTTAGGATCAAAAGGGAATGAATGTTGTAGGTTCAGTGACAGCATTGCAGGCTGAGGTCACTAACCTAACTTAGTAATTAAATAATATGAAAGTCAACTCTTCCTCTCCACTCAAAGCAATTAAGCACAGAGGTGAGGAATACGGACAAGAGAGTCATATCACAGTTGATTGCTTCCTAATAGAAATAACAACGTGGAGCAGCTTAATAAGATCTCATCTTGACTAATTATTTAATATTATCTCCTTTTTTAATTTATTTTTGTGCTTAAATGTTAAAATTAATGTATGTTTTGTTTTAGGAGATAAAAAGATGAGATTGCATCAAATTGGGACTCTATTGATGATAATGACAAATTTTGGATAAAGTGAAGAGATTGATGCAGTGGATAAGGCTAATCACTTGAAGAGTTAGAATTTGTCTTGAAGACTTCGCCTTATCCTTATCATGGAGTTTGATTTTGAATTCATTTTAGATAGACATATTTACAAGTTGGATTAGGATTATATTAGAAAACCCTATAAAAGGGACGTTTCTCACAACAGAAAGAGGTTCTCTCTTTTTACGTTTTTAGCAATTCTTAGTCTTTCTTCTATTTTTGTTATTGGAGCGAAAGCCATGTATGGCTAAACTCATCTTTCTGATTCAAGGGAATTCGATACTTTGATTGTAACTTTGTGAGGTTTTGTGTTTCAAACTTTTATTCACGTTTTAATTCAAGTATTTCTTGTTTTGAGTTCTCATATTTTATGAATAATTGATATTCGATTAATCTGACAATTTAATTTAATATTGATTATTCTATCACTATCCATGAATTCAATGATCCGTAATTATCATAAAGGATTGGTACAAGTAGCAAATAAGTTATTTGTGAATTTTCATATTTAACTTATGATAAACAAGAAAACTAAATTGAATAGTTGCAGCTATCTTGATTATTTAATTTAAGGTTTAGTCTTTTTCCTGGAGCTTATTGCTATCATTTATTTGATATGGAATGTTATCACCCCCAGTCAATAAATGATAAGTTTTGGTTTGGATGATGGGTTTGAACCAATTAATTTAGAAAATTTGAGACTTATTACGGTTATCCCAATATGTTTTGGACTAATTGCTTGAATTGTGAAAATATTTTTTTAGACCAATGATCAATGTTACAATTAGATGAGATCTTTCCCTTGAATCAGAGTTTGTTAATCTTGATTTTCTCATATTTAAATTCAGTTGATTTAATTTATTTTCGTACTGGTTTCAGTAAATCAATTGTTTAATTAAAAACCCCACATTTAATTTTATTGCTGGAAATTAAGAAACTAGTGTTTAATTCTCTAGGGATTTGACCTAGTTCTATGACTACTATGACTACTACAAAAGTTTAAAGAATCGGTATTATTTTGGGGGCTTCGACAACCTAACCAAAATTTGATGCCGTTATCGGGGAACTATTTCAAGTTTCTTAGTTTCTTTGCGTTTTTATGTTTACAGTTACTGCTAACCTCTTGTCTTGTATGACTCGTGCTTCTCATACAGGTAAATTGTAATATAATCCAGAAATTGAGAAGACATCGCGTTGTTTGAGAAAGGAGACAAAGCAAGGAAGTCGTCATTCACCTTCAGGCGTGAAAGTTGACGTAGATCTAACACTTAGTGAAGACTCTAATTTTCAAGAAGCGAACGAAAAGATGACAAATCTTAACCTTAGAACGTTGAGGGAGTTAGTGGCACCGAATTTGAATCAAAAACCTTTATGCATTCAATTTCCAGATGTTGAGGTAGATTTCAAATTGAAATCTGGTTTGATTGACTTACTACCTATTTTTTGTGGTCTTGCAGTTGAAGATCCACATAAACTCCTGAAGAAATTTCATGTTGTTTGCTTTGGAATGAAGTCACAAGGGGTGATAGAAGAACAAACTAATCTCAGGGCCTTTCCATTCTCATTGAAAGATAAGGCAAAAGATTGGCTATGCTATCTTCCCCTTGGCTCAGTGACAACGTGGAATGAGATGAAAAGAATGTTTTTAGAGAAGTTCTTTCTTGCATCAAGAGCAGCGAATATCATAAAAGAGATATATGGGATAAGACAAATTATAGGAAATATATTATATTAATATTGGGAAAGGTTTAAGGAGCTATGTGTCAGCTATCTACATCATCAAATTCCCGATCAACTTCTGATTCAATACTTTTATGAACAACTATTACCAATGTATCGAAGTATGGTCGATGCAGCTAGTGGAGGAGCTTTGGTAAACAAAACACCTGAGGTAGCCAGATAGTTGATATCAGTTATGGCTAAAAATTGTCAACAGTTTGGGACAAGGATGGATGGAGCTATTAAACGTGTGAATGAGGTAAGTAATATACACCTTGAGGATAAAATATCTAATTTAACCACTCTGGTTCGTCAAATGGTAGTAGGTCAATTGCAATTGGCAAGAGTGTGCAGAATATGCACATTCCCTAGACATCCTACGGATATGTGCCCTACATTGCAACAAGACTCTCTTCAAGAAGCTAACGCAATAGGGGGCTTTCTTGGTCAAACTCAATGAAAGTATGACCCTTATTCCAATTACTATAAACCAGGATGGAGGGATCATCCAAACTTGAGCTATGGAAATCAAGGAGGCCAACAACTATATCAACCTCAAAATTTTAAACAACCTCAAGCTCCTACATACGCTCAACCTCAATCTTCAAATGTAAGTAAGTCTTTAGATTAAATTGTTAAGGCACTTGCTAATAATACTCAACAATTTTAGCAAAAAACAAGGGCAAGCCTTCAAAACATGGGAAATCATATCACTCAATTAGCCACCTCGATAAGTAAATTGAAGGTGCAAGCATCGAAAAAATTATCTTCCCAAACGGTGGTGAATCCTAAGGAGAATGTGAGTGCAATGACTTTGAGAAGTGGTAAGGAAATTCAATCTGGAAATGCTTCACCAATGGAGGTAGAAAAGCACGATGATAGAGAAAAGAAGGAAGAACTTCCAACTAAACAATCGACAAAGGTACAAAATGATTTATCTTCATCAATATCAATTAATACGTTTACCTCCTTTTCCTAGCAGGTTGGCTAAACCAAAAGATGATGGATATGAAAGAGAGATCTTAGAAACTTTTAAAAAGGTGGAAATCAATATACCACTTTTGGAAGCCATCAAGAAAGTTCTGAAATATACAAAATTCTTAAAAGAGTTGTGCACAAACAAAAGGAAGTTGAAGGACAAGGAGAGAATAATTTTGGGTACGAATGTATCAGCTATGATAAATAGGAAATTATCGGAAAAATATAAAGATCCGGGTACGTTTACACTTTCGGGTGTTATTGGTAATAGAAAAATTGAGTGTGCCATGCTAGACTTAGGTGTATCTATTAATGTCATGCTATAATCAATTTATTGAGCTTTAAATCTGAATTCTTTGCAAGAAACTAATATGATAATTCAACTAGCTAATCGTTCATATGTGCTCCTTATTGGAGTTATTGAGGATGTTTTAGTTCAAGTTAATGGTTTGGTATTTCTAGTGAATTTTTACATCTTGAAAATGGATGGAGGTAGTGTTGAAAATTCATCTTCGATTTTGTTGGGTAGACCATTTATGAATACGGCTAAGACGATAATCGATGTGCACGAGGGTACTCTTTCCGTAGAGTTTGATGGAGAAATATTAAAGTTCAACATTTATGAAGCAATGAAGTACTCGAATGATTTTCAATCCATTTTTCATATGGATATTGTGGATTCATTTGTGCTGGATATGTTTAAGGAAGAAAGTGATGAAGATGAGTTCGAGCTTAAGGCTAAATTAGAAGTGAACAAGCAAATTTATGAAACTTATGAAGTTAGAAAATCCTTATTAGCGGTTCTAACCAATTCGGAAACTTTGAATAATGAACTCACTATAACTCACAAGAAAATTTTACCTTCTGTTTTGCAAGCTCCGAAGATAGAATTAAAGGTGCTACCTAATCGCCTAAAGTATGTCTATTTAGGTGATGGAAAGTCATTACCCACAATCATTTCAAAAAGGTTAACTAAAGAGCAAGAGGAAGAGCTAATAGCACTACTTAAGGAGTACAAAACTGCAATTACATAGAAGTTTGGGAAGAACCGACCTTGTCGAGCATAACGACATTAAATAATTGCACTTTTCAAGAGGCAACACAAAATATGACAATTTTATTTTATTTTGTTTTAGTTCTTTCTAGGATGCATTTGTTTGTTTTTGAAACATAAATTATTGACAAAAAAATTCCAAACTACTAAATCTCATAAGGCGAGATCTCGCCTTATGTGATTTAGTGTTTGGATTGATACTCTAATATTCTAAGAAAAATAAATTTAAAAAAGAATCGTAATTTTTTTCTTTCTTTATTATTTCCATTTTTACTTTATTTATTTATTTATTTATTTTTGAAAAAACGACAAAAACAAACAAACACCGTAATTTTTTCTTTCTCCTTTCATTTTATTAGTATTTATTTATATTTAAATTTATAAAAAAAACCTAATCTTTTAGTTTTTCTTTGCAGGAACATTAAAAATCCACCAGCTCTTCTTTGCATAGCACTGCTCCCACTACACAACACACCACTGCTCAACACTCACGCAGCCGCCAACATGTGTAGCAAGCCTCCTCCCCAACACACTAGCAACTCTTCCCATAGTCACCCCCACTTACGCTGCCCTCACCTATCCAACGTACCAGCAATCACTCTTTACCATGCAACCTCACACAAGCCCCTACCCACACAACTTTCTTCCACTCACACTCCCATGCCACTGCACATACCACTACACCTCTCTCCAATCACGCCACAACCCAGCAGTCTCCCACACACAATAGCTCTTCTCTACAACACAGTAGCACCAAAACCCACACTAATGCAGACGCATAACAACCCTCCTTGCACCCAACCACGTCCAATTTTTTAACTGTTTTTAATTGTTTCTTTTTATTTTTATTTTTATTAATTACTTTTAGTTAATCTTTCTTTTAGTTTAATTTCACTTATTATTAAGTTATTGTTAATATTTTTCTAAGTAATTTTTGTTTATTTTGTTTAGTGTAATGGGGCATTCTCTTGCTCCTACCAAGACCATAGCAAAAGGCAATTCACTGATGAATGTTAAATCTGTTGAAAGCTTTAAAGCTGGTAACAAAAGGAAGTGGGCGTGGATAATTTTCAAATGCTCACATCTTAGGGGAGTCATCTATTATTTATTTTCTTTGATTATCTCTATTGAGCTGTGATTATCTTATGCACATTAGAGACAATGAAAGATTTAGGTGTGAGGGAGCGAATGTTTATATTTGATGAACTTTGTGACTTTGTTGGAACTCATGATATGTTGATTCATATATTATTTATTCCTCATAATAGCTTCATAATTTTCTGATTGTTGTTCTTGAATAATTCTTAAGTTAGGATACATTTTTGGTTTAAGATCTAATGCAAGCAAGAAATAAGTAAGATTAGTGTTTTCATTAAATTATTTCAAGTATCTCATTGATTTTGTTGAATGAAAAGTGTGCAAGACTTTATGCAATTTTTGAAACCTACGTGAGCTTTGAGCTTACGAGTATTCATCACACATGTGCTCATATATATCTTTTGTTGTGTATTATCAAGCGTAGCTTTTCTGTGCTAGAATTTGCTTTTAAATAGGTGTTGAGACCACATTTTGATGAATTTGTATATAAAGATGATGAGGGCATTTAGGATAACCATTTTTGACTTAAACAAGCCTACCTTAATGTTTATCCCTAGAAAAATAATTTGAGCCTTATCCTTTCTTTCTTGCATAATAACCTTGTTTCAAGACGAATTTACCCTTTTTGTTGTTGATATCTTTAATAATTTTGAATTCTTAAATTGAAGGAATTGTATCAAGCTTATTTGCATAGGATTTTGACTATTTCCACAAAAAGTTAATTAGATGATTCAAGTTGCATTGTTTTGATTTTTTATAGAAAGGAGGAGAAGTAAAAAAAACAAATAAAAAACAAACCTCTTCGATATTTTTGTTTTAAAAAATAAAATAAAAAAGATGAAAACAAAAGAAAAGACAAAGTGATTGAAAGAAATGTCATTTGAAGCAAGTGAATTTTGATTTAAGTTAAAACTTGTGTGGATAAGTTTGTATGATTCCCTTCAATTTATTTAGCCAAAAAGTTCCTTTTGTCATACCTTGTCTAAGGCAAGTTACAACCCTTGTTAAGCCCATTTGATTTATACATTAGGTTCATTTTATTTAGTGGTGGAGATATGATTCTTCAACAAACTTATAGAAATAACTCGCTTTGTTTTCATTTGAGAGCTTAATGAATCCTAAACACTTTGAGCTTATAGAGTGAAATCCTTGTGAGGGTGTCAAGTCTTGTTCATTTGATTTCGATGGAATTAATGAGATGCTATGTTTTAACATTGTGTCCTATGAATGCTCATTCTCTTGATTGTTATTTTATCTTAACCCTTAAATGTGAATTAGTTTTTGGATATTTTTGGATGACATGAAGCAGATGAGAGGTTGTTATAAAGAAGATTAATGTATTAAATTGATGTATGCTTGAGGACAAGCATGAGTCCAGTGTGGCGAAATTTGATAAGATCTCATCTTGACTAATTATTTGATATTATCTCCTTTGTTTTGAATTTATTTTTGTGCTTAAATATTAAAATTAATGTTTGTTTTGTTTTAGGAGATAAAAAGTTGAGATTGCATCAAATTGGGACTCTATTGATGATAATGACAGATTTTGGATAAAATGAAGAGATTGATGCAGTGGATAAGGCAAATTACTTAAAGAGTTGAAATTCGACTGGAAGACTTCGCCTTATCCTTATCATAAAGGAGTTTGATTTTGAATTCGTTTTAGATAGACATCTTTACAAGTTAGAATTAGAATATGATTAGATTAGAAAACTCTATAAAAGGGACGTTTCTCACAGCAGAAAGAGGTTCTCTCTTTTTACGTTTTTAGCAATTCTTAGTCTTTCTTCTATTTTTGTTATTGGAGCAAATGCCATGTGTGGCTAAACTCATCTTTCTGATTCAAGGAGATTCGATACTCTGATTGTAACTTTGTGAGGTTTTGTGTTTCAAACTTTTATTCACATTTTAATTCAAGTATTTCTTGCGTTAAGTTCACATATTTCATGAATGATTGATATTCGTTTAATCTGACAATTTAATTTAATATTGATTATTCTATCGCTATCCATGAATTTAGTGATTCATAATTGTCATAAAGGATTGGTACAAGTAGCAAATATGTTATTTATGAATTTCCATATTTAACTTATGAAAAACAAGAAAACTAAATTGAATAATTGCAGCTATCTTGATTATTTAATTTAGCATTTAGTCTTTTTCATGGAATGTTATCACCCCCAATCAATAGATGATAAGTTTTAGTTTGGATGCTGGGTTTGAACCAATTAATTTAGGAAAATTTAAGACTTATTATGACTATCCTAATATGTTTCGGACTAACTGCTTGAATCGTGAAAATATTCTTTTTAGATCAATGATCAATGTTACAATTAGATGAGATCTTTCCTTCGAATCAGAGTTTGGTAATTTTGACTTTCTCATATTTAAATTCAGTTGATTTAATTTATTTTCGTATTGATTTTAGTTAATCAGTTATTTGATCAACAACCCCCATTTAATTTTATTGCTTAAAATTAAGAAATTAGTATTCAGTTCTCTAGGGATTCGACCTAATTTCATAACTACTACAAAAGTTTGGAGAATTAGTATTATTTTAGGGGCTTCGACAACCTAACCACAGCTCAACTACATAGGAGCACAATTTAGTTAGGTAGGTAATAATCCTTTCTCATGCACATACAATCTTAGGTGGAAGAACTATTTGAATTTCTCTTAGTCTAACAATGTAAGGACTCAAATGAGAACTCAAGGCCTACTAGGATTTCTGCAAGGCAAGTTTGGTTCATAGGAATCGAAGATGGACAAGTTTATGGGCGTGTTGAATTCTAAGTTCATGAGCCTGGAAGAGGCCTATAAGAGGATGGATGTGAAATTCAATAAAATATATAAGAATCGTGCCTCTTCCATTAACAATTTGGAGATTCAAATGGGCTAGTTAGCTAATGCATTATCTATATAAAGTGTGTGGAGCCTTCCAAGCAACACAAAAGCAAATCCAAAGGAGCAATTGATGGCTATCACACTTAAGAGTGGGAAAGCGCTAGAAGAACCAATAGAAAAACAAGTTAAGCCCCACCATGTAAAAAGAGCAAAAGAAGAAGGAGAAGAATGAGGACCCTTCTTACGCTCCTCCTCCTCCATATACGCTAAAGATCTAATTTTCGCAAAGGCTGCAGAAGAACAAAATGGATATCCAATTTTACAAGGTTCATGGAGAAGTTGAAGAAATTGTACATTTCATTACCCTTTATGGAACCTTTGGAGAGCATACCCATGCACGCAAAGTTTCTCAAAGACATCTTATTAAACAAGCGGGCTTGAGATGACAACCAAACTGTCTCCATGGTAGAAAATTGCAGGTCCATAATTACTAACCATATGCTCTTAAAGTTGAAATATCTAAGGAGTTTTACTATACCCTATATAGTTGGTAGTTTAGAATTTTCTAAATGTTTATATGACTTAAATGCAAGTATTATTCTTATGCCTTTGTCAATGTTTAAGAAATTTGGGTTAGGAGATATAAAGTTGAGTTCCATGCTTATTTAGTTAGCAGATCAATCTATAAAGAAACGATTTAGCGTGGTGGAGGATATGCTTGTAAAAGTGGATAAGTTTATTATTCCTTTAGATTTTATCATGCTAGACTTTGAAGAGGATCAAAATTGTCTACTAATTCTTGATAAACCCTTTTTGAACAATCGAAGAGCTTTGGTAGATGTTCATGAGGGCAACCTCATCCTTCAGATTGGCGATAAACAAGTAGAATTAAATATGAATAAAGTATTGAAGAATTCGAATGAGGACAGTTCATGTATGAAAATTGATATAGTTGATTTGTTAAAAGAGCAAGTGTAGGAGCCAATTTCGGAAACTATTAATGAAGTATTGGTAGTTGCTTTAAGTACGAATGGTTTTTGCCTCCCACAATACAAGTTGTTTAATTCAATTGAAGATGTAGTCTTATTATTCCTTGTTTTACTAGCAATTTATTTTCAACAAGCGCATTAATGGAGTCAATTGGTTTAATTACTTTTATACATTATTTCTTTGTTATTATCTTACAATTTGTGGCTTGTTCTCAGGATATTAAACTATTATGTACATAAACTGATAGAAGAAAGCCACTAATTTAAGACCCTAGTTAATGGTAAAAGTGAAGGATACGTTAAGCTAACTGTCTTAAACAATCGTTACTTCGGAGACGACCCAACAATTAGGATATGTTTTATTTTCATTTTCATTTTATTTTGTCGGTGCTTTGTAATTTTTATTTTGTAAGGAGTTAAATTAATAGATCTTTATAGTATGAAGTGTCTTTAAGTTCCCTCTCCAACACCATCACGACTCGAATCATCGTAAGTTTTCTTACTCTTAATTTTAATTTATTGTTATTTCTCTTTATATGTATTACTTTATTTTCCACATTAAGGACAATGTGTTGTTTAATTATGGGGACGTTTATGCATTTGCATATCATTTGTGTGTGAATTTTGCATTTGCATTGTGTTAGTTATGATTAGGTTAGCATAGTGTGAACATTTTGTTGCATCATATGTGCATTGTGTAAATGTGTCAATGGCATGAATTGAATGGAATTGACTTACTTGGAACATGGCCATTTAAATTGTAAAGGAATAGTAACTTGTGAATTTTGTGTTTTAAGTGTCTTTGGGATGAAATATGCATGTTAATTAAGATATGAATTATTTTTTCACTTTATGACAATTGTTTGCATACATTTATAATTACATTCAATTAAATTGGTTAGCATCATTAGTACCCTTTCATGAGAGTGATTGCCTAAGAAGAAATAAGGTAGGCTAAGAAATTGTGGAAAAAATGTGTGTTAAATAAAATACCTATTCCACTAGCCTTTTAAAGAAAATTGGGTTAAGAATAAAGCTAGTAGTCAATAGAGAGTTGTGATATAGTTGAGTAATCGAGGGCATTCATGAAAAATGTTTTTCTTCGCACCAAAAGGCTAGAATGATACTCGAACCAAATTAAATAAAAAAAATTGAGAGACACTCATGACAAGTTGTTTGCTTTCGCGTTAAAAGACTAGTGATCATTAAAGAAAATATAAAAAGATAGTGTTTGCAATAAAATTAAACCTACTTATCTTTTAAAAATAGCAAGAATTTTTATTAAGGGTTACTTAGTGATAATTTACCTTTTTAACTGATCAATAATAATAAGTGCATGCTTACAATCATAATATGTATATTCAAATTAAAGCACTTAAACATAAAAGGAATAAGTTAGTATATTGGCACTTTTCAAGTGGTTTAACTTTGAGGTTAAGTTAATTGCATGAGATGTGACACCTTTGTACCATAATTGCGTGTTGCATGATTAAGTGTTTTTATGTTTTGTTTGCTTATGGTTTTAGTTTTGCTTGAAGACAAGCAAAGATTTAAGTGTGGAGATGTTGATAGGTGTAGATTAGAGTATATTTTCTAGGTGTTTAAGTGTGTTTTTAAGTATTTCTTACACGATAATAGTGTGTTTAAGATTTAGAGTTGTGTTTTTGTTAATGTGTTTACATGTTTCAATTGTTTGATTGGTTTAGAGTAAGAATTTGATCTTAATTTAATGTTTCAAGGGGTGTTTGATGCGTTTGTTAGTGAATAGAAATAGGAAAAGTGAAGAAATTGAAAAATGGAGCAAACACAATTGTGCAAAATGTCACTATCGTGCATGGCAAGAAAATGAACTCTTTGCCATAATTGTGGCATAAGCCCAAATCATGACAAAGGGCATGAAAAAGGCAAATGTGGTGTTTTCTAGCATACAACGTATTTTGTACTTTTGACTTTTGTGGGTTATTTTTGGAATCAAATTAATTAGGAAAACCCTAAAAACAACCCTAGAAGCCTCCAGAAATATTTAAGAAAAATAAAAAACTAAAAAACTAGGCAGCACACCAAATTCAAAGAAGATCAAAAAGTAGATATCAAGAGAAGCTCCAGAAATTCTAGATTTTCATATCAAGACTCCAACCATTTTTTCTTTCTTTTATCTTCAATTATTTCGTTATCTTGAATGTTTATTTGGATTAATAGGATGTTAAACATGATTGTGGGTTTTTAAATCCATATTAGGGATTGTTCTTGATCTGTTTTGTTGAACTTTATTATTATTGAATTCAATAGATATATCAATGCTTTGTGATATTTGTTATGCCTATATTTGGTAATAAATTGAGAGAGTGAATCAAATTATTTGTGTTAAGGTGTGCAACAAGATTTGGTAGTTTAATAGACATGAAAATATCATATTAATAAATAACTGAAGAGAGATCTTAATTGTGAATTAATTATTCTTAGGATTGCTTCAAATCTAATTGAATATTATTATCAATTTTAATTAAGATTACTTGATTAGATCTCAAGAGAGAGTAATCAAAACCTTAAAATGTTTAGGATCAAGCATAATTCAATCAACAAGAGAGGGGAGACAAAACAATGATAGAATAATTCCTAAGTTCTCAACTTTGATTAACTTTATTCTTATTGGTTGCTGAATTATTCAATTGTTTCATTTTATTAGTTATTTCAATTTCAATAATTTATTTTAATTCAATCTTTTTATTACCTTAAACAAAATGCATTCAAGTTATTAGGTGAATAATTAGTCCTCATGAGAATGATACCTTTAATACTACAAGTTACGATTTATATACTTATAGTATTGTAAGTTTTATATAAAACTTATCGACACTATTCACCTTTATGGGAACAAGGACATATTTTCCTTTACCATGAATGGCGAAATGATCACTGTTGATCCATTATCACTAAATCAAGTTTATGAAGATACTAGTTTGAGGATAAATCCTTTTGAGGAGAGGGGAAATGATGGGAAATCAAACATATACTCAGGTTACATAAGCTTTAAAGTTAGGGAGACATTAAGAGGGGCTTAGAAAATAGTTCAAATCAAATACTAAAAGTTGCAAGAGATTAGAGAAAATTCGAGAATATTATAGAATTAGGTAACATGACACCTACAACGTATTATATTGAACCATTTTGTTAGAACACAACACTGTGTTGCTCATGTTTGTGTGCGAATGAAGTTCAAAAAGCAAATAGGCATTAAAGTTAAACTTGTAATCAATTGTAGACTTGTCCATAATTAGTGAGTAGAGTTTTAGAATAAAATAAATGCCAATTTTTAAAGTTAGGCTAGCATCAAATTTGTGATTTTGCTACTTTTAAAATTCCAATTTTCTATTTAGGTAGTGATTGATTTATCTTTTAAAGGTTTTTATTTCCTAATTAGATTATGTAAAGGTTATTACTTTCCTTTAAGATTTTAGTCTTAGGGTTTTAAGCTTATAAAAGTCTTTCTTATCATTGTAATTGATAGCTTATCATTAGTGTTGATTAATAAAAATCCTTGGTTCACTAAATACTTATAATCTTATCTAACTTGCTAGTGGCAATCAAACCTTAATCTTATCACTCTCAATCTTTTTATGAGTATGGCGATTCATATGGTTATTCATTTTTTTGTATTCAATTTCTTGGACAAAACTTGTCTCAATATAGTGGTCCTTGGTCTTGTCATGTTGATATCAAATCTCACTAGTCCTATTTTGTGGGGGTCATATTAATTATAACACAAATGATGCTATAATTGATAAATCCAAGAGTAATTCGCAAGCTAGGAGCTTTTTGATAGATGAGAGGATCTTTCATATACATTGTTTTACATATATAATGAATTTAATTATAAATGACAAGTTGGAGATTATCAAATAAGAGATAGAAGCAAGTTAAGATAACGTAGTGTATTGGAGTGCAATACCTAAATGAGTTGAGAAATTGAAAAATAGTATGACAATTACACATTCTTTACATTAGGAAGTTATGTCCAGATTACCCAATAAGATAGAATTAGATATTCAAAATGCTTAATATCATCATTAAGTATATGGATATGTTTATTCAATTGAGACAACATTATTCTTGATAGCCTTGTTTATCGATAAATTTGTAATGGGAGTTAATAAAAGAAGGTTTTTTTAGAAATTAAAGGTGTTTAATATTGTTATTGAGTTATTTTTTGACACAAAATATGCAACTACTCACATTTGTTTTTTTAAAAATATATGTGAGACTAAATTAGCATTATCTAATTGGTGAATTTCTTTCTTACCATAAAAATGGTTGCATGCACGTAAGCACCAACTATGAGAAATACACCAACTAATAATGTGACTCAAATAATGACAAACATGAATGAGAAAATGTGATAGTTATTATAATATGATTGGTAATATCATGATAATTATTGTTGTTTTAAATTTGTGGTCCAATTTTTTTGTACTTGATTATTATTTAAAATTTTTATGGTGATTGAGCTTTAATACTAATTCATATTATTAAATAGTTGTGGTATGATTTATTTTATAATTACCAATTAAGAACAGATAAAGCGCTCGACCACAACAGTTAAATTATGCCAGGTTTAACTTCTATTAATTCGTCCTCATCAAGTGATAAATTTATTAGTTTGAATTTCAATTTAAATGAATTCACAAGGAGAAAAGATATATGATTTCATACACTTGAGTTGGATAATTATTTGGAAGTTGATATTTTCCAAATATGTATATACAATTATTCACTTATTGTTTTGTTGTCCTTTTTAATCACATTTCCACTAAATAATATATTGTAAAAATGAGTACTAAGATTCTCGAGTTTGTTTTCATGCCATAGTTTATGTTTTTGAATGTTAAGATCTTTGAGGATGCAATTATACATATTGTGTTATGTTATTGTATTAGTTATTGTTACATCAAGTTTCTTACTTTTTATTGTTTTTCTTCTCCTCCTCCATACTTAATTTACATTAAAAGCCCAACATGGACAAAAGTGGAAGTCAAGCCTTTAGTCT
>JAOTAX010000196.1:6814260-6826256 GCA_025629825.1 Erythroxylum guanchezii | reverse complement strand
AATTTAATATTAATAAATAATTTAATTTTTGTAATTGTAATTTTCATTATACTTTGCCACAAGTAATGTAATAGTTGATGGATTTGTGTTCTTGTAAAGTTCACTTAAGTTTAGTGATAATATGACTAAATTAAATAATTTAAGTTATTCAATTCAAAGACTACATAAATGGTTTTCCTTTATTATAAAAATACGTATAATTCTATTAAACATGTCGTAATAATAAAATAATAATAATAATAATACTTAAACATGTAAACTTAAGTAAATGGTCAATTTAATAGGACCTTTTTTTTTTATTTCGCCCAGGACCTATAAAACGATAGGAACAACTCTGACTCTATATAATGAGCTTTGTTGTTGTCAATAAATAATGTGTGTGTATTCTACAACAAAAACATCTTCTTTTTCTTTCACTTCTATTCAGGTAAGCTTTAGAAAAACAATAAGGACTAACACTCTTCCCTTTGTCCAACATCCTACACCTACCCTAGAGGAGATGGTAGAGGCGCTAAGTATGTAGGAGGGGTGATCTTCACTGGATATTAAAAGAACTTTTACCTCTCTTTTTCTCCTTTGATCCATCAGGCGTTAATCTCCACTTAACATCCAATGCTGAAGAAGTATGATTGTCGTTAATTTATCAAAATAAACGATTTGCAGAACTGATGTGATAGTTCATATCTACAACTGATATCAATAAGACTACAAATAAACAATTATAAAGCCAAATATGAAGTTTGTTTCTTCTATAAGCAATCATGTATCCAGGTTGATTAGAATTTTTGTTCCACGTTTATACATTTATTTGTCACCATTATCTACTCACTTAGCTTCATTATTTGAACAGAGACTCTTTTACCATTTGTCCTTTCTGTTTTCATCTCCTCGTTTTCACATTGCAGAGCCGCGAACGTGGCCTTACAAGAGAGAAATTAAGGTTTCGCATTAAACCTAGTTAGGTATATTTTACCGTCTTATTCCTCCTAGTTTACACAATGTTCTGCAGGAGGATACGTCGCCTCTTTGAGTTTTGTTGCTATGGACATGTCCATCCAACATACAAATTAACTCTGCTTAAGCTATAAAGGTGTAGGATCCCATTCTCACCACTTGGGGAATCTTGGATAGTTTGAGGTGCGTGTTAGGGTGGCTTTCGCTGGCTGAATGGATAATGATTGCTTAACCAACCATTCAGCTACTAATGCCACTCCATTTGAGTTGGCTTGACTTACACACCTTTTCTCCATATCTTCCGTTTTCCTGGGCATTCTACTGTTGGATATCGTTGGGTATTCTGCGTTGAGCAAAGTATCAAAACCTAATTGAGGTGTCGATGGTAGTTTTCCAACTTTACTTCTCCAACACCACACCCCGGTCGCTTGTATAAAACAATGGTGTAAAGCGCACTTTTCTCCAAGATCCATCATTGTTCCTATTATTAATCTTGCCTCCAATAACATAAATACAATATGTTGATCCGAATAAGCAAAATTTAAATGGTATGAAAACCACCAGTTGCTGATATGCTTTAGATAATAAAAAGAAAAGGTTGTTCTGAATAAGTTTTCTATGTTTTGCGAGACAAAGGCCATGGCAGAAGAACTAAAGCTATCTAATAAATAACTAACCAAAGAACAGAACACAGTGGTAAGGAAATACAGAACGCTATAAATCCAGAAAGCAGCCTTTTTTTGGTGGATGGGAATGTCCATCCAAGCAAATCAAAGGTCCCACCTGTAAACAGGTCACCTGGCCTCAATACGACTGCTCTTTCTCATTAACCAGTCAATACATAAATTTTACAATTAATGATCATAAGAAATAGGGTACTCCTGTTCTAGGTCCTCTCATCTGATTGTTCTCCTCTGTTTCTGTGAAAAACTTCACTTCTCTCTCCTAAATAACATAAAAACAATGCATGTGAAAAACTTGACTTCACAAGACAAGTAAAGGGTTCGAGTAGCATTCAAAGGGGGATACTTGATAGCTTTTGCTACCAACTGATACAAGTATATACATAATTCATTACCTGCTTATTCCAGAGGTTCCATTTATCACCAATAAAAAACCAAACGGTCTTGACAAGCATTTTAGTAAACGAAAAGGGCCAATAAGAATATGCATCTCTCTCTCTTTAAACACCTTTTTGTTGTCACCATTCTGGCTTCTTAGTACTTTTCTTAATTTCCTTTTGTGAAAGTATATGAACTTTATGTTGGAGGAAAACAAAAACAGTCAAATAATTAATCTAAGACTCTTGCCCACTTTTCAGATGGATATGATTGCTACATGTATTAAGGGTGCTTCTACGTTCATCTGGCTCCTATTGTTCCAAGTAACAAAGTTTTCACGCTATGGCTCATTTCTACCCAAGCAGATTCTATTACCATCTAAGCAAGTTCAGTTATCTTTTACGTTATTGATAAATCCAACCCCACCTCCCCAAAAGTACCCAAGCTTTCCCTCTTTCCCTAGACAACCAGATTAAGTTGCAATTGGAGATGATAATCCGGAGACAAATTGACAAACACAAAAACAGATGGTAAATGTAAGCTGCAATAATATAGTGGACAACAAATCAATGAGGTGAACAACTACTGGCTTCCCGTTATATGAGAAACCCTTTTTGGATCGATCATTAACTGAGAAATTTGCTCACCATATTTTCATTGAAGCTCAATATGGAGGCAACATTCCCACATCGATAACAATAATTTGGTGCTGACCAAACCTACAAAAGTTAAGGAAAAAGTAGTCATTTTTTCTGTAAAATTTTTTTACCTCAATGAAAGTGCAAAAACTTCTGAATCTTACTGTTACTAAGCCTTTATCTTGAAACATGTACTTCAAACCCTCTTGTACAAGTTGATGTGCTCGACAAACCAGATCAAGATTGTTAATGTGATTGAACTGCACGTGCAACAGAAGAAACAAAATGGGTATAAGACAGTATCAATCAACTTTGTCATATTAAGCTGTGTTAAGATAGGATTACCTCAGAAGTGACCCTTGATCCAAAAAGCCAACCTGCTCCTCTGGGACTAACTGCCCATGTTTCAATATCTTCAGGATCACTCCACATCAAATCACAGAAAGGCCCTTCATGTGGGATTTCACAATTCCTTTCAATTACTCTAATCTGCCAAAACATAAAATATACAGCACTTTAAACCAACCATTTCCTTAATATAAAAACACAAAAAAGAAAAAAGAGACAAAAGTGCAAAATCATAGATGCATGTTAAGAACCAACTCAGTGCATTAATTCATTACCAACTATCTCTTGTACAAGCACCAGGCAATAAACTAGTAAGGAAACCAAACCAAACTCCATGTGCATCTGCTATACATAATTTTTCCCCACACGGAGGAGCAAATAACAAATAAATGGCAAGAGCAGGGACATGTCTAACCTTGAACTTTTGGAGAATAGACTCGATTCATTTACTTCTAAAAAAAAAATCACCAAAAACGTGACAAAAACCAGGTATTTCTACAGAGTACAAATGAACAATCAACATCCATATATCCATGCTTTGGTCAGTGGTTTCCAAGACTTGAAATATACCATGTCCTTTTCCCCTCAAAACCAGATAATGACAGACTAAGATCAATACGTGGCCAATCACGGATGCACAAAGCTTTTAACCAAAAGTATTTTCGTGAACTAAACAAGGTAGTAAATAATTCTTGACTTCTTTTTAAGGAAAAAGCACAAATACACCCTTATCTCTCACTCTGTTTTTTGCTGCCTCCTCCTTCCCTTCTCCCTGCCTTGATTTTAAGTGATTGTACCCAGTAACAATTGGGTCCTTTTTTCAACTCAGCCAGAAGTCTAATTGAAAATTCCATTAAAAGACCTTATATAAAACTCCCAGTTACAATGGCCAAGAATGAAAAACTAGAATGCAATATGAAAAAAAAAAAGCAGACAAATGAAGCCAAGATTCATTAAACGGCATCATATTTATCCTACAGCAGTTAAACAATTTTACAGTTGAATTGTAAACAGAAGATCACAAGAACACCTGATCAATTGTTCGGACATCAGGAGAGAGACCTCCATGGACACAGAGCACCTGCAGGATAAATATGAAAGATAAACCTCATAACATAAAGCTGGATGCAAAAGCAAAAGTACATGTTTAACGAAGAATAAATGTAGAGAGGTGGATACAAGAAGGGTTAGGGGCTTACAGTGCCATCTATAATTGCTGAGAGTGTCAAAAAATCAAAAACATCAGTACAGTATCGCCAAGCATTGGCATTTCCGTACTTCCTCTGGCACTCATCATAAAAACCATATACCTAAGAAATAAATGACATAATTACGTAAAAATAATCATGTAATCATTACTAGAGTCCTGCAAGAACAAGAAATGGGATTGAGATCCCTATAATTACACATTTCTTTTCCATAGAAAAATAACTGCGAGTGAAGGCAACTACAATACTTGATTAAAAAACCAAGAAAAATATCATCCAGAAAACAAACAAGAAAAAAAGATCGAAAGGGACGAGATAGCAAAATATGTTCAACTCTTATCCAGATATTTTAATTTAAGTTGGTCAACCCTGCTGATATTATATTGACCAAGCATCCACCTGCATTTTCTTCCAAGTTTAAAACAACAGAGATTGAAAGGATACCTGAGTTAGTTGCCTGCTTTCATGGTTTCCACGTAAGAGCGTAATATTAGCAGGGTATCTGAAATCAGGGGAAAAGAATGCAATAATCTTTTTCAACTGACCAACAGATGCTAAACAAAATACATCTTGTATTCAGCTGTTTTTGAACGAGATGGTAAGATCAGAAACAATTAACTATCTCCAGGTTCTGGCAATTTACATAGAAGAGAGCATCTCATGCAGTCAAATGGAGTGTCACCAGCAAAAGAGTTATTTTATGGTTCTATAACTTCAACTATAGTGATACCAGCATTTAATAGCATACTCTGTATCATGTGGTTTATTCTCATCATTTCCTAGATAAAAAAAAATCAGTATCTTTCCTAGTAATCAGCTAAATGTACTTTTAACTTGTCACATAAATATGTGATGGATTACATGATTCTCAGAAACCAAGTGGAGGATATGTGAGTCAGTTTCCTCTGAATCATTATATTAAATAATTTTATTGTTAATCCGGCAAACATTATTGTAACACCTTATATGAATAAATATATCCAACTCTAATTTCATAACCATAAGTATAGAAAACAAACATAGCGAGGATATATGCATACTAGGCAACAGAGTCAAGAATGGTGTAGAAAAGAACTTACACATAGTTAAACATTCAAGATTAGGCATATTTAAGGATGAACCTCACTTAGCGACAAACAAACACACTCACAGAAATGTAAACAACACAAGACTAGAATGAGCAAAGCATGATACAGAAGAGAACAATTGACAAGTTAGAATCAAATGAAATGAGGTGCAAAGGCGAACCTTGCTTTAAGAAGCAAAAGAATGGTAAAAACTTCAAGGCTGTTGTAACCACGATCAACAAAATCCCCCTGAAATATTAGTTAAGCTCTCAAAAAAGTAGAAAATGACTTTAAAAAGATACAGCATGTTGTTAAAACAGGTATGAAAAGGGGAAGAATGAATTACCATAAATATATAATTTGTCTCAGGAACATGACCTCCAGTCTGGAATAATTTCATTAGGTCATGAAACTGGCCATGAATATCACCACAGACTGTAACTGGACTGTTAACAGGCTGCACATTGGACTCCTCAATGAGGATCTCTTTTACCTGTACCAGACAAAAACTTCGTAAGAAATCAATCAAACTCTCATCCAAGAACATGACATTCTGTCTCCGCATCCCACAATAATAGTTATATGTATATCCAACCCACACATATTTTGTTAGGTAAAAGAAGAGCATTGAGGAGCCGCAATCATCTACAATAGAGAAGAAACAATGTCTAGAACTTCAACAGCAGTAATAAGTGCCCAGTTAAATCAAAATTAACCATTCCACCGCAGCTGTGTATAAGAAAGAAAAGATTTTCCTCTTTCTTGGAGGACCTCCATTCTTCACTTTAAGTGTACTCTAACAAGATTGATCCATACGTTAATTTATCATCTTTATACAAAAGTAGAATCCAAGCCCATAATTCACCCCAAAAAAAACTTTCTGTTTGCAAGGACTGATGCATACTTTAGCATGAGTCAACATACACACCGTATCAACTCATTTTGACTGTTTCAACTCCACATCCAACATTAAAGCCCTTGTTCCAATTAGCAACTGGCATACAACATCTTGTTCCATATCAGGCCATGGCGATACTTGGAACAAGGTGCTGCAAGTATCGCCATTGGCATAAGAATCTCTTTGATGCCACCGTAATTTATGCTTTAAGTTCAAAAGTTTAACGGGTCATGAGTGCCAAAAATTATTCAACCCACGATGTACATAGAAAGCTAAAGCACCCAATCCAAAAATGTTTAATAGGACCATTTGAGAGGAAATGATAAGCTCCTTAGCATTTCCAAAATGGAAAGCTGGAGAAGCACAGACAAGTAGTATACACTAAAGCTTCAAAGTGTCAAGTTTTCCTATGATATTGTTACAACTGGGTTATTAAAGAGCAGAGTTGAATAAGTCTGTCAAACACCGTATTAATATAATAGAGAAGAGCTAAAGGTATGAATGTGATAAAATAGAAAAAAAGAAAAGAAAAGAACCCAAAAATATAGCGAATACAGTTTTTCTCACTCGGACATAAAAGAAGGAAATATAAACAAACGCTATGAAATTGAAAACCCTAATTTCGAGATAACAGCAGCTCTGATATAACTTATGCACATAAAGACGAAAAGTAAAAGCAGAACAGAAACCCGAGAGAGAGAGAGACAGAGAGATTATACGTATTCGCAAAGAAGCTGAAGCTCATCCTCCAACAGATGCTGGCCTTCTTTAACCTTCCCTATCCACTGATCCAAATCCATCTCTCTCTCTCTCTCTCTCGAATTCGATTTCGAATCAGTTCCAAGTTTCTTTTAAAAATCAACAAAACAAAAACAGAAAATCAAATTCAAATCTTCCCAAACGAAAGCCTCTCCTCTCCTCAGGATTATCTATGCGAAGAACACACCACCAAAACGCCTTTCTTTTCTTATTTCCTGTCTCTTCCCATTGGTTCATGTTATAGATCTGCGATGTTTCGTATTAATTTTGCTTTGTTTGATCTCTTTTCTCTTCCTGTTTTGTTCTTTTTTGGAAAAATGAAAAAAGAAGGGACTTTCTAGCAACAGTGTAGAAATTGGAACCCCTAAATTTGACTTTTCATTTCATGATCTTTAACAGAATTAAGTCCTAAATTGAAAAAAAAAAAAAACAATACATTTGTAACTGAAAAATGTAATTCAGTTGACATATTTTTATTAAACAGCAGATGCAGATCACTTTCATAGCTAAATGTCGCAGACTGGACTTAGGAATCTCATAATGCTTAAAGGTTGGTTATTTTTCCTTTGTTCTTTTGCGAGTGGACGAGATTCCAAACAATGTTACGGATATTGTATTAATAATTAGTTCTAATTCAGTTCTGTATCGTTGTTATCGGTTAATATAATTTATTATTTTTAATATTTTTTAAAATCATAAAATGGTGTTTAAATTTTTCATAATTTATAAATTAGTCCCTCAGTATATTTACTATATAATTTATAATTTTATATCAGTGTGTCTTTAATAATTATTGTGTGTCTTTAATAATTATAATAATGGACATTTGAAATAACAACAATTTATTTATTTCTATTAATATTATTTTCATATATTTCACATATAAAAATAATCACAATTAATATGAAAAAAGATCATTTAATTATTATACAAATATAAATTTAAGGATAATATAAAACACTTAAAATGCTACAATTTTATCATATAATAAATAATAATTACATCAAAACAACAATTAAAAAGAATAATAAAGATTCATAACTATTTAAATTTTATAATTTACAATAAGAGTTTATATCAAGGAAACAACAACTAGAAGTAGAACTTGAAACAAAAACATTTACAGATATATTTATATTTCATATATAGAATTTAAGATACGTATCAAATATAAGTGAAATTAAAAGAAGAGAAGAAATGAAAACCAAAAACTTTATTCAATCGAATATCCACTTAATTCACATTAATCTCAATTCTCATTTAATACAAAATCTTCATTATTGAAAGAAATCTCATAATCATAATGATCATCATTCAAATTTATTGTACTAAATGACATGTAATACTTTTCCACCGATATTATCTTTCAAATCACTCTCATCTATCAATTTGGTTCCTCAAAATTTTAATTCACTGAAATATCAATATGATCAAGGCAAATTGGATCTACATAACTACTTTTTCTATTAAGAGTCCTAATAGACAAATAAAATTAAATTATTAAGAAATTACAATAAATTATATTCAACTTAACAATGATAATGACATAAGTTTTCTAAAGCTTTAAGTTGTATCGAACAAAAACTAAGTCCACCAATCTTTTGTGTTCCAATCTATTTTTTTCTTGGAATTGATGAATTCAAATGTGCTTCAATTCATTTCACACCCTATTCCACTCACACATTAACTCATAATTCAAATTGCAAATTTTTGCAATTATGGAACACCACTCTTAAATTGGTCTCACCAAACAACTATAAGACAACAAAAGTAATATTATAAATAAAATAAAGTGATGATTCATTTTTATCAAGTAATAAAAGTTAAAAATTATAGTTGAATTAAGCTTGTCTTTTTGACGAATAACAATGGGCATCCTAAAATCACCATAAGTATTTTTATCAACCTTCATTTATGAGCTTAAAAGATCTTGTATCATCTCATAAGCAACAATTGTTATAATAGCTAAAAGTATTATTCTATTAACTTCAACTTTCTTTGTAAAATTTGATCTAAAATAGACACTAGGATTTAAAAATGCCTCATTTGTAAATAACAAAGAGTAAAGTTGTCTTTTTCATCTCTCATTGATGATTGCAAGATAAGGTATATACAAAGAAGACTTATTTTTTAGATTGGCTTGATTGTTTCCTTCACCCTCTTCATAGCATCATAAAAGTAACTTATTATTGTCTTCTCATCACTATCAGTTAGATGAAGTCCTCTCACCAAAGGCTCATAAACTCGTATTATAAATTAACACTGGGACCAAAATTCATGATTTTCAAGTATAATTCTAGAATCCTCGACTTTAACATTAAACTTGACATATTATGATGCTAACTCACTTTTCACTTGTAGACATTTATCTTAACTCCTTCTTTATTATAATAAAACACTATGACACAAATTCTTACCACTGGTGAAAGCATTCCTTATCAAATTTATGATCTATGCACGATTATAGATAAACTTAGTCACTTTTTTTGCTTTCTACATAGTATCATCAATGATAAGAAAAAATCTAACATCTCTTATATTTTCTAACATCAGGTTAATGTAATGTGCAATATAAGGAGTCCAATAAAAAGAATTATACTTGCTTTGTAATTTTTTTCACAATTAGTTTGTAAGCAAAATCATTATCAGTAATGAACTGAACAATATTTTCTGACTCAACTTTATTCACAACTTCATCAATGTTTCTGGAATGGAGTATCAACTTTTCTAACAAGGCTAAATGCATTAATAAACTTCAAAAACATTGTCCCCTTAGCAGAATAAACTAAAAAATTGATAATCATGTCTTTTATTTGTCTAACTATCACACATAATTGAACATTTATAAGTTGCAGAAGTCAATCTTCTTTCATCCAAAAACTATTTATTTTATAAACAGAGCTGCTCATAAGTTTACCTCTATAGTCATCAACTAAAGGAGCCTTATATCCTAGATCATAAGAGGTGATAACATCTACTATAAGCCGGTAATAATAAGACTGGGCAGTATTGAATGATACACTTGAATCATTCCACCATGGCAGCATTGAATGATACACCTGAATCATTCCACCATCTAGTTATTGTCATGTTCACATTACAAGTTGCTTCTTTAGAATGTAAGGCACTATAGATTGAACGTTGAGTTTTAGGAGTTGTTCGTAGTGCAAAAAAGTTAGACACACATCTTTGTCATTTCCTCATATCAAGTGCAAAATTTCCTTCTTATTGGGTGGGAATATCACCACCTTCAAAATCCACAGTATCAGCCTGACCACCTGAAAAAGAACTTTACTATCAATTTTGTAGTTCAGTCATTGTCTTCTATCTTTCTCATGTTGCTATTCTTTAGCCAAAGTCTTAATTTGTTATTTCACGTCATGATTAACTTTCTTACAAAGTTTTACATCAACTTTGATCCCATCTAAATACTTCTTTAATCTAGTGATTCCCTCTCATTTCAAATGATTGTTACAATATAAGCAAATAGTTTAGCTCTTTATTCCAGAAACCAATCTAGCATAGGCCCAAGTTGAACCATCAAATCTTCTTGAAATGACTAAATTATCAGGAGCACTTGAACTTCCCTCCATTTATCTATATAAATAAACAAAGACATGTGTAAAAATAAATTAATAACTTCATGTTAAATAAAATGTTCTTCCAATTTAATTTCATTATCAACTACTATCACAAAATGTGTTTCGCTCTACTCAAAATAAACACAGAAACATATCTTAGATTCTAAAAACATATACACAACTTGAACTTTAAAAACATACATAAATCTTATGTCTAAAATAACAAGAAGAAATAAAACAACAACTTCTCAATATTAATATGATATAGACATGCAAGTGAACTTCATGAACTTATATAAATGATTTATTAAAAAAATTGAGGCTTAAGCACATTCTATCCAAGTGTTAGTATAACTACCATATATATCATATATGTGCTTCTTAAAAATTAAAACTCATAAAAATGTATTAGAAATTTTATTACCATATCCATAACATGTTATGAATTATGACTTTAATATGTCCAAATAAATTATTTATTGATGTAAACATTTTAAAAGGAAACATTTTAAATGCAAACATATTAAAAAAAAGTCAACTGAATATTTGTACAAGAAACATCAAAAAATTATATATAGGAACATTAATAGCATACGTCAATTTCTTATATCTTACATTTTTTATTAGTGCATAATTGCACATTACCTAAATGACTTTATTGTAAAAGTTAAGCAAATCATTATACTCTCAAATCTATATGGAAGCAAATCATGTATTATAAGTTATTTTATAATGATCTCCAATGATTAAATCTCAACCAATTTTAAATTCTAAAATCATAAAATTATCTCATATCTTAAATTTCATTTCATCCAACAATTTATTCCATAAATCATTCCAAATTCTATAAACCTATTTTTATTTCTCATGTTCATAAAGTTCATTCTAAATTCAAAATTAAATCTATAATAATGTAACTTAAAACCTATTTAAATCTATATTCGATGACATATTTTATTTTTGTTTAGGTCATTAAGTGGACTTAAACAAAACTAAATTTTGTATATTTAGTTTAGTTATACCCATCTTAAATTCTTACTAAACTAAAGTAGCTAAACTCAGGCTAGAAACAATTTTAAAATCCAATCTTAAATTCTTATCAAAGTAACTAAATAAAACAAACACCCACACCCACACTCCACCAGTGCTACCGTAGTCCATATTCCACACACTTACCATAACAAAATCACACACGCCTTCTGAAGACTAAAACTTCATTTCCAATTTTCCCATCCTGCTCTTAGACAGTCAGATTTCACACTGCACACAAAACACAAATCCAACAAAAATTATATTTCTAATTTTCCAGTCCAAATTCTACATTCTACATTCTACATAATAAATGATTATTTGACTATATTTATATACTCATATTTAATGTGTTTTGCTTGTTATTTAATAATTTTTGTTAGTAGTGTGCCCTAGGCCAATGGACATATGTGATTCATGTATTAACATTATGATTTGTTAATAATATATTAT
>JAOTAX010000196.1:6777214-6796031 GCA_025629825.1 Erythroxylum guanchezii | reverse complement strand
ATTAGTAGAACCATGCTGTGTTAATTTAATTCTTGGTACCTTTTCTATACTTTTCAGGCCCTGTTGTAATGGATGTGGCTGGGTATACTGAAAAGGGATTTAAAAGGAAGCTGGCAGTACAGGCACTTTTCGGGAAGGTGTTCTACTTGTCAGAGGCAAGTGACTGATTGACAGTATGAAATTTTTTCACTGAATTGCATGCTTTCTTTTTATTTTGGTCTTGCAATCTAAATGTCTTTTTTAGAACCACCTTAGGATATTCTTTTGAATGTCCTCAAGATATATATTCATTTAATGTAGTGTTTACCTACATTGTGAACTGTCTAATGGGCATATGTTGATACTTATAAAGATAATTTTCCTGGTCATTTGCATCCAATCTTTTGAAACTCAGTTGATGATATCTTGTGCTTTATGTCTGGAGATATTGTAAAATGTTATTGACTATCATTGATTAGTTGAACCTGTTTTGGGGCATTTGTTTCATATTTTTTTTCATATCTTTTGGGTTTTCTGATGATGATTGGGTTGTTGAAGAGAGGAAGATTTGCGTGTTGAAAGTCATAGTAGTCAACATGGTAATTTCAAAATTCCCTTTCTAGATTTTTTTGCTAAATAAGTATGTCATGTTCATGGGATCCGTAGAATCAAATCTTCAGCTTATTACATACTTAACTAATCAATGTTGTTTGTGTTTTGCTTAGTTTTTACGTTACACTCTTATGGTTTTACTTTCGGTGATATTAGTTCCTTGATTGTGCTTTTTGTTTAATGACTAGTTGCCAGAGTTCTGTGCGAGGGATAACTCCTTAATTGTGAAGGAAATCTTTGGGGTCACAGAGTATGCCTCTTATCCCTCGATTCAAAATGATAAAATACACTTTAAGCATGTTTTATTTTCCAGTTTAGTTGAAATAAAAAGCAACTTCACAATTGTGATTCAACAGTAATGATGCTGAGAAGCTTCGCTTGCATACTCTTTCTGAGTCTGGTGATGTGGATTCACTTGAGAAAATGGTCGATGGTTCAGATTCAGAAGACTCTGAAGACGCTGATGAAAACTCGACCAAAACTCATTGATCCACAATTCCTCGTTACCGATCACAGAAATGCTTTAAATGCATAAAAAAGTAGAGGAAGGAAAAACAGTAAGAAGGTATGATGATGGATTTATTCAACAACACACGGCTCACTAGGTCCTGTTTGTTATTGAGTTGAAGTGGAATGCAAGTAATTTTGACCTACCATGAGTTACTATGTAATAGTTGTTTGTCCCTATATTGCCCTTTTTTACTTGGTGGAAAAGTTTCAACAGCTTGTGTTTGTGTCCTTTTGAGGCTCGGATTCAATTCAATAGGGCTACACGAATTCTCTAATCAGTTTTTAACAATGATTGAATAAAAAAAGATCTCTGAGATGGCCTGAAGTTGGCATGTAGAAGTAGTTGTGCCCTAACTAACTCTTTGAGGTACATCTCCTTTTCAAAAAAATTTAAAATGAAATGATTTAATTTACGCTCTATAAGATTAATTATATTAAAAATATAATATAATAAATTATTAATTAAACACCTAATCTCTTCTTTTATCTTGTAACAATAATATTGTTGTCTTATAATAAGCAAGAAAAATAAGCTTAATAAAGTTCTAAACATTGAATAAGAACTAAAAGATTATAAAGAGGTTGGTTAAGTATTTGTATTGTTGTTATTGAGTGATATCCAAGTTTTGTATTCTTATTTGGTTATAGGTATATCCTACAACAATATATGTGTAGTATTAGGTGGATCCATTCCAATCTCACTTACAAAGGTAGCAACTTTCTAATGCAGTTTATGTGCTCCTTTAAGTAACTCACCAAAAGATCTCATTACCAGCTAGCCAAGAACAACATGCTTCCAAATTCCAACCTTTAATTTGTTTTTGGATTCTAAGGATTTTATAATTCATTTGTCTTATTGCAACTACTTTAGAGGAGTTTTGTAAAACGTCCTTTGTATTGATAGAATAACGTAAGCATGAAAGAAATAATAGACACGATCAATCATAATTCTCACCTCTAAAATCCAAAATCCATCATGGTAGAATCTTCCATTACTCCTCTGCTGATAAAGCACTAATGAAAGGTCTTGAGTTGGTTTTAAGAGACTTTATTATCAAGTTAGGAACTTGTTAACCATTCTTTTTTTTTGGCTAAATGCTAAATAGAATTTGTTAACTCTTAACTAACATTTTTAACTCATAACTTACATCATGGAATTACTTCTACTAAGTTAATATATCTAATTTTGGAAAGGGTGAGATTTGATATCATTAAGATGCATTATAAGTCAACTTGTATTTTTTGTCTTAAAGGTGCATAAACAAGTCATTCATGGCAAAACTAAAGTTATCGATAAGCATACAACTTTAATATTTTATCCACAATGTTCTTTATAGAGTTTTAGTTTTTGATAGCACCGCTAACATTTGTTCATGTCTTTTGAAATGTACATAGTAGTTTGAATTACCATTTTTAAACAATAATTGATTTAGGCATTAAGATTTAATGACTTGTGCTGCTTTTATTGTTCTCTAAAGGCTAAAAATAGGTTACTATGGCTTAGTAAAGAGGTATAAAGCTTTTTACGGTACAAAGTTCACATTAAAACTTGAATTCAAATGTGTTAATGGGAATATCGATATCTTTAAAAATGTTGACCTTGATAATGTTAGATATATGCAAATATGTGAAATGAGAAAGATTTTAGGTGCATCCATCAAGTTGATAAGTCATACTATAGCATACCAAATTTTAACTTTAAAGAGTAATTGGGACTTATTGAATCAAACAAAAGCTATATTAAGCTAGCAAACCTTATGAAATTTATGGGATTATTGATGTAAATGTAACCCACAATTTAGATACGCTATCCCTGCCCTTAACATATTACATATAATTAGGGGAGATGAACATATTGGTGACCATGATCATGATAAACATGAGGATGAATATGGTAATAAACATATGGATGTACATGCTGATGAATATGTTGAGTATCTACAACTTGATTTCTATGTAGATATTTTGGATGACCATTAACCAATTAAAATTTATTCAATTGGTTGTGGTAATTTTATTTGTAGAAATTAATATCTTAGTGGAGAGGGGTTGGGTGAAGCTCTATAAAGACCAAGTTCAAGTATTAGGCATAATCTAACAAGTTTGGCACAATAGTAGAGATTGGCTATGAAGTTAAAAACTGTAAAAGGATTTAAAGATGTTATTGACATTTATACATTATAATCAAGAAACAATGTAAGATTAAAAAAGAGTGAGAGTAATATGATCAGAGTTGGTTATATTAACAAATGCCCTTAAGAGTTGTATGTTGGATATGACAGAAATGAAAGATATTTCAAAATAAAGACTTATAAACTTGAGTATAGTTGTTTCACAACTAACAAACCAAAATTAATTTATATTGAGTTCCTAATGAAACATTTGAGGGAAAAAATTCTTGAGAAGGTTAGTATCTCTACCAAAAATAGTTGAAGAGTGCAATGAGAAGCTCAATATTTTTGCTAAATTAAGCATATGTATAAGAGTAAAAAGTATATTAGGAAAAGAGGGGGTAACAAATTATGTTAATGAATATGCCAAGCTATAGGGATATGTACATTGAACTTAAGTAATCTTGTATCAACAGTGGAGTTACAATTATCAAGGAATCAAGACACTTCTTTACTACAGGTAATGAAAATTGAAAATTTCATACTTATTATTCATACTTCATCATTCTTTTTGTTATACACCTTATTCATACTTATCTTTTCTTACAGTTCAAAAGGTTATATATTTGTTTTGATGCCATGAGAAGAGGACGGAGGCATTTGAGACCTATTTTTTGAATAAATGGTTGCTTTCTTAAGACGGAGTTCCAAAGATAATTATTAAGTGCAATAGGTAAGGATCATAATAGAAATGTGAATCAATTACCATAGGTTGTTCTGGAGGTAGAAAACACTAATTCATATGGTTAATTCATGAATCTACTAGCGTCTGGTTTGAAACTAGATGATGTCGAAGGACTTACATTTATATATAGTATATGGAAGGTATCTTTATCTTCACCAAATATGTGATAGACATATATAACATAATTGACATAGAAATTGGAAGGGAAAGAAGCTTAGAAAGTAGATTTAGAATTATGCGTGGTCCCCTTATGTAGAAGATTTTAACGAGCAGTTCAAGAGGTTTAATAAAATAAAGCTCAAAGTGCTTCAAGTTTATTTAAATATCCTAAAGAGAGGTTAAAAAAAAAGAAGTTAGCAATCTTTTGAATCCAAATATTCATAGTTGACAACAACTTGAGTGAAACTTTTAATAGGTAGATCTTATCATCTAGAAACAAGCCAGTAATCAGCATGCTTGAAATAATTAGAATCATAGTGATGAAGAAGAATGTGTACAAGAGATATTTTGTAGATAAATGGAAGTTATGCATTTCACTAACTATAGAGAAAAAGTTGGAAAAGAAAAAAGATGTAATATAATGGAGAATCGTCTGAGTTTGAAACGGAGAAGGTACTCGTAAAGTTTCAAATGATGATGACAATTATATTAGATTGGTAGACAATAAACAGGTAGTTTTTGAGCATTAGACCTATACAGATACTTTTGAAAACATATGATAATTGCCATCCATCATTTAAAACAAAAGGTTGAGATGCTTTTAGATATGTGCTTCAAGATTGGTTAGTTCTTAAGATTGTATGACCTTGTGCTATTGCTTATTAAAAGTGAAAATTTCTAACCCTCAAATGATGCAGAGGTAATACATCCTTTAGCTAAAAAAGTCACACTAGGTAGACCCAAAATTGTAAAGAGGCAACCAAACGAACCTAAAAAAAATTAAAAGTCCAAATAAATTGTTATAAAAAGGACAAGTGCAAAAATATAGAAAATATAACAATTCTAGTCATAACTGCATAAAATGTAACATGGAAGGCACAATCATTACACTTCACATAAGTCAAGTTTGATATTTAACATTATAATTCAATGTCATTTCCCCTTAATATGGTTGAAAATAACAAATACCATAACTATAACCATAATCATAACCATAACCATAACAAATATGAGTAGAATATTCATTGACATAAACTTCAACTATTTAGCCAACAAATTTGTGTCTTGCTTCGTGAGCTTCATTTTAAACACTTTGATTGTTCTTGTTTTAGTACTACTTGTTTCATTCGCTTTCTTTAACATTGATATTCCTTAATTTTTGAATTACTTTAACAACTCTCTTAATAAAATTTTCATCATATCATTTAAGAAAATAACATCTCCCAACTTGAAAATATTTATTTCATTAAATAAACATTATACACAAGAGTTTTTAAATTAATAACAAATGTATTCTCATTGGATAACTGGGATATCCCTAAAATCTCTGATCCAGATTATGATCACTCATGAAGTCCTTACTAGAATATTTAGCCTATAATAGCAAGCCAAAATTTGAGCATTAAAACTTGTTATTGTGTTAGTGTATGATGATGATTTTTTTTTTGAAGAAAAGTGTATGATGATGATTATATAGGTTTAGGATTGTCACTGCAATAATCATATTAATGATACATATAACACTTAATATTTTATAGATGCCATTAATGGAATATGCACCAAGTTGGTCAATTACATTCTAAAGGAGGAAAGAACCTAATAGCTCTTAATCTCAATTTGCAAATTGGTTGTACAAGTATCATAGAAAGTAGCATTAGAGCTATCAATTCATAAAATTAAATAAGGAGGGATAATAAGGAACATTGGTGATGGTGAAGAGGGATGCCAGAAACATGATAAAGAGGGATGAAATTATACGTTTTGTGTAAGGAAATTGTGAATTCTAAAGTTAGGAATTGGATAAAATTAAGAGTTTTATGAAATTTAGGGTTAGGAATAGGATAAAATTAAGAGTTTTACTAATTTAGTTTTAGTTAATGTTTAATTATATTTATTTTATCAGTGTAATTAATTTTATTTCGGGTGAATAAAATTTAATAAGATTTATTAATTAATTATTTGATTTTAGTTTTTTAAAAAGAGGGATGAGCCTTATAAAATCTCATTACATATATATGACACAGTGGGCCCAAAAATATACTTTTACGGGGTGATTGGAAACCTTCGAATTGAATTCATTAACGAATTGAATTCAATTACATTAATGAGATTGAATTGAATTCAATTTACACTGTTTGGAATAAAACCAGTAATATTAGAATTGAATTCAATTACACTGTTTGGAACACAATCAAAATGAATTCAATTATTTCATATGACATTTTTACCCTTGACTAAAAAAATCTTATTAAATAATAAACATTCACACTTACAAAAAGTAAGTTATAAACATAAATTTCATTATAAGTGATATCATCAAAAAAGTTCATTATTAAAATGAAAAAAAAAATTGATTGTAAATAACATTAGGCTAGACCAAGCTTATCATACATTTTTTCTCTATTTATAAACATATAGTCACAAAACTTTTTTTGCAATATATAGACACATGCCAACCAACTTTTATTCCTATATATATACACACACATGTCGATAAATTTTTTCCTATGTGTATACTCACATGGGCATTGAGCTTTTATCTTGTGTAAATACACACACAGCCATACATGAGTACTGAGCTTTTATCTTCTTTATACACACACATATGGGTACCAAGCTTTTATCTTATACACACACAGGGCCGTTTTATATATATGCACACACATACATAGCCACCAAACGTCCAGCAGCAACAGCCAAAACGGCGTAGCACCAAGAACAGGAGAAGAGTAGCAAAATGTGTAGGAGAATAGTACAACTTAAGAGGACAAAAGAGACAACGACGTAGCAGCCAAAGCACCAGAGGATAAAATAAAATGCACAGTAGCAGAAAAACAGAGAGTAATGCTTTAGTCTCCAATAAAATGCAGTGGTAGAGGAAGAACAAAAGCTCAAACGCAACAAAAAATGATACACTAGCAGCTTGGGAGAAGGACCAAAAAGTAGCCAAGAGAGGAAGAAGCGAAACGCAAAAGCCAAGAGCAACACCAAAGCCAAGAGATGGGAGAAGAGTGGTTGCAGTTGTGTGGGGATTATTGCTTACGTTGAAGATAATTGCGTGGGTATTATTGGAAGGCTCATTTTCAACGTTTAAAAACAAGAGACAACAGTAGTTTGTAATTCAATTCACGAGGGTTGGTAGCTGAATTGAATTTATAAAGAGGAGTGGGTTTCATTTACTCATGTGAATTAAATTCATGTTGTTTTAATGTTTCAAACATATGAATTGAATTCAATGTTCATCTTGTTCCATACAGGCTGTTAATACATTTCTACTACATTATCCATGATGTGGCAAAAGATTGACGGAATCAAGTTTTTGTTGTATTTTTCATTATAGAGGGTTTAATTTAAATATTTTTTAAATATTATGATTTAATTTGAACATTAAGAAATATTAAGGTATAATTAAAAGCCAGATGTAATATTATGGTTATTTGCCTTTTTAGCCTTATTATTTATTGTTCATGACTTATTTATTCTTTTTATATATTTTTTAAAGAATAATATTTTTATCTACTCTACACAAAACTTGTACTAGTTTTAATATTGTTATGATGTACTGTAAGTATTTATTAATATCAATTTAGATAATTTTTAAAAATTGTAACGAAATTCTTTAATTATTATAATTAAATTTAGTTATTTATTATGATTAAAATTAAAAGATATTTTAAATTTGGATCAATAGTTTAATTTATTAAAGTTGACATTAAATATTTAGTTATATATATAATAATTCTTAGTTAAAATATTTTATCAAGTTTTTTTGGGTTTCTAAGGCTTTGGTCCTGGTTAATATGGTGGGTTACTTTATTAATTTTGTATGAAAATTCTACTACGTTCAATTATTCTAAGCAAAACAATATCGTTTCATTTAGAAGAATTGGGCCTCAATTAAGCTTGGATCTGGGCAACTCAAACCCTAATCTAATTAAAAAAATAAATTATTCTATATTTTAAATTTTATTTTTTAAAAAAACTTGACGGGATTGACCCATGAGCCAACCTATTGTCGTCCCTAAGTGTTGTCTTTATTGGTGATATTATGTTATTTGTATATAGAGTTTGAACAAGGTTAAGTTTCATTTTTAACGCTACTAATCCATTCCTTTTGATAATATGGATGAAAGTTTTAATACGCTCCAATTGTTGCTCTAATATTGAAGAAAGTGTTAATACATTATTTATATAAACACCACAAAATTCAAAATAAGGGAAATATTTAATTTATCATGCTTTGAAATTCGAGGAGAGTAGTTTTAAAACTAAACAGTATTAAAAGTAAAAGCAATTTTGTATTTATCTTTATAGTCTATTTGGAGTTACCAAAATTTCGATTTTATATTAAATTTGAAAAATTTTGAAAATTATAAAATCCTCGAAGCAAAACCTTTTTATTTAGATGACAATTAGGTCGGGCTTGGTCCATTAACTTAACTGAATTATGGGTCGAGATTTCTTAGCTCAAGCTAGGATTGACTAGACTCGACCAAATTTGAGGCTTGACTGAGAGCAATAAAATGACCTCGTTTTATCAAAGAAGAAGTCAGGTTGGGATCCAGCCTATGGGCCAATCAGCCTCCTATTTGGCCCAAGCCCGTCCGCCCTATTACAACCTACTGGCAAAGCCCTTTGGGCTTAGTTAGATAATGCAGATTCAATAACTGGCTCCCAAGACACTAAACCACGTGACAGCTATCACAGGAGCAAGAAATTGGGGGAGAGACGGAGAATTCGATGAAGGCAACTACCAGCAACTACTTCTATTAACTCAAAACAAGAAGTAATTCTCTCTTTGAGACCCCAACTCAGCATTCCTTCAAATTAATCAGAATCCCATTTCCAATCCTACCTGTGTTCTTCATTAATTAGTAAGGACATGATGGAGCAATACAATTTCAGTCTTTCAAAGTCTTCCTTCTCTTCCTCAGTCCCCAATCTTTCAAAGCCACCCTCTTCCTCTTTCAACACTCGCTTTCTGAGAATACGATGCGATTCAGTGAATGATGACAAAACCAAGAACCGAAGCAATAGCAGTAGACCATACCCAGGTGGGTTTACCGGAAAAGATCCCAACTTGAAGAAGCCAGATTGGTTGAGGCAGAAAGCTCCTCAGGGGGAGAAGTTTCAAGAGGTCAAGAACTCGCTCTCTCGCTTAAATCTCAATACTGTTTGCGAAGAAGCTCAATGTCCCAACATTGGAGAGGTACTTTTTTTTTTCATTTTTAGAAATAACACTGGAGAGGTACTTGTTTCGTTCATTAAGTTCATATCCTTTTGATTTATACGCATTGTTGTTATTGCTGTCAGTGTTTGTTTAGATAATCTTAAGCATTATGGTAATATGACAGTGTTGGAATGGTGGAGGAGATGGAATTGCAACGGCAACTATAATGGTATTAGGGGATACATGTACACGTGGGTGTAGATTTTGTGCTGTTAAAACCAGCAGAAATCCTCCTCCTCCTGATCCTTTGGAGCCTCTGAACACTGCTATGGCCGTTGCTAGTTGGGGGTATTCACTTCTACACTCGAACCCTTTTTACTGTTGCATATCATGTTACCTTCGTTAATGAAACTGAGCTAGTTCCTCAACTCAATAATCTTGCTTTTCGTGTTGTTGCCTTTTATGTAGAGTGGATTATATTGTTCTTACTAGTGTCGATCGTGATGATCTACCTGATGGTGGTAGCGGTCATTTTGCTGAGACTGTTAAAGCTATGAAGGTTCCAGACTAATTATCTTAAGCTTGAATGTTTATTAGTGGTGTCACACCCCTTTGGACATTTACACCGTTGACCCTTTTGCAGGAACTCAAGCCTGAGATCATGGTTGAATGTTTGACATCTGATTTTCGAGGTGACCTAAAGGCAGTGGAAACTCTGGTCCATTCTGGATTAGATGTCTTTGCCCACAACATTGAGACTGTGAAGAGGCTCCAAAGAATTGTTCGAGATCCTCGAGCTGGGTGAGTATCACATTAATGCTTACGAAATTGGTACAGTTTGCTTATCAAACAGATTAGATATTCAAGTCATAATCAACCATTCCTACATTTCCTTTAAAGTTTCCATCAGTAAGATCATGCGAAAGATTAGCTTATACTGTCGGTTTTGTGAGGGCTGAAGTGGTTAAAGCCAAAAAAAAAAAACCAACAAGAACCCAAAGGATCTTGTCATGCAACTCATTCATATACCCAAAAAGCACATAGTGAAAGCATATACACCATTATACCTTGAACTTGGTCTCCAAACCAAATAGAAGATCTCACGACTATGTCCTTCCTAACGGCTGTCTTTTCTTGCTCACGGTTGTGTCTCCTTTGCATCAAGTGAGATGCACTCAAAGGAATCCACCAAAGATCGATTAGAAGACCCAAAGGTTCCCAAAGCTAGATGGTGCTTCAATGGGTTATCGTTGATCCTAAAATCCCCAAAAATAAACCATTTAAATGGGGATTTATTGCTCAATACATGAGCTAAATGGCAAAGCTTTTGGTTCTTGTCAGATGGAAGAAGAAAATCGCAAGTTTGGAAGAAGACAAAAGAGAAAAATCAAAGCTAAAACCGTGGAGAGAGGAAGATGAAAAAAAACAGTAGTAGCTCTTTTTCAAAAACCAGAAAAACGAAAAAATCCCTTCTTACTTTTTGACAAAACTAGGGTTAAAAGGGTTTCTTGAAAAAATCTACTGTGGCATTGTCGCCTAGGTCATATAAATGAGAAGCACATCAAGAAATTGAAGCACCATCTAGCTTTGGTAACCTTTGGGTCTTCTAATCGATCTTTGGTGGATACCTTGGAGTGCATCTCACTTGGTGCAAAGGAGACATAGTCGTGAGATCTTTTGGAGACCAAGTTCAAGGTATAATGGTGTACATGCTTTCACTATGTGCTTTTTCAGTGCATGAATGGGTTGCATGACAAGATCCTTTTGGTTCTTGTTGGTTTAATTTTTTTGGTTTTAACCACTTCAGCCCCCACAAAACCTACAGTAGGCACCTACATAATGAGAACTGCTCAACATTAATTAAGGTACTCAAGTGGCATTAGAAAGTGTAGCAGATTGATACGTATGTATGTATGTTTGTGAAAAGAAAATAATTGCTGCATTTGACAGAGAAAGAGAAAGGAATGGGATGTGGCAAGGTTGAAATTGCAACCTACTCTGCTAAACCTGGAATTATCAAGGATGCTTGTGACACAAATTGATTAAATGAAAATAGCCTTAAGAGTATGTGCAGTTGCTAGCCAAGCAGCTTTGGAAAATTGATCATCCTCTCAAGCCAGATGCCTTATTCATGCTATTTGTAATTTTAATGTCTAGTGATATACTTGCAGGTATGAACAAAGTTTGTCAGTTTTGAAACATGCAAAACTCAGTAAGGAGGGAATGGTAACGAAATCTTCTATTATGTTGGGCCTTGGAGAGTCAGATGACGAGTTGAAAGAAGCTATGGCTGACTTGAGGGCTGTGGATGTTGATATTCTGACTCTGGGGCAGTATTTACAGGTAAATATTATGGAAGTGCTTGCATATTGCTGAGTACTTAAGTCGTAAATGCTTAATGAGAGTTTTGGATCCATGAGATATTCACGTAGGTTTGATTCTTGGCTCAAATTGCACATCTAATTATGGCTCAAATTCATAATGCCTAAACTGATTTTAATGTTGCCACTGATGGTTGAGCCTGGGCATATGTGGGTCTGTTTTCTTAATGACATGCTATTTGGTTTTTGAGCTCTTATTCATCATCTGAAAATGGTCACATCTTGCATCTTGCAGCCAACTCCATTACACCTTACTGTCAAAGAGTATGTTACACCAGAGAAGTTTGCTTTCTGGAAAGAGTACGGCGAGTCTATTGGATTCCGCTACATAGCCAGTGGACCACTAGTAAGTTGTTGGTGATGACGAATTGTGTATCTGTATTAGTTAGTTAAAACGTCTTTCAAGTTGTACCTTTTTAAGCATTATAAAACTGTAAACATTACAAACTGATCTACCCACAAGAAACTCAAAATGTTCAAACTTTTCAGGTTCGATCCTCTTATAGGGCAGGGGAGCTCTTTGTTCAGACAATGGTTAGAGAGAGGGCAAAAACTGCTGCTGCAATATCCTAGTGCTGTTAGTCATTGGTTCTTGAATTTCATACTCATGGAAACCAATACACATGGAAAATATACTCATGACAAAAGCCAATGAAGAATATCTATGTTATGTATATGGAAGAGCAGTTTTGATTTGGTTCAAGTATAGAAGAATGTTAAGCATTGAGATCCCTAATTTTGTAGCCCTAAGGATTGATGTACAGAGGCAATTTTTTTTACTTATTATTATTTAATCACAATTTACCTTCTATCTCCCATTTAATTCCTTTTTTAAAATTTGAAATGTCAAACATTTTGAAAATATACGTTCTTAATTTTTCTCAACTTTTTCTCGCTCATTGCTGCTTTTAATTTTCTTGGTCTTCTTCCAAACTTTGATCTTCTGTTTTCTCACTTCTCTTTCAGTTTGTGGAACTAACCGACTCAACCCCTTTTTTTTAATTTGAGCTGTTAATGACACAACCATAGCAAACCGGTAGCTTATTTCCTTCAAGTTCAAGTAACTTTAAAAAATTGATCGATGATGATTCGTGTAAGACTCCAATTCTAGCGGGGTTGCTTATTTGGACCTGCAATGATTGATGTCTATCTTCTGAATTTAGCTTCCTCTATCTGTGTTATCAGAATTAGCAAAAATTAGACAGAATCTAAGTTCTTGGTGGAATCAATTTCTTGTTCAAGATTGCTTTTTTCTCATCAATCTGTTACTCTTACCGGTCGAGTTTCTTGTCCTTTTTCTTCTTAAGCTTTCAAAATCCTTTTCCCTTTAGCTTCTCCTGCGCTTGTGTCCACTCTTTCATAGTTTATGTTTCTCTTGTTAATTAGTTTGTAAGGGGACTGAGTTGGACATTTCATGGGAGATAAAGAGGATGGTGAACCACCTTCTAAATGCCAAAAATTGTCCTTAGGAGAATCCAAAAGCTCGTTGGAGCACTCCTCTTTTGCAGAATCAATACCTCAGTGGTTGGGGGCCTTGACAACTAGGCATCTAACCTCCCAAGAGAATGAAGAAAATGTTGGTTCAAAAGGAGTCATCAAAAAATTGGAATTCATCAAGATCGTAACTAGAGCATTGTATTCACTTGGTTATGACAGTGAGTGGTGCTCTTTTGGAGGAGTCAGGACTAGCATTGCACTCATCAGTGGTTATTATACAACAAGTGATAGAAGGCAAATGGGATGAAAGTATACGCACATTGCACAAAATTGATCATTTGGACGAGGCAACTATAACTAGCATATTTCTTGATGTTCAAACAGAAATTCCTTGAATTATTGAAGATGGACGATACATGTGCCAAACTGCAAACTTTAAGGAAAGAAATACTGCTTTTATGTACATCCGTTCCCTTTTCAGTTTAAGGGTGAAATGGTTTTGCTATCATTATTTGGAGCCAGAGGTTTCTTGTAACTTTGATTTAGCAGTTCAGGACCTACAATACGGTAGATGTGAGAGTATAATTTATAACTATGATTTGCTAACTAACAAATATCTCAGTGGATGTAAATGTATTGTGTTAAAGATCAAAGCTTTCAACAGCTAACACAGTTTGGAAATGGGAATAGCTTTGTGTCCATAAGTGTGCTATTGATACTGCCAAATTGGGTATGTCATATATGTGTGTGCGTATACGTATATATATTGGTGTATTTTCGTACGTACAAAAATACACCAATATATATACGTATACGCATATATATATATATACACACAATATATACAGAGTTGTGTGAGATTCTAGATTATTCATACAAACAGAATGTACAACTGGAATAACAAAATTTGTTATCTACAACTAGAATTATATTGAGAAGGAATTGCTTCTCTACTATCAGGTCTAAAATAAATTTTAGTGGTCTTGGATGTTGGCTTGTTGTAGTCTGCAGATGGGCTCATAGTTATGTGTCCAGGCCCATTACAATTTTCCTTGTACAAAGTCTTTTGTAGCTGATCTGTTTCCTTTATACCCCTACTCAAACGATACCTAGGATTTGATACTAGGATGAGTTTGAAGGTTAACTCTTGAAACCGTGTGGCAGGGAGGGGTTTAGTTAGCAAGTCCGCGATCTGGTCAGTAGAGTTCACATACCTTACCTCTAGAAGCCTTGCTGCTATCTTGTCCCTCACAAAGTGTACGTCAATCTCTATATGCTTCGTGCGAGAGTGGAAGGTTGGGTTTTGGGAGAGAGAACGTGTACCATTGTTGTCGCACCATAGAATGGGTGTTCATGGAGTGTTAAACCCGATTTCTGAGAGAAGAGAGGTTAACCATATCACTTCAGTGGAGAGCTGAGAGAGAGCCCTATATTCGGCTTCGGTGCTGGAACAAGCTACGACAGTTTGCTTCTTAGAGCTCCAGAAGACGAGGTTGTCCCCAAGAAAGACGCAACTACCGCTTGTGGACTTTCGGTCATCGGGCGAGCTGGCCTAATTAGAGTCGCTAAATGCCTGAAGATCGAGAGGAGAGGACAATGATCGAAACAGCAAGACTAGATCGGAGCTTCCCTTCAGGTAACGTAATACTTGTTTTAAGGCTATCCAGTGTGGAGTGAGAGGATTTGAAAGAAATTGACTTAGCTTATTAACTATAAAGTTAATGTTGGGTCTAGTGTTGCATAGTTACTGCAGAGCGCCAACCAAGCTGCTATACAGGGATGGATTCTCAAAAAGTTCACCATCATGGAGAGAGAACTTGACACCTGAAGCTGGAGTGGAGTAGGGTTTGCAGAGATTCATATTATCCTGAGTGAGTAAGTCTCTGATATACCCACTTTGTGATAGGTATAGTCCAGTTGTAAAAAAATATAAATTGCCCAATGTTTTGGGTGCAAATTGTGAATTGAGCTTGTTGATAATTGACTGAAATGCGGATGAATTGTTGCCTGTTATGAGAATATCATCCACGTAGACTAAAAGGATTAGGAATGTCCCTTTATTATGAAAATAGAACATAGATGTATCAGTCTTTGAATTTCTGAAACCCCATTGGAGAAGAGCAGTCTTTAGTTTTTGATACTAGGCCCTTGGAGCCTGTTTAAGGCCATAAAAGGCTTTGGAGAGCTTGCAAACATGATTAGGTAGATGTTGATCTTTGAAACCTTGAGGCTGACTAATGTATATGGTCCATGAAGGTCACCATTGAGAAATGCGTTGTTGATATCTACTTGTTGAATACTCCAATTGTGGGAGGCAGCAAGAGATAAGATAACCTTAATTGTAGATACTTTTACCGCTGGGGAGAAGGTGTCTGAAAAATCAATTTCAGGAGCTTGGGAAAAACCCTTGGCCACAAGGCGGGCCTTATGCTTTGCCACAGTGCCATCAACATGGTACTATGGATGTGCATGTTAGAATCATAAGGCATTAGGTTCTAGGTCTGGTTTTTTTGGAGGGCAGATATTTCTTCACACATGGCTTTGTGCCAGACTGGATTGCAAAGAGCTAGAGAAACAGTTTCTGGTTCTAGAGAGGGGCAAGAATGTAGGGAGGCAGAGTAGATTTTGGGTTTGTAAATGCCACTTTTGGCTCTGGTTTGCATAGGATGGGTAGATGTGATTTTTGGAAAAGCAGTAGGAAGTGGTATGGGAGGAGAATCAGGTTGGACAGTAGCGTGTGGAGCATTTGGGAAAATAGTGGTTTGGGGATTGGAGGTGGGTGATGAATGCATTAAAGAATGTGAAATATCAACAAAAAGAGAGAACAGGAGATGTAGATATTACCTGATTTTGTGTTGTGGAGCTGAAAGACATGGGAGTTGATTCTGACAAAAGGGAGATGCCTGGAGATGGCCTAGGATGAAGAAATGGTTACGGTGAGACTACAGGATGTAAAATAGACAAAGGCAAACTGGTAGAGGTAATACAATGTGTAGAATTTTGGGAGAAAAAAAGTGTAAGGTAGGGAAACTCGAGTTCATTGAATTCAACATGCCGAGAAATATAAATTTTGTCTTTGTTGTTGAGATACTTGTAACCTTTATAGACAGGAATGTAGCATAGGAAAATGCATTTGGGGGTGTGGAAATTAAATTGTGAGAGAAATAGAACCGAAGGTAGGGAAAACAGGTGCAGCCAAAGGTTCTAAAATAGGTGTAGTTTGGCTTTTTGTTATATAGCAGCTCAAAAGGAGATAGGCTTTGTAATTTTAGGGATGAGAGATTATTTATAAGAAAAGTAGCAGTGATGAAAGCCTCAAGCCAAAACTGTGAGGGTAGGTGGGAATGGGCTAATAATGTGAGGTCGGTTTCAGTGATGTGACGATGTTTCCTTTCGGATACACCGTTTTGTTAGTGAGTATATGGACACCTAAAGCAAGGTTTTATCCCATGTTTAGCAAGAAAAGGCAAGAAAGCTTTGTATTCCCTACTTATGTCTGTATGTAGGGCTTTAATTTTTCTATTTAGTTGAAGCTTAATGAAGGTTTTAAATTGAATAAAGGTTGCAAGGGTCTCCGAATTGAGTTTCAGTGGATAAAACCATGTGAACCTAGTACAAGCATCAACAAATATTAGATAATATCTATGGCCTTCAGTTGATAAGAAAGGAGAGGGACCCTAAATGTCCAAATAGATAATATTCAAAGGATGTTTGGCAGAGATATCATGATTTTGAAATTGTAGCTTATAAAGCTTGCCTTGTTTGCATGAATCACAGAATTTCAAGTCATTGACATTAATGTGAATTTTCATTGAATCAAAAACATGCTTAAGTACACTAGGTGATGGGTGGCCAAGTTTAGCGTGCCAAACATTTGCATCATTTTTAGAAAGTTGAGTAGTGAAGGTTTTTGGATGAGAAACTAGGCCAGAAGTACACTGAGTTGATGAGGACAGTGTAGAGTTCTTTGAGTGAGTGATAAGCTGGGTTTGAGGTGGGACATCAAGGATGTAGAGGCCATCCCGAAGCATCCCCTTGAGAAGAATTTTTCCTATGTCCTTGTCCTTAAACAAACACATTTTTTCAGAAAATTCCTCAATGATCTTGTTATCACTTGTGATTTTGGAAATGCTTAACAAATTTTTGGTGATACTTGGAACATGTAGCGTTTGATGTAAAGACAGTGGTGTGTGTTTATTGTCTTGGAAATGAATATAAGATGAACTAATGTGTGCAATAGGGAGAGAGTTTCCATTACCTACTGTAAGATGATCATTACCAGCATAGTATGAGCTAATGGATAGGTTATTAAGGTCGACAGTAACATGATTTGTAGCTCCAAAGTCTACATACTAGGTAGAGGCACTGGGTCGTTCAGAACAGGCATTTGTTTGATGAGCTAGAAAGGTCTGAGGTGAACCACTGTGTGTGTAATGTTGGCCAGTATTTTGAGTATGATACTGTGAAGATGAATTGGGCTGCTTCCATTGTTGATTTCCATTCCAGGACTGGTCAAAACACTTGTAACAACGAAGAGCATCATGGCCAGGTTTCTGGCACAGTTGGCAGTAGAGACGATGTGCACCATTCCATCTGTCTCCTCTACCACGACCCCCTCTTCCTCTAGGAGCATGACGACCTCCTTAATTGTGGGTTTGGGTTTGATTTCTGTTAAATGAGGCAAGATTTGTTGATGGGGGAGAGATGTTAATAGTTTGAGATACTGCATTTAATTGCTCAAGTCTGGTTTCATGCATCATGAGACTATATTGCACCATCTGAAGGGTTGAGTTCTTCATTGTGTGTGTTAAAAGAGCCACTACTGGGTTGTAATAATGGCGTAAGCCATTTAAGGCGTTAAGTATGAGTTCATGATCTGGTACAACATGTCCTGCTACCATAAGAGAGTCTCCAATTGTTTTTATTTTCTGAATATAGTCTGTAACTATTTGAGAGCCTTTTTGAATTATTGGTAGTTGTTGTTTTAACTGCAGCACTATAACCATTGATGTTCGTGCATACAGATTTTCTAATATCTTCCAGCATTTAAGAGAAGTTGAAGACTGATTTACTTGACCAACCACTTCCTCCCCTATTGTTGAAAGTAGCCAACAGAGGAGTAATTGGTCTAATCTACGCCATAGATGATAATCAAGATTTGCAACAATCTGAGGGACTTCTGTTGAAGATGAAGAAGGTTCTGTGATAACCTATGGAGGTAGAGATCAGTATATAAAATTTCGTACCATACCGGCCAGTACGTACCGTTTCGGTCGAAAATCGGTATCGGTACGGGTGTAGGTGGTACCGGTAAAAAATACCGGTCGGTACCGGCCAATTTCGGTGGTATTGGCCGGTATTCAAAATACCGGTTAAATACTGGCTGGTACCGAAAATTTTAAAAAATTGGGTGACTTTCTTGCAAAATTTTCAAAAATTTTCAAAATTTTCCTCCCTCCCTCCTACCTCTCCTCCCCCCTTCCCCCTTTTTTTCAAAGTTTTTAAAATAATAATAAATATTTTATATTTTTATCAATGATTAGAATACCGTTTCGTTCCGGCCGGAAGCCGGTACCGGAACAGGTGCAAAGTTACCGGAAAAAAATTTCGGCCGGTACCAAAGATACCGGAAAATTTCGGGTAATTCCGCAAAAATTAAAAATCCTAGGAACTAATTTGCAAATAAGAAAAAATTAACCCTAAAAATCTACCC
>JAOTAX010000196.1:6722979-6763258 GCA_025629825.1 Erythroxylum guanchezii | reverse complement strand
AAGTACAAAAATTTTCAAGAAAAAATTCGGAGAGTACAGTATATTTTCATTAATTTTAAAATTCGGGAAAAATAAAATAAACATTCTAGCATTACAAAAATTTCAGAAAAAAATACCATAAAATAGTACTGGGCAAGTGGAGCAAGTAGGAAAAAATTTGGGAAAAAAAGACCACCGGAGGTAGGCGCACTCTCCAACACGCGCCAACAGTGGGCGTGGGTAAGCGTCTGGCGGGTCGGACTTCATCTTCTCTGCCCGCCAGTCTGGTATTCGGGTTGATCGATCCGGTTCGCGACCTGGTTCAAAGAAATCGATGTATCTCTCTCATTTTTAATTCGTTTTCATCAAATTTGGTGTCATTAGATTCATAATTTCACGATCTATCAAATCCCTCAATAAATTTTATGAAAAAATCTACTGAAAAGAATCGGAAAAAACGAAAGAAAACGTGAATGGTTTGGTTCTTCGAGTTCTTGAGGTTTATGATATATAACAGTAAATTGAAAAACCTAACACATGCTTTGGCACCAAACCGAAATATATCAATATCCACAAAATCGATTTCAGAAAAAACACAATTATCAAAAACGAAAACCCCAAATTCCATAAAATGATATACCAAAAAATTACACAACAATCAGCAGTCACAATTAGGGTTAATTGGCTCTTATACCAATTGAAGGAAAAATTAAACACGAAATTACAGATTAATTGCATAATTTATTAACACAAATAATTAATCCTAGAATTGCAACGTACTATATTCAATAATTGAAAGGATAAATACCTGAAAATTGGGAAAATATTGAATCCATTGTTGTTTTCCGTGAAACGATGTGATCGAGATGCAGATGATTTACTACTGCTATTCCGAGCCTTAATCAGCAAAAGAATACATACAGTTTTTAATGGGACGACTGTATATAAAGGTTGGCTAGTAGTAGAGCCTCCTGTGCTTTATAATACATGGGCCAAGCCTACCTATCATAGCAGGCCCATGAATACAGGCCCAATGACATGTTAAAGAGAGAATTACCATTAACATCTAATTAATCAGAGTTTGTACACAATTATATTTATTATGCTAGTTCACAATTATGATAAAATTCTATCATTCTTCCGCCCACTTGGCCTTTGTTTTTGTCGGTCGAACAAAGGCGAATTGATAAATTATATTATAGAAGAGACGGAGGAATGCCAACATGTGTGGTAGTCACATGAATCAAGTACTCACCGCTAAATCCACAAACACAGTGATTGATGTATGAAAACTGCAAATGCGATCGCGACTGATACAGAAATTTTTTTAAATAAGGATAAAATTTTAATGCGATTAAAATTTTATTTTTAATAGAACAAAATTTTAATTAGAGCAAAATTTTATTTTTTATAAAATTAAAACTTAAATTAATAATTTTTTCATATGAAAATTTTTAAAGACAGTGGGACAAGTGCCCCACTTGCCTCCGGTGTAACTCCGTCCCTGAATGCCATAATATTATAGACAATGTACCTACAGGACGAGTTTATGTCAAACACAGTGAAGGGAATGGACACATACGATGAGGATGAGGTGTATGTATGTCTATGGAGTGGCATCGATATCACCGTTCTTGCTTCTCGTTTACGTCACTTCCTCATAGAAGGTCTTCTGATGATGAGTAGATGAAATTGTAGTCTACGTTTTATAGCAATAATATATAGCCCTACGTGTGTGTGTGTGTACGTTAAGAAAAGTTGATGACAGCAAATGCTGGGACTTGGTTGGTTTATTTGTCACTGTCCGGAGTCATCAAATCATCAAAGTTGTAATATGATTAGCTTTCTATATATATATATATATATATATATAGTGTTTTGTATATCCATTCCACCTGCACCAGCGTTTGATCTACTCAATGGCTCATCTCTTGCCATCTGAGAAGAAGAAGTTCAACTTCTGGTGTGGGGGTGAGGGGACTACTAGTAATAGTAGTACGACAGCTGCTATTGTAATATCATTGATACTGTTGGTGTTAGCCAACGATGCGACGGCCGGTGGAGCTCGACAACTCATTTCGACCAATACAATCAAGAGACCATCTCCTTCAATAACATCAGGTGGACGATCTTTTGTGAAGGTGATTGACAGAAGGAAAGCTATTGAGAATGGCCTTGGTCTAACTCCCCAAATGGGGTAACTTTGACTTCCTTTTCTTTTCTGTTTCGTGTTGTGTTTCATAGTTATATGCATCATATATACTTACAATTTAATGTCTTCTTAGTAAACGTAATCCCACCTAATTTAGTTAAAACATTTGATTCTAAGTGAAACACTTCCAAGAAGGCAAAAGACACATCTTTCCTTATGAAAAACAACTAATCAATCCCAAAACCAAACATTCTGATTCATTGGTATAAATAGTATTTGGAAACTCAAGGCAGTAGTGAGTAACTACAAGCAGTTATTTTCAGTAGGTTTTATTTTTCTTTCTAATTTTTGGATTTCATCTGGGGTGTTGTTGCTGGTGGTGGAAGATCAGATGGAGCAGCTGGAATCATTTTGCCTGCCAAATCAGTGAGACTATTATCAAGGAAACGGGTACATTATGAACTTCTCGGAAATACAATTTTGTTTATTTATGTTTCTGTTAAGCCAAACAGAAAAAGTAATTATTTCCTCTATTTCATATCTTATTATCAATGCTTAGTTTCTCTTTGATGTATACTGTTAACAGCTGATGCACTGGTCTCAAGTGGTCTTTCTGCTGTAGGATACGAGTATGTAAATATAGGTAAGTATTAATCATGGTACATCTTTGCTGTACTTACATACTGTACAAAGGATAAAAATGATTCCTTTTTTATTGATCATCTGCTCAAGATGACTGCTGGGCCGAGCTAAACAGAGATTCTGAGGTATTTTTTTTTAAAAATTATTATTGACATCTTTGTTTTCTTTTCATCTTCAGTTAGTTCGTAATTTTCAATACTTCGGATCAGAGACCAAAAGAAAATAAAAATGCTGGAACTCCTCTCTATTGTAATGTTGGTCTCATCCTTCGTCTGGTATAATCATGAACTAGTGCATGGTTTGGACCTGTAAAAAATGAATCTTCATGTTGATTTCTTGTTCTTGCTAGCTCAAAACATCAAGAGTTTAGACTTACGATAAGGAGGTTGGAGTACCTCTGCAATACCCATTTAACCTCATGAAAATTTTCTTTTCTTATTGACAGGGAAATTTCGTGGCTAAAGCTGCAACATTTCCTTCAGGCATTAAGGCACTTGCAGACTATGTTCATAGCAAGGGACTCAAGCTTGGAATTTACTCCGATGCAGGGTACCTAATTTCCTTCACACTAACAATTTAGATCGCCATTCAACCTTCGTTTTGCCGACCAATTGTTTTAGTTGAAAACGTTTATCTGTCAGGACACAAACTTGCAGCAAGAGCATGCCTGGCTCACTTGGCTACGAGGAGCGGGATGCCGATACTTTTGCCTCCTGGGTAAGTGTGCTTCTTCCAGTTTTCAGATGCAGGGAAGAACTAATAAGAGTGTAGACGACTGTTTTTTCCTTTCCAACAACCGCTTCAGTAAATGGTTGTTGTTCCTTTTTTGTTCATGAAACTGAGGATTTCATCAATCATTTAGTAACTTTATGCAGGGAATTGATTATCTGAAGTATGACAACTGCAATGATAATTCTATAAGCCCAAAAGAAAGGTAATCTTGATCTACTTCTTGGTCCACTAACCGTACAAGAGTAGGAAGTGTCTTGGTAGGGAAGGTGAGATTTCATCTGGTAGCAAGATAAGAAGTTTATATGCTGTTGTGGTTAGGTATCCAAAGATGACTAAGGCTTTATTGAACTCTGGGAGGCCCATATTTTTTTCTCTATGTGAATGGTAAGTGAAATTTATCTTCAGAATTAGGAGAAATTTCGTCTTCTTGACACCAAAAAGAACAACAACAAAAAAGAAACAATACTAACACCAGCTCCATTCTTGGTCGTCCTTCCTTTAAATGTTTGGTGATATAGGGGTCAAGAAGATCCAGCAACTTGGGCAGCAAGTGTAGGTAACAGTTGGAGAACAACTGGGGATATTGAAGACAAATGGAATAGGTAAATAAAATGAGCCTAATCAAGCTTCTCCTAACGCATTCACAATATGGATAACAAGGGAGAGGCATTTGACACACTGTAACAACCATTGGGGAACTGGAGAAAGTACTGATAAATTGTTTTCTTGTTTAGCATGACATCTATTGCAGACATAAATGACAAATGGGCATCATATGCTAGGCCTGGCGGTTGGAATGGTACTATCAACTCACAAGCTGTTAAATTCTGTCCACTATTGACAATTAAAGATGAGATTAGTCCTCACATCTCACTTTTTTGTTCAGTCGTATTGCAATTTCAAGAAATTATGTCTAGCATTACAAGTCATTGCAAGTATAAAAGCGCATTAGATACTTAAGTAATGGAAAATCAAATCAGGAGATGTTCTGCTGACTTAATATTTTCCATGGATTAGATCCTGACATGCTTGAGGTAGGAAATGGTGGGATGACCATAGAAGAGTATCGTTCTCACTTCAGCATATGGGCTTTGGTTAAAGTACGACTCAAACTTAAGTCTTTAAATTAATACTTGATGAGAAGTGTGGCATTCCATTTAATCTCACCACATGGAAATTTCCTTTCTGGTGTAGGCTCCCCTGATAATTGGGTGCGACGTCCGCTCCATGGATAATGTGACCTTCGAACTGCTCAGCAACACAGAGGTTATTGCAGTCAACCAAGGTGAAAAGAAAGGAAAAATAAGATCGTTCTGCAGAGCAAATTTCATACTATATAATGTCACATTATTGTGAACATTGCATTGAATATAATATGCACTCCATTGTTGAAACAAAAGATACATTACAAATTTACAATGCATAAAAACAGATATAAAAAGAAGTATGTCCTCATCAATTTTTGGCTGTGAACAGATAAGCTTGGAGTTCAGGGGAAGAAGGTGAAGAAAGATGGGGATCTTGAGGTTACTATCACTTATGTTGAAGCACATATTCATGTACATAATAAGTATTGATGGAATATGTTGTTTACAGGTGTGGGCTGGTCCTCTTACCAAGAATAGGGTGGGTGTGGTGCTATGGAACAGAGGATCTTCACAAGCACATATCAGCGCTTCCTGGTCAGATATAGGTCTGAATCCATCAACTGTGGTTGACGTTCGAGACTTATGGGCAGTAAGCTTCTCCTTCTACTCTCATTGCTTTTTTTTGGCTTTCTAGTAATGGGTTGAAATGCTTTAAAGTTATCTTAAATACTGTGATCAGGTTTGCATGTCATTTAACGTTCCTTCTAACATGTTTCCACAATCTTATCCTGATCAAGTACTCGTAATGTGCAGCATACAACTCAGTCCTCTGTCCATGGCCAACTTTCTGCTGAAGTAGAATCCCATGCATGTAAGATGTACGTTCTGTCGCCACGCTAAGCATTATGAATGTTGTAAGAAGCAACTGGTTGAATAGCAGCTAACAATATATGAGTCACAGCATGCTCACCAGCAGGAATCAGTCTATTCTGCCTTCAAAATTAATCAAAAGTTATAGCCATAAGTTAACTCTTTCACTTTCATGGAATCTATCACAGCGAAATATTCAAAGCTTTTACACTTACTTAAGCCCAATCCCTGTATTTACCCTCCAAAATGATATCGTTATTTCCTGCTACTGATTTATGTGTAAACAGATATAAAAAACGTGTCAGATCCTCTGTCTCAAATACTTTGTTCTGATCCTATTTATGTTACAAAATGACGTCGTTTTATGTATAAACAAACATAAAACGATATGTTTTAAAACAGAAACATGATAATTGGATCGGAGAATCTTAACCCGAATGAACGTGTTTTTATATGAAAATGAAAATTGATAGACTCTGAGTGTAAATTCGGAGAAAGCTGCAAGAGTGGCAAAAAGTGTAGAAGAGTGTGTATAAAAATTAGAAAAAAAAGAAGAAAAAAAAGGATCTATTATTGATGAAGATAAAAGAATACAAAATCAGTAGCTTTTTGAAAGATTATCATCTCTCTCTCACTTTAGAAGATTCCAAAATGTCTCCCTTCCTATCTCAAGTATAGAATCCCTTCTCCTGACGCCATACAAACTTTGCGAGCTCATCTTTTTAGAATGGTGGCAAGGATACACATGACATGAAAAAGACTTAAATGACCTAAATACAAAATGGGAATGCTAACATAGTAGAGAATATAATCTACAGGCCTGTATCAATGATCTCCACCCACTTTTTTTCTGCTTCTGCCCTTCCTGCCCCTACTCTAATGCACAAATTTAATTAGGGGTTTATCATTACTTCTCGCGTTCAAACTCACCTTGTACCTAAGGTAGAATTAGGAAATTATTTATAGGGCAAGCTCGTTGATTCCTGTGTAAACTCAAAATTTGCAAGGTAGTTTCATTTGATTAACAACTCAGGTCTGTCGATTCCCTCTGTATCTCCTGACTTCTTTTGATTCAATAACCCACTCTGTCTAATTTGTTGAGAGATAAATACAAAACTCTTTAAAAGATTAACCAAATACTAATATTAAAAAAAAACTCTTTAAGTTGAGTACAGAGGGAAAAAATCATGAGACAAATAGAAAAATAAATCCAATGAACTCAATATTGGTTTACAAAAAAAGTTAATCTCTTGTCTCTTTGCAACAAGTTGTCTCATAAAGTTTCAGAATTAAGACCAAAGTTAATATTACAATTAACAAACTCTTAAACCAATCCAAAAAATAATCAGATAAGGATAACAATCTAAATCTCTTTGTCATTTCTTTTTTTTTTCTCATTTTTTGGACGTTATGACTGTAATACCTCATACCTGATAATGAAATCGGCATACCTAGTATTATCATATTCTTAAATACCTAATACCCCAAACTACAACATTTTCTATTTAAAACCTCATTAATCTAGCAGTGATTATTCACTTTATAAAAAATTTAGACAAAATTTCCTTTATATTTATTTAAAACTTCCTGTAAGAAACTTCAATATACTTCTCATGCATGTTACTCAACTATCCATCTTCACGTCAAACTCCTTAACAAAATAATTTACCCATCCTCCAATACATTTCAACACATCTAAACCATATTTCATACATAATTTTCATATATTCATATATAATTCACAATAAAATCCTGTAAGATCCTTCACTTCTTTATGTGTACATGTCATAACCAAAAACAAAATAAAAATTTGTAGTACATCCACCTCCAATTCTTTCGAGATCCTCTATATGACTCTTATCTTGTAGTAAATTCACCACATCTTTCTTCTAATTCTCTTCAAAACCTACGCGCGAAAAGAAAATCCACATGCTAAGCTATATGCATAGTAGTGTTCAAGCAATTCCATTTCACATTCAATTCAATTCATTCAACTATACCATGAATAATATATATTTTTTTTCACATACAAATATCTTCATTTCTTTGTAAGCATAAATAGGCATTTAAAATCAAGTTATGAAATACAAGAATATATCTATTTTAATATTTCACATCTAATTATACAATGATCAATAACTTGTACCTTCAGTTACTACTTTCAATTGAAGTTCTTTAATCATTAATCATGCATTTATCTACTTTCTGTAATTTCCCCAAAGTAAAATCCATTGAAATTACATCACCGAGCTGGATAATCGAAATTTTTTAAAAAATACAAGATCGAGTTCTCAGAACCATACTATCCTTTTTTTTATATGCATTCATATTGGAACTAAGCTCTGGGAGCCATGCAGTTCATAACACAAATCAAATGTCTTATACCGGAACCGAGCTCTCAGAGTCATATAGTCCGGTAACATATATCATAACGCAATACTGCTAACTCTCTAATTGGCATGTTAATCTTATCACATTCCTCTAATTCCTATCTATTTTACTAGGTACAAATCTAACTAAATTCCATTGAAATTTCATAATAAAAGCTCATAATAACCAATTCAAGTTATTCCATATTTGGCTAAAGTAAATGTCTTTTTTTCTTTTGTTATTGGTTTTAATTTAATTCATACAACATTTAAGACATATTCATCTCACCAATTAATCAAAAATAACATATATATCAAGTTTCTCAATTCAAACATAATGTATGCCAATGAGGAAAAGTACAAATTATAAGTCCAAAATCTCAATTAATCACATATACTACTTCATTTAACATCCAATTAAATATTTTTAATAATAATTTCATAAACCCCCAATTTTACTCAAGAACCTTAAAATTCCTAATACATTATTTTTAGGAAAAAATAGAATTGCAAGGATACATATCAAATTGATGTCCAAATCTTCAAATTAAACTTCCATAAACTTCAATTTCATCATCAATTCCGTATTCCTTCTCTTTCTCTCTCTCCTTCAATTCCTCTTCTTTATCTTCATAATATTGCGTAAAAAATTCAATTTCATGCATTTTATTCATCTAAACATGCAATTACATCAAAATCATATACTAAAAATAATTAAAACTCCATTAACTAACCTTTTAAATTTTTGGATACTATTCATCAAGAACACTTATATACCTTTTCTTCATCTTTTCCCAATTTTTTTTGTTGATATAGTGAGTTTAGAAACCCTAAGTTGATGATTTAGTGTTTAATAGGTGATTTGGGGGTTAAAACTAAAGAAAATTGGCTTGAAAATGTAAAAATGAAAGAAAAATGGAGAAGAAAGAAGGAATGGTTGTTCTCGACGCTCCTTCGTGAAGAAGAGAGGGTAGGTGGCCAAGAAAATGACAAAAATGTCATGTGGTCCCTCATTAAAAGTTTTTCAATTTTTTTAGATAAACTTTATCTATTAATTCTTTTACTCAATAAAAAATACCTATAAGAAAAATATCAACCTCATATAAAGACCTTAATTAATATCGTTTATTTTCGTTAATAATTTCGAGTTTGACTTTGACCCTTTCTCGGGTCAAACTTTGACCATTGTTCAACTCTTAGTCAAATCCTTAAAAAACAAGCTAGTTTGGAGCTCTAATTTGATCATTGGGTTGTCTTTGAACAACATTATTTGATGTCAAATAAAATAAAATTCAGTTTGGATCCTAGGTGTCACTATTTACCTCAGGATATACTATTAACGACCCAAAAAGTATTATTCATGAAATCGAGATTTTTGGGGTGTTACAATTCTTCCCCTATAAAATAAAATTTCGTCCTCGAAATTTACCTGTGTCAAATAGTCGTGGATAAGACTTTCTCATGGTTTCTTCTGGTTCCCATGTAGCTTCCTCGACCTCGTGATTTGTCTATAGTACTTTCACCAATGGAACCGTCTTGTTCCTTAGCTATTTTGTATTTTTTGCTAGAATCTTCACCGGCTTCTCTTCATAAGTTAGATTTGGTTATATTTCAATATCTTCTAGTTTCATAATGTGTGATGGATCAGACTGATATTTCTAGAGTAACATGGAAGACATCATGAATCTTTTCCATAATCTGTAGGCTAGTAGTCCCACACGCTCAATGATCTCAAATGGACCAATGAATCTAAGGCTTAACTTACCCTTCTTACTAAATCAAAACACTTTCTTCCATGGTGAAGCTTTTAAGAAAAACTAGTCACCAACAACATATTTAATGTCCTCTCTCTTCAAATCTACATATGATTTTTGGTAACCAGAAGCAGCTTTCAACCTTTCCTTTATAAGCTTAACTTTATCCTCGACTTCGTTTATCAATTCTGGACCCACGATCTTGCTTTCACTGAGTTATGTCCAACATAAGGGTTTTATGCACTTTCTACCACAAAGAGCCTCAGACGGTGCCATCTGTATGCTTTCTTGATAGTTATTATTGTATGCAAAGTCAATCTATGGAAGGTGTTCATCCCAGCTTCCTTTAAAATCAATAACACAACTCCTAAGTATATCGTCTAGCACCTGAATCACTCTTAATGATTGTCCATTTGTTTGAGGATGAAAAGCTGTATTAAAATTCAGGTTAGTACCCAAGGCCATATGTAATTTCTTCCAAAATCTTGAGGTGAATCTTAGATCCGGGTCTGATATGAATATACAGATCATTTTAATTTGAGGTAATTATTGAGTTTGAAAGGATTGAATATAAGACTGAGACAATCGATAGAATTACTGAAAGATTATGATTGTGCAAATGAGTATTTTCCAGTAACGCTAGTGTTGTAATTTGATGCATTAAACAGAAAATTCAATAATGTTGTAGCACAAATTTAGATATTGAGGTTATCAAATCTAGTGTAATAAAGAGCGTAGAATGTCAAGTTAAATTTTGGGCAAATCAAAGTACAATTAACTATTGAATTTAAGATCAGCTGCGCATGAAAGAATTTTAAAAAAAGCCCAAATTGAGGATTCATAAATTATGAATCTTATTGAGAAATTGAAAATAAATCCAGATTTTGAATTTGAATAGGAAAAATGATACCTTGTGATTGAAATAAGAAGTATGAATACATGATAAAGATGATTGAGCAAAGAAATTATAAGAGACAACACTAATAACAACCTAAGTTATACATCCTAGTAGGAATTCACCGAAACAGCATTTAGCGGCTAAGAATGTAGAATCAAGTGACTGAATGTTTGAATTACAAACAATCTTATGTGTTAGAGATATGCTTAGAACTTATATTGTAGAGTTCATAAAAACATGAGGTCAATGTACAATTTTAATTGACTTTAAGCATAACAATCATTATCATAGTGATATCATTAGAATATTGTATGAGGCATTATACGACAGAAAGATTTGTCTGCCTTTATATTGGGATGAATGAGGCCTAAAATAGTTGAAGGCCATAATTGATTGGAGATGTTGTTGATAAGTGAAATTGATTTGTGTTAGAAATTAAGTGATTCAAGAAAGATAAATGAGTTAGGTGGATCAGTACCGAAGATATGGAATATAGTGAGATAGACCTAAGAGTTAAGTGTATTAACATTGAAGATATGTGAATTATCAAGCAAAATATGAATTTTTTCTGAGAGTATCACTTTGGCAAGGTGTGCTTAGGTTAGGAAAAAGGGAGCTAAGCTCGATATAAAATGGTCCTTATGAAATTATTGTGAGAATAGGACTATTGACTTATGAGTTAGTATTACCGATGAAAGATGTTTAGGATTCACACAGTTTTACATGTATATATTTAGGAAATATCGTTATGATCTGATACGTGTTATTGATACTAGAAGTAAAATTACGAGTGATTTGATATATATATATATATATATATATATATATATAAAATGAGAAACAGTTAAGATAGTATGATATCTGAATAAGTAATTGAATGTTTATTGATTCCATTGACTATAGTCAACTGGAATAAATTATTCGAGTGATGAAGTTAAATGAAAAATGGAGGATCATATGAGGAAATAATACCCCTGCCTTTTTGATCAATCAGATAAGAATTTCAAGGACAAAATTTATTAGGGGGGAGAATTGTAACATTCTATTTCCATACTAAGGGTTAGAACCCTAAAATACGATACATGTGAGATATCAATAAGAGATTAGAAAAGTGCATTTCATGCTTATGCATAATGTTAGCATACACACACATGAACTGGAATATTGCACACATTACAATGATTTGTTCATATACTCATTTAACATCTTCTGGGTATAAATGATTGTTTTAATGTGATTATGAAATGGATAGTGAATCTTTTTGCCTTAAAAATTGATCCGGTGAATTAAATTATTGATTTAGAATTTTTCGTGAAGTTTGAGAATTTTATGAAATTGTGGATATTTTTGGACTAGGAAAGATGCCAAGTGGCAAGACAATTGATAAATGGCAGTACAAATAATTGTTTAATGACAGTAGAAATTATTGATAAGTGACATTAAGATTTAATGACAAATGTCATTGCAAATTGAGAGACAATTAGATTAGAAATTAGAGACAAATGGACTAAGCAAATAAGTGTTATTTAGCATAAATCATTTAAGTCGAAGGTGTCATGACACCCACCAAGTATTTTAAAACCACATTATTGTCCAATTGAAAGACAAATTTGTTTCTTTCATTCCTACCAAAAACACTCTCATCTCCTTTATTCTTCCCTTCATTTACGAAACTCTTAGCACCCTCATCATGTTGATTTTTGTCCAACTCTGTCACTTTGTTTCTTCAAGATTCACTGTCTTCTCCATCTTGTTACTAAAAGACCTAACCCTTCTACCTTGAATGATGATGATGATCGTGTATGTTGGAGAAGCTAGGGTTAAGTGTGATTTGAAGACATTGAATCTAAACAAGTAAGTATAAGCATTAACTTTTCTTGATTTGTTGAATGAAGCATATTTGATGATAGTTAGAGGTTAAATGAACATAAAATGGTGTTTTATGTATGTTAGAATGTGGGTAAAGAAATGAATACATTGATTTCTTGCTTTTACGTGCATGATGATTAATTATTCATAAAGTGATGTAGAGTTAATTTAGAGTTAGAATGAATCATAAAATGGTGTAGGAAAAAATGCAGAAAGATTTGATAGAAAATGGATGTTCCATGTTCTGTTTTTGATATTATGATCAAACATAGAGTATGATTTGTTTGTGATTGAAGTTGAACTGAAATGTAAGTAGGAATGAAGAGGAAGTATTGAGGAAATAAGCTAGAAGAGATAGACTAAGCAAAAGAGATGAACTAAGATGAAAATGATGATGAAGAGTGCTAGAAAATGTACAGATGCAGTGTTTTCACTGAACATGCATTCGTATTTTAGTCATATCTCGATCTGTAGACATCCAAATGGGATGATTTTAAGTTTAAATTAAACTAGAGACATATTTCTATATTTTTCATAAAGGAATCAATTTTTAATTCCGTCTCTAATAGTTTCAAAATTTGTCTTGAATTTGAGTTTTTGTATTTTTTCGTGATTTGGGAACAGGCTGTAGTATTTTAGGTATACCTTGCAGAATATTGAACCAAATTACATGAAATTGGTGTCATTAGAAACTTAAGACATAAAGGAACAATTGTTTAGAAGAATGTTTTGCCTAAATCCTTCATTTTTCTTGTCAACATGACCATGAAAAATTGACCCGAAGGTCTGCTTTGAGAAGAGCCAGAATGAAGCTTGAATAAAAGATAGTGCACAAGCACAATCATGAAAAATGAGTCATTAAGGGATTGCACGAACGTGCACAAGCACGATCTTGACAATGGAGGATCAATTGGAAGTGCACGATCGTGCATAATGAAGGTATACTGTTGTTTGACAGCTTTGAACACCCTTCACTCTTTTGACCATAACTTCTTTTCCGGACCTCCGATTGACTTGAAATTTGGACCACAAACTCCTCACACATTGCTCTTCTTCTACATCAAATTTCATTTTCATCTGAATTCATTAAGAACGGATTTTTGTTTACCACATATTCAGGTCTGAAATTTTGAAGATGTTATAAGAATGAATGAGAGTTTGGATATTATATGATCATATAATGTTAGAATAACATTGGTGAATGATTGATTGATGATATTATAATTTATTGAGGTGTTAACCTAAGTTCAAGTTAGCCATATATGAGTTTTAAAGTATGAATGATCATGAGATTAAAATAAAGGAAAAATACTCAGGATTGTCATTGTACATGCATTGTACATAAATCAAAATTTATTTGTGCATAAATGAATACTTATAATTATACAAAGTTGTGGTGTATGTAAATGTATATGTATTGCATGATTTAGAAGAGCTTATTGAGCGACAACATTCAGACATTGCCGGAACTTCGAGGCAATAGCTTTCTGGAACAAACTGTGAGTCAACCTAGATGGTCTCATTTTCATTGTTGTTTTGTTTTAAATTTTTGCATTGAATTACTACTGATATGATTGATGTGATTGTGTTGATTCCAGACAATAAATATCTGAGGCATTTGATGCATGAATATCATATTGGAAGTGCTCATTGTATGTGAATTTGACAAAATAAGTGATACTCAACTTGATTGTTGAATGTCGGATCAAGTTCTGAAGAAAAATGTGAATATGCATATGAATGAAATAAGTGATTCTAAACGTATATGTTGAATGCCGAACTAAGGCCCGATGACAAATGTAAATGAGAATGCGATAGTGAATATGATTGTATAATATGGAGCACTTTTGATTGATTGAATATATGTGATGCATTTCATTACACGAATGCATGAAAGATAAAGGCAGTTGTGACCGAAGTCGTCAGTGCTTAAAGCTAAGAATGTGATAAGAGCCTCTAGCTCAGTTGCTATTATACAAGGTATCCACTAAGGGATATGGGATATTATCTGATATAAGCTCGGTATCCACAAGGGATATGAACTAGTAAAAAGGCACTCAGTCACAACAAAGTAATAAATGAAAGTGAGTCTCATATGCATTGTATTTATAATTGATATATGTGTTTTAATGATCAAAATGATTTGTTTGACTACTCTGAATGTGATATGTGAAGTAAGTGTTATGTGATGCTACATGATCAATGAAGTGATATGAATTATGTGAAAATATTATGTAATGTATTATATGAGTTGAGTGAACCATTGAGGATGGTTAACTTACTGAGTTTGCAAAACTCCCAAAATTGCAACGTGACTTTTTAAGGTCAAAGGAGATATCCAGTTAGACTAATTGGAGTATAGCCACTGAAATCAAATATGGGCTAAGAGTCGGAATCAGTTTGCACCTGCATATATCTTCTTTGATTTTAGTTTTGAATTATATTTCCGCAAATATTGTGCAATATATATGTGTAAATTGTAAAGTGTAATAGCAATTGTGGTGAGTGATGTTTGTAAATGAAATGGGCCCGAGTGATTGGTGAAATTCTGATGAGCTGTATAATGATTGTAAATCTTGTAATTGAAAATGTTTATGAATAAAGTGGGCTCGATATGTTTATTGATTTTCTGCATATGCGTGTGTTGTTTTGAAAAAAAATTATAATGAGTTTGACTGACTGACTATTCTAGCATGCCACCCTCGTAGAGTATGTTCTCGAATACCGTCGGTATGTTCGGCCTATGAGAGTGGGGTGCTACATTGATGATAATGCATTAGTAGCTAAATTGAGTTTCCTAGCCTTATATTCAACCCTAAAATTAAAACCAAGAAGCTTACTTAACCAATGTTGTTGGGTGAAGTAAACCTTTCTTCTAGGAGGTATTTGAGGCTATAGTGGTCTTTGCAAATGACGAATGCTCTCCCCTAAACATACGGCCTCCAATTGGAAACAACCTTAGTTAAGCCGATAAGCTCCCTCTCATATGCCGCCAATTTCTTACGTCGATCAACCAACTTCTTGCTAAAGAAGGCAATGGGATGGCCTCCTTGTTATAACACTGCCCTAATTCTAAAGAAGGCGATGGGATGACTTCCTTATTAAAGAAGGCGATGGGATGGCCTCCTTATTATAGCACATTCGATCACAAAATCTTCGTCAAAATTTGGTGGTTGAAGTACACGGGCCTTAGACAAAGCTTTCTTCAATTTATTGAAGGCCTCTTCGGCCTCCTGTGTCCATTTAAAAGAATTCTTCTTCAACAAACTCGTGGGCGGTGCTGTTATTAGCCGCGTAGTCCCTAGTATCCCGTAAAGCCCAAAATCCCGCTAAGTGCCCGAGTGGAGTATGGGTTAAGTCATTCCATCATTGCTTGAATCTTACTAGTGTCTGCTGAATCTTCGGCACTATGAATAATATGTCCCAAGTATGCCACTTGGGTCTCCCTAAAGGTGCACTTAGATATGTTCAAAAATAATTAGTGAGAGTACAATAATTCCAACACTATGTGCATATATTGCATATGTTCCACCCAAGTCTTGCTATAGACCAATATATTATCAAAGAAAACAAGGACAAATTTTCTAAGATAAGATCGAAATACCTCGTTCATCAATGCTTGAAAAGTGAAGGGAGTATTGGTAAGACCAAACAACATAACCAAGAATTCATAATGGCCATGATGGGTTCGAAATGTTATTTTCTCAACGTCTTCTCTATCCATTTGAATCTAGCGATAACTTGATCGAAGGTCCATTTTCTTAAAGAATTTGGGCCCATGCAATTCATCCAATAATTCATCTACTACAGAGATGGGAAGTTTATCCTTCATTGTCTTGTCATTCATTGCCTGATAATCCAAGGATGACTCTCAAGAAAGTTAATCTCTTTCCCCCTATTTATATTGGTTCTCTTCCTCGTAGAACCTATTTTTATTGATAAAAATTGGCAACACTTGTTAAGGACAAGGCCTATCAAGATTGAGCTAAATTACTCTACTCCTAAGCTAATTTTTCTAATAACTTAAACGACTACCTATTTAAATAGGCAAGAAAACACAAAGTTCAACCCTAATTAGGATTCTAATTTAGACTCCTAACTAGGCAGAAAAATAGAGAGAAACTTCAACAGAAAAAGACTCCAAACAATACTCATAATATGAAACAAACTCCTATTCTTAAAATACTTCCAGAATTGACACCTAAATCTAAAAAATGTTTCCCACACAAGCAACTTCCTTACCTGATATCCCCTCCTTGCTTTCAACTGTCACTTTTTCTTCCTCTTCGAGCTTAAGTCTTGCCCACAAACACATCCACATCAGATACAAAACCAATACCTTTTCTAGAGGCTACCAGCTCTCCCTCACCTTAAAAAGTGCCAAAATGACAATTTCTCATGACCTTTCCCCTTCCTATCCTTCCAAAGCCAGTACCTCTTTGAGAGGCTACCATCTCTCCCCCATCTTAAAAAGTACCAAAATGACTTCCTCTGATCGCACACCAACTTCTCACTACTTCTGGCCTTCTTGCCCTTCCTTTGAGACACAAATTTGATTGAGGATTTATCAAAAATAAAGGGAAGGGAATCAGCCGTTTTTGGCCGTACAACAAATTTGCAGCTGAGTAAATTTTCAGACAGTATTTTGGGTTGATCACACAAATCATGAGAGAAGCAGCAAACACACAACTTGACAACAGGGAAGTGCAAAGATTATCAAATATCAACTGCTGAAGCATTTTTATATAAGAATAAGTGTTGTGAGAATAAATGAATTGATGCAAGCTGTATTTTACAATTGTAAATGCTTCTTGTCGGGTTAGAAATTGATATGATCCTCTTCCAGAACGTGCAGAGCAACAGCAGCAGGAAGGCAGACAAATCCATCGGTCTTCAGATCATTCCACTTGGTATGTAGAATGAGCTACTAGTTAATGCCTCCACTGAGCATTAATATACACGGAGGCTTTGGGTCAGGCAAGAGACGAGAGAAAGCAAAACATCTAACGATGCATGAATTGCCTGTTTAATTTCTAAAATACACAAACTTGCTACTGATTCTCAACACCATAAATAATCCAATGCACAGAAGCACCAAAAACAGAGCATATCCAGTGAGACTTTGGCATTTGGTTATGAAATTTCTTGAAAAGCTAGACTGAGCTCATGGGCAGATTTTGCAACCGAGCCTCCTCTTCTACAATACAAAAGAGATACGAAAAATAGGAATATTGACAAATAATAATAATAATAATAATAATACAAAAAGTAACAGGAAATGCCAGCTGAAGGAAAATGTAAGTGCCCACCTTGTTAAGCTAAACAAGCAGCGTTTGACTTTTTCAAGCTCTACATAGCAGAGATTGTATCTTTCCAACCTAGAACACCATTCAGGTTAACAATTTCTAAAGTATCCAGTAATAAAACTTCATTAGCTAAAAATAACAGTACATACCTTTGTTCTGCTTCAATGTCCACACCAATAGGTGTCGTAGTTGATACAGTTGAATAGATCATAGAACCAAACATTCTGACCACCTTAAGCAGCATGTCCAGACAGATGCTCAAATGCCTATATATGCCAGGGAATTTATTTTCCATTGTCAGGTATCTTATTTCTGAAGGTATGTGTAGATCCGCCTTATATATTCGCATCCATAAATTCATAAACAGATACATACACACAAATATAAAGATAATAAAGAAGTTAGAATGGCATGAGGTGGTGGATTAGGACAGAAATGATTGGCATAGCAAAGTTTTCAGGTTATGACAGACTACAAGCACACAAGCCTAAAGCTGAGTCGAGAGATATCAGAAGAAAAGAGAAGTTTGGTATAAAAGACCAAAAGCAAAACTCAGAAAATGTAGATACGCCAGGAAATAATTGTGGGAGACATGATCAAGAACCCAAAAGTAGGTAATTTATCTAAATTGATTTCCTCAACATGATATTATGTTGGATTAGGAAAAAATTTTATAGAATATTCAGGATTTATTCTATAGAAAAATTCTTTTAGAATATTCTAAATTTATTATAGGCTCTAAATATAGCAATTTAAGGTTTTAATCAAGGAGTTTACGAAGATGTATAGTTGTAATTTCCTAGTTATGATTTCCTAGTTTATATGCCTTCTGTAGCTATAAATATGAAAGTGGAATACCTGTACATACTGCAGCAATATAACAAATTTTCTTGTTCACGTCACCGTAAGTTGACAGTTTATATTTACAAGAAGACTAACGTCACAGTTCTGCAGTTCTGTTCTGGTGCCAGAACTTGTGTTGAAGTTTTTATAGTCATACTCTTCAACTGAAAAGCATGAGGCCAAAGTTTCTAAAATAATCTTCCCATTCTTTGGAGTGCAGGAGCCGATTAAAAGGAAAAAAAAAAAGAAAGAAAGAGAAAACGAAGTGGGAATCTCTATAAACAGACATGAAAGAACAAGATGTTAAATGATTATAACTACAATTAGGATCAAGGGTGTTGTGGCGAAAAACAAAACAAAGTTGTTTGAAAGTTTGGGATAAAATAAATCAGTTGCAACAAGTAACGCAAAATGAGGAACGATGTTTTATGGAGACAGTTAAAGGAGAATATTTCAAGACATTTAAAGGGGAATATGGAGTGGGAATGGAGGTTTTGAGAGTGTGTCAGCAGAACTGATCAATTGCATTTATGAAAAATGGTGAGGTTGAAAGCAGTGGCTAACAACAAAGGTGAAGGTACTTGTCAAAGTGTAGACTAGCCAAAAAAAAACAGCATCTGAAGGAGACAGCGCTACAGTCCATTCCTCAGTAAACAAAAGAGAAGTTATATTTTGATGCTCGTCTATGAAGAACCAGCACTTTCAGGTGCATGAGGTATTTAAAAATTCACAAAGGCTTTGGAAAGATTGAAGGAGATAAAGCATAAAGGCAGATGAAATCCCAATAATTCTTCAATTCCATGGAAACAGGAGTTTGATTGAGCAAACTATTAAAGGTGATTGAGCAAACTATTCAAGGCATACTTAAGAAAGACCAGAGAAGTAACAAATAAATGCAGACTTTAAACTTGGTTTGCAAGAATAGAAAGCAACTAACAACTCAAACCACACAGATACAACAAGATGAACAAAAGTATGAAGCTATAGAAGAGCATAACTCAGGATCAAAAGAGCTCTCTCAATTTCAATCAATCAACTCAAGGTATGCCTAGTAGGATCACTAACCAATTACTTATTGAGAAATAGCCACTACCTGATACAGCAGCAAGAGATTCAATTTAAAAAGGCACATTTACAGAAGTGCGTGGATGGAGGGAGAAGTTCTATACATCATCAACAGTAAAGCAATGCAAACCATTCACCCCTCTTTTAGTTAAAACAAACAATCTTTTCAAGGAAATGAATCATAAAGAATAACTAGAGGCCATTTGCAGTCTGAAGAAAATGAAAGTGCCTTATTACCTATCTTTGTCACTTGCAAGAAGACTAGAGAGAAGTGGGAGAAGACAAGTGCAAATGTCCAACGTCACAATATTTATTTTCTCAGATATAATACAGATTACATCAGCAAGGACCTGCATTTTGCAACAACAGATCAAGATGAAAAATTTAACGATCCCATGTCAAAAGTTAAGACAATAGTTTATTAAGTTTTTTTGAGAAAATATAAAGAGAGAAGGGTTGGGTGATGAGAGAAGGTGAGAAAAGGAACCTACACCATGATCGGCCATCTTCTCCACTGCACCAAGGGCCCCTTTAACCTCATTTCTTTCCCAATATCTATGGACAACCTGCAAGAATTACAACACAGTTGCAATCCTTTGATCATAAATAAACGTGTCCAAGTATTTACAATGTATACAATACAATTAATAGGTTATAACCATGAAATTGATGACTTGCTCTATATAAAACTTCAATGCAAATTGCTAGCCAAAGGATTTCATTAGAGACACAAACTCGTTTTCTTATTTGTCTATCATAGTAATGAATTTCCTGTAAGGATTCACCTGTAACTTGGCCAAGCGTGATTGCATGGAGCTGGTAAATTGGTCATGTTCTCGGATCATGTCTATGACCAAATCTTCATTGTCAATGCAAACTGTTTCATTTTCGGTAGAAGGGGAACGTCCTCTCTGTTTAGACTTCAGAGTCAAGGGCAAGTGTTAGCATTTTCATAGAAATACAGATGAGCAAAAAAAGAAAGAGAGATAAATAAGTCTATCAGAGTGGTATTAAAGAATTAAAAGTCAACAAAAGAAAACATAATACAAGTTTTCTCTCAAAATAAGAGCACTTAAGTTAATCCCACATTTAGTAATTCATGATATAGAGAGCATAGGAGAAGGGAATATATTCACGCACAGCTAATAGCATTGTCAAATTCCTGCTACTGGGAAATTCAGGTTCAGGAAGTTGACGATTTTGTATTGTACAAATATTCCCAAAATATAGAGGAACAGATTTGAACATGAATAATAGCTGTAAATAATTCTTCCTTCATTCAGATAAAATGATAAAAAGAGAGTCCATTAAGCTTCAACACTCCACAAGATGGAACCCAACTGCCGACAAAGAAATAAAAAAAACAAGAGAAAAAGCTTTCAAATTTGAGAGATCATCCCCATCGAAAATGTTATGCCTTTTCCAACATGTAAGCTTGTATCATCTCCTCCCTGAATCAGGACCATCAGATTCCTAATATTTTCCTATTTTCAAGCCAGTCTTCATTCATTTTTCATCCCAATTGCACTCCACTTAGGGCAGTCATGGCCCCAGCAACAAAGAACCCCATATGAGGCTAGAAGCCTAAAGCATCAAAATTCAGAATAGATTTGACCATAAGCAGACTGTAATTTTGATGGAAGTTCCTTGTGGAGTTAAAGGCATTTGAGATTAGAGAAGAGGAGGAGACGATTATAAAGTTATTATCATGTCCAAATTGTTTGCCAAATCTGGTGCCTCAATCAATTGAAACTACCATCTCTGATGAAACAGACATGCCTAAGATAAGATAAATGGCTCAGATGGTGCTCCAGTCTCATAACCATTCTTTTGCCTTCATTTCCAGATCTGTTTACACTAAACAACTAGTTGAGGATGAACACAAGTCTTTGACTGAAACTCTGGGACTTCAGTAACAACAAAAACTTACATGAAAAGCAAACATAAGCTCGGAGTCTAGAATGTTCCTACCATATTTAACTGAAGCAAGATGTCTAGAGAAGTCCCTGGGGAGGTACTGGAAGAGTGTCCCTCATAATTTGAAGATCTTCCTCTCCTTTCCCAGTTCATGACAAATGAGCGCAATCTCCCTACATTAAACACATACAACTCAGACTATCATGAACAGCTCAGAGGAAAACATTAACTAGCAAGTAAGAACATCTATACCTCCTTTTTGACTTTCCACCAAGGGTGTGTCTCCGTTTATTTTATTCCCCCCACTGTCATCTGAAAGCAAAGATAAAAAGTTTCTGTTATAGAAACCAAAACTCCATCATATGTAGCTGCATTATTGAAGTTATGTGAAATCTCAAGAAACAGACTCAATTATAAATATAGTTCCTAGTACATTTCTAGTGAAAGATGAAAATCTTAATCTAAGTAAAAGCAGGATTTAAAATCTTAAACAACAATCCAGACCAGTCTGCATCTTCCCATGCTTCCCTTTTTGTAGTTGTTTTTGAAAACAAAGTTCTTCAACTATATCTAATTAGTATAAAAGAATGTACTAGAATGCACCTAGAGGGTGCTGACTCATGAACAAGTTTATATACAAGGAAGAAATCTACACTACGCACAAATAAAACTGTTAAACTGATAATGAGTATTTTGATTTGTCATTTATATATGTTCAAGCTGAGAACACTAGTTCAGTACCTGTTGCTTGCATGAATCAGGTAATGCAATTGTGTGCCACATGAATAAAGTTTCTAATGTTACCGATCAAAACCCCAAAAGAATAAAGCAAAGAGAAAAGCATGGGCTACATCGTCATTATGGAAAACTATTGCTTTAACTAAAAGCTACTTAGAATGCTGTTGAAGGGATCGTGGGCATGGATGTTCTCACTTGTTTGACGGCTACATCTCCCTAGCCAAAAGCAGCTTCCAAATATTTTTCGAACATTCTAGAACTATTTTTGTTTGCTGTTTTCAGACCTCTTTGAAATTATCAAATGACAAATGTTCACGCCAAATGCCCCAGAAGGCCAATCTAAGGTGAGCAGGCATTATCTGTCTATTCAGCTGTAAGGGGGAAAAAGATGCTTTCATTAAATGGTCCCGTCAGGGAGATGATATGGGGATGGTAAGTGGAAGGTCAAATTCTTTCTACAGTAATGACCAATTAATCTCATCTAGAAAATATACAAGTAGTTTGTAATCATAAAGTGGCAATCCACCTTGTAACTGTTAAGGAATTAGCCTCCAAAAAGAAGTCAAGCATGGATTTGAATGCACTGGAACTATCTCCATTGGCTAAGACATCAGATTGGTCCCTTTAGCACCAACTCTTAAATAACAAGAACCATCATATCACATACAAGCTCGAAATCTATAGGACAGGATTTCTTAACTTGGATTAATATCTACTGGATGTTTTTCTTAACCACGATCCTGACATGAAAGTCCAGAACTTTCAAACAACTAAGAAACCAATATTGTATATCATCCCTTTGGAACACACTCAACTTTTCTCAGATCCACAGAATGCACTAGAAACAAAAGGTGAAAATTAGGGAACTTTCATTTTTCTTTTTCAATGCTTCCCAAATGTTTTTCCTCTCTACTTTTTTCCATAGCCAACACTTCATAGCAGGGAAAAATAGATTTAGTCTTATGCAAAAAAAAAAAAAAAAAAAAAAATTGGGGTCAATTGGACCTATCTATTGCTTGGTGTGTACTTTGCATATTTTGGCAATTGGTGGACGAATCAGAGGGCATACATCAATAAACAAAGAAGTCTCATTTTTCCATTAACAATTAGGAAAAACTAACATTAAATAAATCATAAGAAAAAATGAGGATTGACGAACATATCATATTCGAAAACATTCACAGGAAAGCATAGACAAAATAAAAATGCACTTAATGATAGCAAAGTCTCACAGATTTCTTCCTGAAAGTTTGTGGGAAGTTCTGTCGTCAAACTTGAATCGAATCTTCCTGATCCACGAGAGCTATCATCCATAATATTCCTTTCAACAATTGATATTCCAGGTACCAAGCCTTTGACTACAGGAAGAATATTCCTATCTACAGCACCGACCATGTGCGCTGCCTTTCGATCAGTAGACCCAGAGAAACTTATACTTGATTGCTCAACATCATCTCTAATGTTTTGACATTTTAGGAAATCAGTAGAATTTAGCTGCGAAGAAAATTGCCTTTCACCAGTACATATTTCTTTTCTGGATTCAGAGGCCTGTTCAAGCCTTGTACTAGTTCTAGGGACAATTACAGGAACGACATCAGCCTTGTTGGAGACAGAAATATTAACTGCTGAATGAGCCTTTGCAGAACTCTTCCTAGGTGCTGATGCATTAGGTACTGATATTGAACTGGTCACATTAGTCTTCAGACTAGCATTTAGGTTGACCTTTTGAGGAGTACCAGTTACATTTCCTGTGGCTTCAACCAGCATGTAGACACAGTAATGATAAGCACATTATCATAACAAAACCAACATAGTGTGTTTAAATCCCTAGATAAAACTATAATTAAACAACAAAGTAAAAAAACAAATTAAAAGTGGCTAAACAACAAAGTAAATAAACAAGTGGCACAAGCCAAAAGTAACTGTAAACTTAGGTTCAACAAAAAAGAGAGTGGCATACATATTAGCTTTGACTCTTTGGCTGACTCCTTAATAGGATCCGAATTTTGAGAAAATGACATCCGGCCAAGAGATTTTGTTTCCTTTGATGGTGTGTCCGAATTGTCTGAAACTGACAACCTTCCCAAACTTGTTTTCATATTTTTCTCATGGAACACTGTCGAATTTCCAGTTCCACCAGATTTAGATTCTGTCTGGCCATTGGATTGTTTGACACTGGCAACTGCATATGGCTCAATCTGCTGTTCATTCGTGCAAAAGATGGGAAAAGAACTTGAAGTAAGAAGCAATAGATTAGCCATAACTCAGATGAAACAATATGGCAACAAAAACAAGTAAACTAAATGCACAAGAATTGAAAGAGCATGTAATACCGAGACATCTACAACCCACACTCCTACACAACTTTGATTATGTGAACATCCCAGAAGCTTGCCCTCATGAACATTGAGGTCTGACAGTCTAGACCATCCCACATCTACACCATCATGGCAAACTATAGGTTCCCAAGAGACAACCTATAAAGCAATGTATCAGAGTACACCAATAAATTCTGGAGAACTATGAATGCACATCAGCAATCCCATATGGAAAGCGTAAAGAAAGAAGAGCTCACTTTTAAACTCTCGTGCAATCCACATAGTAGAGTCCTCCCGTCAGGGTTAAAGGTCAAACAGCGTACTCCACTGGTCTGAAGTTAATAAGAATAACCAATACAAAGCAAATCTTAACAAGATCACAGCCAATACCAGATAGACAATCAGTGGCAGCAATTAATACATTAAGTTACCTCGGGCCCCGATGAGCCAATTAGCTCAAAAGTTTCAAGGTCCCAAAATTTGACAGTTCTATCAGCAGAACCTATAGTAAGACAAAAGAAAAGTGAATATAAGTCAAATATTGCAAAGCCAGTGAGATTCAAGCATGTAATTCATATAAGTCATTATCTTTATCAGATGGATAGATTCATGCATATAGCATTTTTATGGATGGATCAAAAGATCTTAATATCTGACAAGTACCACACATTCAACCATGAAGTATTGGGAAAATTAAAGCACTACCAAGCAAACACCACATGTTGAATATAGGATGAATAAAATGGTAAGATCAAGATTGCATTATATACTACTTGATACATTTCTTAATAACATATTATTACCAACCTGTTGCTAGAAGAAACTCGTGCGGATGAAAATCTATGCAGTAGATCTGACCATCATGAGACTTGAAGTCATGCAATAGTTTTCCAGCAGTCAAATCCCACAGCTGTTTTAAGTGGTGTGCATTGCTGAGTTTATTAAACAAAGAAATATAGTCCAAAATTTGCAAACATAAGCATTTGAGCACTTCCTTTTGCACACAATTATATGAAGAAACAAAAGATCCTATAGTTGAACCTATAGCATTTAAAATCATGAAACACTTTGCAACAATTAAACTAGCATACAGCAATATGACGTCTTAATTATAATCCTAATTCAAAAAACGAATTACTGCAACAGTGCCCAATTTTTATACGCAAGGTGGCTAATTTCAGAACTAAAAACAAAAAAAAATTGAGAGATTCATTGGTGAACAAGAAAACCAGGCTAAGTAAGGATTGCATTGATAATAGTCAACTTTACCACAATTTTAAAAGATAAGAATAATATTCATTTATGTCATTAGCATATCACATCTGTATATTAGTGTTTGTGAAATATATGCACAAAAGAAGCAATTTCAACCTTAACAGTCTTGTCCTCCCCACCAGATACAATCCAACGACCATCCGGCGTAAATCTTATTACACTGACCCCTCGAGTGTGGCCCTTGTATGTATGAATGCAGCCCTTCTTTCTGATATCCCATATCTTAAGATTTGTGTCCAGGGAACCAGATGCAAAGAACTCTCCAAAAGGATGAAAATCCACAGATATGCAGTTAGATCTGTGACCAGTCAATGTACGAACAACTACATGCACAATTACAGCAACACATAAAATTTGATGAATAAGCACCAGAAATATTGGCAATCAGTATCCAAAGCTTTTTGAACAAGCATTAACAAAATTAACTTACTTTTTGCCTCCTCTAGATCCCAAAGCTTGATTGTACCACTAGCAGCTCCCGCTGCTACAAGAACTTCTGAAGAATCAAAGCTTACTGAATCAATTCCACTAGTATGTCCCGAGAAGCTCTGCGTATGAAGCTTGGAGCATTAGATGAGGTGGAAACAACACATCGGGATTTTAAGGAGCAGGACATTTCCTATAAATGATCTGAACATTTCAAGGAATTTTGTTGACAGTAAAAAACAGGGGGAATTTTCCCCACATCATAACTCAATTATCACAAGAGCAAATGAGCAAATGAGCCATAAACATAACAACAGAAGTTAGTACTGACCAGTATAGCATTGGGCTTACCAATAGCCCAGAGATTGACCTTGTGATCTTCTCCTCCAGTTACAAGAAGTCTCGATGACTTCCTCCCAATTTTGAGGCAATTTACAGTCTCAGAATGCGCCACAAATTCCTCTTTATTATCATTAATTCATCACAATTTTTGAATTGTCAGGTTAAGGCTAACCTTAGTCATTAATCAATCGAGCAATATATTCAAACATAAATAAAAAATTTTAACCCGGGAAATTAAACAAATTAACATAAACAAGGTCAAATTGCAAATCAAGATTTAGATTTAATTCATCAAGATACGGAAATAATAAGGATACGGAGCTTGTAGGCGCGTTTGGTAGTCATTGGCGTAAAAACAGAAACTCTAAGAATGAGAAGTGCAAGGAAGGAACAATGCAGTAGAAGCTAAGTTGTTTTGGTAGTTGGTGTTGGCCTTAAGACATTCAAATCATATATGTACCTTAATCAACAATCAAACTCCAACGCTAACTGTACAAAGAAACGAAAACATTAAATTTCTTAGATTTACTCAAGTTCATATCTGCAAAATTCTACTTCAATCAACCAAATCTTGCTACATACAACCCCAAGTTTTCAGATTTCCATCGACCCACAAAACAGAACGGATCAATAAACAAACTTTCAAACAAAAAATGAAAGTTTGTGAATAAAAAAATACCCGTGATTTGAAGCTGGTATGCTACAAAATCACACTTCTTCTTCTTCTTCTTTGGGAATAAGAAGAGTGCTGCTCGTAAATGCCGCCATCAGTGAGCGTAGTAGGGAAAGAAGGAAGTGAATGGCATTGAAATTTTGAAATATTAACGGCTAAAATATTGGATTAACAAGCTTCCTTCTTTTTTTCCTCTTAATACATGGAATACCAAGAATGTAACAGTGAGCTGGAGTGGTGGCAGAACCGCAGAAGAGGAAGATTTACTTTACAGAGAATAAGAGAGAGAAGGGAGAAGGTGACTGAGTTTGAGAATCCACTGCCAGTCCTAAGTAACTCAATGCGTATTTATTGTTTTGGCTAATATATTATAAAATAAAAGGTAAGGTTGCCAAGTGAATTACTGGAAGACGAGGGGCATTTCGGGACTTCTTTCCCTCCCTTGCCAAATCAAAATTATCAAATTACATATTACCCCCCACCAAACGTACAGCCATGATTTCTCATTCTCGAGTCTCAACTTTGCTTTTGCCTTTGATTATTGCAAATTGGAAACCATAGCTCAACTACTGGATTTGGAACGTGATTTTGAAGTTTTAATTATTAATTAATATTTTAATATTTTGACCATAACTTAATTCAATAAGATAAGAAATAGGAATGACAATTTTAACCGGTTCACTCAACTCGGCCAAATTTTGGTCCGAATTGACCGGATCACGAGTAAATCACGAGCTAAAATTAGTCGACCTGACTAGACTATGAATCCTATAGGCCTCAACTGAAACAACAAAAACGACATTATTTTGTCAACAACAATGTTATTTTTTAATTTTCTAAGAAATATAAAAGTATGAGTCACGTCCAACTCGCTCGAGCCTCGAGCTACCCAGCCCATGCAAGCCTAACTCAATCTATTGACATCCATAATAAAAGATTTAAAATTTAAAAAGAACAGTCGAAATTTAAATCAGTTAAATATTAGTAAAATTTTATTCTTATTCATAAAAAATTTAAATTTAATTTAAAAAATTATTAAATAAAAATGTTTTAATTTATAATAATTTATTAAAATTAATCAATTAGTTAATAAAAGAAAATTTATTAAAATAAATTGAAAAAATTAAAAAACGGTTTAAAATTTTTATAATTAAAAAAATTGTTTGAAATTTTAAATTATTCGTATAACTAGATTTATCAAATTCTTATATCTACAAAGTTGTTGAGTCCAATTTTATTAGAAAGACCTAAACAAGGCTTTGTCACTTCTATACCCAGAAGCTATTGGGTAGGTCCTAAGATTCCAGACGATCTAGATCTGAAAAGCGTGACCTCCTCTCCGAACTGAACCATGACAAGACTAGATGTCACGAATTGTCACGCACGACAGAGGCCTGTATAATAGCTCGTGTAAGTTCACATTCGAGTACGGGAACTCCACCGCAATTGTGGGACCAGACATTTAAGGCTTTGCTCACCGACCCCGATTCTCTGGACAAACGTATGGCCTTGCTTATTTGCAGGTCTCTTACCGACATTGCAATATGACTGCAGAGTGCAGACTCTTAAGCTATAGCTCCAGATTTTTCATATTTTCCCACATTTTTCCGAGTCGGATGATTCATATTTTGTTATAGATCACCAATGGTATGAGCATTATGAACCCTCCTATTGAAGCAATAAACTTATGGTCTCAAAACATTTGTACCACACAAATCCCTGATCCATGTACGACATTGCCTGCCATGAATTGTGCAAGAGAAAGAAGAAACTAAGCAACTGCATGAATTCCTTCACTCTTGACTCTTTTCCCATTCTTCCTAGCAAAAATCTATGATCATTATCAGATGACCAAAGGCATGGTAATCACTTTGCATATCATGTAGTCGCCAAGTACATATTCAATTGGGAATTAATTACTTATAACAGCAATATCAATACTGGACATAGAAATCGCAGATAGAACCCACAAAGAGTTAATTTATTATCGAGCTGAGGGCTAAAGATGCCCTCAATATTAAGCAAGTCCCTGGTATCTAATTCATTAGATTTCAAACGGGGGAGAAGACAGGTTTGATGGTCTCATGCCTTCAAATCAGTACAAGTTAAATCGGTGCAACATATTTTTCTTTGATAATATATTCAGCATCGAGTACTGCCAAGGAAAACATGCAGATCAACAACTTCACATTCACCTAAAAGAAAGCTAAACAACAATTCCAACAGAAACTGAAGGACATCTGCAAGTGCTTTCCAGCACAAGACGCAACAAGATGGCAGATAAAGTAAGGCAGAGTATTATTTGTATAATTAGGATGAAATATTCCATTGATCTTTAACTCCCTCTGCAATCTATTAGCAGCAAGGTTTGTGTATTTTAGGATTGCAAATTCTGAAGAAAAATGCATCAGATTCAAATCCCAGCAAAAAACAACAACTGAAATAATGGATTAGAAGGATGGTTCAAACATAGCTCATGCTTTAGTTCAGGTTGGTGTCAGTGAAACTCAAACTTAGATGGATATACACGATGCCATATGCAGCTTACATAACCAAAAGAGTCCCCACGAGGAAGTCCCAACTTTAGAAAACATTTATAGGGCATGTAGCAATGGAGTTCATAAAAGTAACTTAAAGTAAACGTTGAAGCCTATTCAAACAACATGACAAGGTCACATTTTCATTTAATGCGATAAAGACGAGTTTTCTCAGGAGTATCCATTAACTTTGCATGCCAAACTAAAGTTTAAAATGGAGTTCCGCATATGAAGTTGAAGCTATGCCAATATTCATTGGCTATAATTGGCTACACCAGAATAGTACTGAGATTATCTTACTGTAAGTTTACTATTGAGTTCCATATATGCAGTTGTAGCTATGCTGGTCTTAATTGACCTGATTCGCTACAACAAATAGTCTTGAGATGATCTTACTGAAAGTCATAATTTGAAGTCCTTTGTATCATTCAATTAGATCCATTATTAGAGCCTTCCACATAGAATTACATTGTTCTATTGAATAAGGCATCAGACACAAAATTTTCAACCTCTACAGATACAAAGTTGAATGTTAGTTAATCTTCTTCAAACAGCATATAGAACGAGGAGTACATATGTTTTCATTTTTGCACACACACACACACACACACACATATATATATATATGTATGTAAGTATGTATGAGTGTATGTATGTGTACAAAGTGTGTGTGTGATTCTATCCACAATTATGTATTCGATAAAAAAATCAGCAGTCAACTTTGATAACAATAATATGCATTTCTTTCTTCTTTTTTTTGCTAATCCAGTTGATTTTCGTTCAGTCAGAATGCTAGGCTTCAGGTTAGTGAACAATATATCCGTACAATATATTATTGTACATACACTTCCGAAACTAACAATTAATAGCAGTAGCACTTACTTTATATTCAAACGTGTTGGGAGACAACACTTGTATCAACTTAAACTGCCTGTTGTAATTTTCTGAAGCCAACAGATTCCAACACTCTCCCACCTCCCCCATCCCCGTGTTTTGCTTTTAAAGATGACACAATGGTAGGTAGCAGTAACCTAGGGTTAAACATACATCGCAGAATGAAATCATTTTCCAAGGGTTCTGCTGCCAAGTACCGTGGGTGGAGTTGTACCTCGTTGACTATTGTCCATAACAACTACTAGTTCTCATCAAGATCAATCTCAACTGATGCACACAAGACAGCAAGACAGGCTTCAAACCACCTGATCCATAAAACCTGTGCACCTTTCTCAATAACATCCAACCCATCTAATTTTTCTCTCTCAGTTATGTCTTTGGAAAGTTTTCCTTTCCTTTACTCTTGTTCTTGTTCCTGCTATTTTCAGCATTATTTCTTAAATATGTTGACTGGTTTATGAAAGCTACACATCATTTCTGCAGAGGTAGTAGATGAAAAGTAGGAAAATATTATAGAATATATATTGTGATCCCGGTTAATCTTGAAGGGAACTTCTCTATCGCTACTCTAAGGGCTTATGTACACATGAAAACTTTTAACTTGTTGGAAAGCTTCACAAGTATAAGCCTTCACTTTGGATCCAAATTCAGAGAGACCATGTTAGTAACATTCATATATATTCAATCAATATACTCAAGGATGGAAGGTAAAGCAAGGGGGAATCTGAAACATCACAGCATCTGCATATTCCAATACACACCACTAAGCAGAAAGAGCGAGTATTTCCTGTGGACATTGCACTTTTTCACCAACAAATTGTGCAGCACTTAATTGGTATTCAACTCAACCAAATCAGCATACTTGAAGATGTTAAGCACAAAGCTAGCACAATTAATAAAGAACACAAAAAATTAAAAGAGAACTTGGAGAATGCTTTTTATTATAAAGAATATTTTTCTCTCTCTCTTATTTACAAATGAAGCGCCTAAGATTATTTGTGGACTTCCATCTCCTTAATAGACCGTTAGGATTTACTTGATCCAATGGTTTACAACTCCTCCAGAAATTTTTACATAATTCTATACATATCAATTAATTGTACAATTATCTACAATTATGCGCCACTATCTTCTCAACATCTCGTTCCAGAATCATGGTAATGGCGGTAGGGGCCTTTTTTGATTTACCCCTATTGGGTTCATCCTTATCCTCATGGCAAGGTTTAAGGAAGCTCCTATGAAACACAAGGTACATCTCCAAGTGAGTGGGTAACATAACATCAAACAATAAGCTAGTTTGCCAATCCATTTCTATTGAGCCTTATTAGTTCTTTATGCACCTTGGTACATCTTCAACTTTGGTGAGGGAGAAGCATTCACCAATACTAGGTCCCCTTTGTTAAACTCCAAATGCCTTTGCTTTGTATCAACCTACTTCTTCATCTTCTGTATGCTTGTGCCACTCAGTCTTCTCTTGCTAACCTTTCGCAAACTTGAACATGTCAAGACTTGAACAAAGTCATTGATTGTTGACCTGTTGCAATCTTAAATAGGCTGGCTCCTGTCAACTCACTTTTTTGCAAGATGACTTATTGGACAACCTCAAGCAACTTTCATCCAATCGCTTTGATTGGCACTCATGCAATGCCTCAAGTACAACTCCAATAGAGCATTTGCTCTCTCAATTTGCCCATCCATTTGGGGGGTAAAAGCTCGTGAAGTTAAATTCAAGTCCCATTAGCTTGAATAGCTCCATCCAAAATCTTCTCATGAGCCAAGCATCGCTATTGCTCACAATAGTCTTTAGGTATGCCCCAGTACTTCACTACTTGCTTGAAAAATAAGCGTGCGGCATCCTCGACTATAAATTCCATCAGTTCAGGGATGAACACTCTATATTTGTTGAACCAATCTACTACTACCATAAGGCTGCCACATCTTTCAGATTTAGGTAACAATATAACGAAATCCATAGAAATACTCCTAAGGCTTCTCTGAAATGGGTAATGGCTCTAGCAAACCTACTAATTAGGGTTGATCTAACTTGTCTTGTCAGTACAAGAGACATATCTTCATGTAGAGCTCGACGTCATTGCACATCTAGAGTCAATAATGTGTGCTCCACAAGTGCCAATGTACGATGAACCCTAAGATGTCATGTCCACTTGGAGTCATGGCACTCCTTGCTGATTTCTTTCCACAGCCCTTGCCATTTAGGCACCAGTCACCTTGAGTGATAAGCATCCCATTATGAAGCCAACTCTAATAAACTCGACTTGTGGGTCTTGCTCAAGTCCTTCCTTTATCTGGTCCACTAAGCAAAAACTTAGATTTGTGACGCTTGCAAGCTCCCCTTTTTTACCAAGGGCATCCTTGTCGGATTTGTATTCCATCACAAAATCAATATTTTAAAAGTTCAGACTGCCTAAAACTGATCGTGCCATGCAATTATGATTGTTCTACCACTTAAACAGATACGCAAGTTTGCCAATTACGTTCTCAAATGATACAGGATCCAACATGATTGGTTGCAAGATATGCTTTGACCACAAAAACTAATCATCTTCAACACTGAAGCATTTCATAGACCTTACTAAAATTAACATGTGGTCAAAGTAATTGACTGGTCAAACAAGAGAGTCCTCATTGTGGATAATGTATAATTTTGATTAACTGTATTTCATATAACTCCTGAACAGTTCATGATGACTGAAATCAATTATTTCTTCTATGCTACATTTTTAAGTATTGATTGAACTTTGTGTGACTAGCAAATTGCACTATGAGGACCTAATGTTGAGAGTAATTAATCTCATTACTAAAACTTCATCTATCTATTGATACTGCTCAACAGGATTCCTTGTTTCCTTCTTCTAAAGTAGTAAAATGCATGAGAGTTCCAACAACCAAAAAAACTTGATTTAACGAGTATGAAACCCATGGCTCACTGACATCTGTTCAATAAGTTTCCAATCCCCCTTATATTTGAGCAGTAAGGCCTCCGACCTAGTAGAAGCAACTAAAATTTTACCAAAGAGCAACCAGACTGTCAAACCTAAAATTAAAAAAAAAAATGGTACTCAGAAACTAAATTGATCTCATCCCAACTTCAGCAAGCACAATTTGTAATGCCTTAAGACGGGCTTCTACGGACCCAGACCTTGTAAACACTAAGCAAGTGCAAAGAAACCAGGCTGAAAATTGCATAGCAGAAAACACCAAATTGGAGAGACAACTAAATTTCTGATCACTACGCATAGCATTTCGAAATCCAAAGTACTTCCCCTACTTTTTAGAATCCTCAGCGGACAGCTTTGTGTGAGGTTTCGAGAAGTCCTAATTATAGGAGTGGTTCATGAGTTCCAACTTAACCATAATGCCTTAATATCAAGCATCAATATTCAGACTGGATTGAAGACTAAAAGAAGCAGCTTCAACGAATCAGATCACTAATTGCTCAAACAGAAATCAGAAGAGAACAACGCTGAAACTCATTGAAATAATGATTCTAAAATAAACAAACAATATAGATTATGTATAATATAGAGTAGAAATTATGATATGAAGATTATACAAAAAGAGGAAGGGATATTTGGGCAGGTGTTAGTGAATTAGTGAAGGAATTCAAGTTCGTCATCCTTAAGATGGGCAAAGAACTTAACAGGGCCACGACCTTCAATAGGAACAACAAACTCAACCTTGAAAGGAAGATTAGCAGAAAGACGTTTACCCTTCCAAACACCAACGAACTGCTTGATAGTCCCTTCGAGGCCCGCCAGATCAAACTCGGGAACACGCGGCACGTGATACACCTTCAACGGCACCTTCACTCTCACTCTCCTCCCAACCTTCATCGACTCTTGATCTTCTTCTTCTTCTTCTCCCACTTTACCTTGTTCACCGGTCACAACGCTAATCCTACTACCAGCACTATTACATATCATCTGACGGTTACGAAACACAAAAGCCATGGAAGTTGTGGTTGTTGGAAGATTGACGACGGAGTGTACGTTGTTGAACGCATCTCTTGCTCTTGTTGTTGTCGTCGATTTACAGAAAGTCGCGATTGGTCGATGATTGACGCTGGACGAAGCTCCTGTTGCAACTACGCTTGAACTCATCGCTCTCTCTCTCTCTTTAATTACGATTTGATTGGATAGCAATCCCTAACTTCTTGGCTTTCGGTTAATGAATTGAACTTTTTCTAATATATATCAAGAAAAAGAAAAGAACAAGACAACCTTATCTAGTAGAAGCAAAAGGTTACAGGGACCAGGTTGTCTTGTTTTTAGTTAACTAAATGGATTGAAAGAACAATTTTGATATTGTTTGGGAAGTGGATTAGGAAAATCAGGAACGAGAGGCTGAAGCTGAAGCATATGGCTCTTTTGTCCGGATAAAGTAACAGGAATTAGCTATTTTACATTCCGCGACCCCACACTTGCTAAGGGTCTTCTTGAATGACAAGGATGATAATAGGCAAGATTAGAACCTAAGGCGCTGGTGAGTTGATAGGAATTTTTTTTAGCCTAAGTGAGGTTGTGGATTTGAACTGTTATTATGTATGCAGTTATTTAAAATTTGAAGTCAGAGTTTTACTTTTTACAAAGGACCTATTCGGTTTTAGTAAGGATTAGTCTAGGTATGAATGATTTAAAGGTATCTTCCCATAATTAGGACCCTTCTAAAACATCTCGTGAAAAACTAAAAAAAAAAGACAAGACTAGGGTCAAATAGCGGACATTTTAAATTAAATATATAAAAAACAATATCATTTTTAATTAAACAAATGCGAAAATAATGTCTTTTTTCTTAAAAGACAACATTTGTTCATAAGAATCAAGCATTGGGTTGAGTTTGGACAGTCCAACCTGTGACTCAATTATTTTAGAAAGCCATTCTTTTGCTTATAAAAATCGAGTATCGGGTTAGGTCTGAATAGTCTAACCTAAGGCTCGATTTTTAAAAAAAACTTGGGCTCGATATCCAATCAACTTAAGCTTGATCTGTTAACTTCAGACTGAACTAAGCCCGAGTCCATTTACCTTCTCTAATATTGAAAATAGAATATAGATTGTTATTAGAAATAGAAAAAAATCATTTTGGTTTATAAACTTTTATCTTACTACACTTATTTTTTTAATTATAATTTTTGTCAAATCATTGTCTAATTTTTTTAAAATATTATTTAAACCTTATTTTTATTGTAAACGAGAAAATGATCAACACGTGTTATCGTTTATTCATAAACTTAATAAAAATAATTGTTGCATAAACAATCTAATAATATTACATTTTATAATTGTTAAATCAACAATTTATTTAAAAAATAAACTGAGCTTTTAACATAACTTGAAAGAGTCTTGGAGGACTATTTTTCTTAAGCAATCTAGAAGAAGATTAAAGCAATGTGAAGGTTTGAACACTTTCACTTACAAGATTGAAACTTCAATAGTCTTGTCCTTAGATGAATTTATATTAAAGCAAAAATAAAGCAAGGTGATTAATTGTAGTAAATAGATGTTTAGTTGCATGAACTTGAATATTTTGATTCACAGTCATTATGGTTCTTGCCAGTTTCCACTTGTGTTGTCGGTGTCATCACTATTTATGGTTATTTAACAAATCTCCACACATCTAATTAAATAAATCATATATATTGACTTATGCATAAGATATGTAAATCTTGATCTAGGTTATTGGAGTAACATCACTAGCTTGCTTAAGAATAGGTCAAGAAGATGTTATATTGATTATTGCTTTCATTTGAATTTAGCAACTATTTTTGTTAGTTAATAGTGTCCCACTTCTTACTGAAAGCCAGGAAAAGTCATTAGTTCTATTTTGCATATAAACTCTTATTCCAATAAATCATTCTGGTTTATCCACCTAAAGTAGAATCTTTTTTACTATAATTTTTTTTTGGCTTTTTATGAGATTTATCAATAGTATAGAACTTTCATTAATACCATTGACAACTAGAAAAGAAATAACTAAAATTTTGGAGGTTAGGCTAGCAGAACTTTAATAGAGTATAAGTTGGATGGAATTTCGTTTTGTTGATAAGCTAGATTACACGGAGGAAACCAGCAATAGGCTATACGAGGCTTTGCTCTCAAATAATAAAGGATCTAGCAGCAATATTAATCACTATAATTGGCATTCTCATAATAGCAAAGAGGAATTCAAGGATAATATGGAGGGGGATAGTAAATGTTCTCATCCAAGTTATCAACACTTGAGTTTCCAATATTCTCAGCGATGACCTAATACGATGGTTCTATTAAGTGAATCAATCTTTTGAATATCAAGTTATGTCGATAGTATAAAAGGTGTTATCAGAGTCATCCCAACTTAAGCTTGCTTTGGATCCACAGATTGTGGGAATTCAAATAAATCCTTATCAAAGATCAAACAGACTAACTCTTTGCATAACTATTATGGCCTGTTTGGTAGAATGGAATACCCATTCTAAGGATAAGACATTCCTAACATATTCCTTATATAGTGTTTGGTTTAAAAACACACGTCGAATAAGTAAGCATCCGGTTTATTATTAAGTATATATACTAAGTACGAGTTGGAATGGACCACCACACAATCCATCCCGCTCCTCCATTTAATCTGATGGCTAGAATGTTGTGACCACGCAATTCATCCTGTTGGCCCATTTGTTCATTTAATCTGACGGCTTATATCTATTCATAGAATGTTGTGCCACGCATTCCATCCCGTTCGTCCATTTATTCTGGTCATTGAATGTTGTGTCTTTGTTAATCCATCCTGTTCGTCTATTTTATCTGGTCATTGAATGTTGTGCCTCAAAGCGTTCTTTATTATTCTCCCTAGAGTTTCGCAATTACTCTGCCTCAAACAATTCTACAAAATTTTCTCTCTCTTTCCTTAGCTTTCCGCCCTTGCCTTCCTCTGCGAAGTTTTCTCTCTCGACGCTAGACGTGCCCTGCTTCTCTTTCAATTTTTTTTCTTGATCGACATTGTCGTCGTTTGTTTCTGTGCAGGTTTGGTAAGTTTTCATTTTTGCTTGATTTTGTTTTCCTTTTTGACTTTGCGTTTTTTCCTTTGACTTTCATTCAGGTTTTATTGTGTGTACAGATGGCCTACGGTTTTGTTCAACGCAGATGGTTAGAGTTTCTCTTTCGGCTTTGGTAAGTTTTACTTTTTGCTTTTGTTTCTCTGCAGCTGTGATAAATTTTCCTTTTTGCTTTTTCCTTTATTTTTTGTCCTTTTTGTTTTTGTGTTGTTAAGTTCTCGTTTTTTCTTTTGTAGGTGTTGTAGTTTCTCTCCGGCAAGTATTTCTCTTTCAACTTTGGTAAGTTTTCGTTTTTTCTTTTGTTTCTCTGCAGCTGTGATAAGTTTTCCTTTTTTCTTTTTCCTTTATTTTTTTGCCTTTTGTCTTTATGTTGTTTCTCTGCAGGTGTTGCAACTTCTCTCCGGTAGGTGTTTCTCTTTCGACTTTGGTAAGTTTTCGTTTTTTCTTTTGTTTCCCTGCAGCTGTAATAATTTTTCCTTTTTCCTTTATTTTTTTTGCTTTTTGTCTTTGTGTTGCCAAGTTCTCGGTTTTTTCTTTTGTTTCTCTGCAGGTGTTGCAGTTTTTCTCCGGCAGGTGTGGTATCGAGTTTCTCTTTCGACTTTGGTAAGTTTTCGTTTTTTCTTTTGTTTCTCTGCAGCTATGATAAGTTTTCCTTTTTCCTTCTTCCTTTATTTTTTGTCCTTCTTGTCTTTATGTTGTTAAGTTCTCGTTTTTTCTTTTGTTTATCTGCAGGTGTTGTAGTTTCTCTCCGGCAGGTCTGGTAAGTTTTCGTTTTTGCTTGATTTTGTTTTCATTTTTGGCTTTATGCTTTTTCCTTTGATTTTTATCCAGGTTTTATTGTGTGTACAGATGGCCTGCGGTTTTGTTCAACAAACATGGCCTGCGATTTTGTTTTCCAGTTTCTCTTTCTATTCTACTTTGGTAAGTTTTGGTTTTTTCTTTTATTTCTCTGCAGCTGTGATAAGTTTTCCTTTATCGTTTTTCCTTTATTTTTTGTTCTTTTTGTCTTTGTGTTGTTTTGTTTCTCTGCAGGTGTTGTAAGTTTTCGTTTTTTGTTCAGCGTGGATGGCCTAAACTTCTCCTTTCATGTAGGTTTTATTGTGTGTACAGATGCCCTACGGTTTTATTCAACATTTGGACAAACGCGTTGATCAAGACCACGATAACATCTTGGAACAATTTCGCTATTTTCAAGCGATGCCATGATGCCATTCTGATTCATCCCACGGAAATAAAAGACGATATTGAAGCGGTTGAATTCTATAACTCGGGCTTGAGTGAGTGTGGACTTGGATATGAGGATATAAACGCGTTGATCAAGACCAGGAAAACATCTGAGAACAATTTCGTTATCTTCAAGCAATGGAATATGTTTAAGACTTCGAAAGAACCTAGCATAAGGGTTATGTTGAAGATTTGTCATAATAAGCTTAATAGAAGAAACGTTGTTCTACATTTAACCGCTTCGTCTTAGTTTCCCGTTCGTCTTAGTTTTCCCATCATCTTACGTTTGTCTATGTACTTTGTCCTACTTTTAATAATTATCTTAATAAAAGAATCGTTTTTCTACATTCAACCGCTTCGTCTTTGTTTTCACTTCTTAGCTTTCCCTTCGTCTTACTTTTCTCTTTCTTAGCTTTTGCTTCGTCTTACTTTTGTCTGTGCACTATTTTTACATGTAAAGTAAATGATGAATTAATTCGGTATATTATAATCATTAAAATCCTTATTAAATGAAAACGTTGCTGGAGGTTGAATTTGGAAAGGCCGCTAAATCAGTTTTTGATTATCGTCTTAGTTTCCGGTCCGTCTTAGTTTCCTCATCGTCTTACGTTCGTCTATGTACTTCGTCTTACTTTTAATAATTATCTTAATATAAGAAACGGTTTTCTAGATTCAACCGCCTCGTCTTAGTTTCCACTTCTTAGCTTTCCCTTCGTCTTACTTTTGTCTTTCTTAGCTTTTGTCTGTTATTTTTACTGCTCCGATTCGTCTGTCTTTTGTCTTTGCATTTCGTCTTACTTTGCTCTTCTTAGTTTGACTTGTGCTTGCGTATCACTTTGGGTTTCACTGCTTCGTCTCATTTTGCTTTCTTCAACCTTACCAAAATGGTGAATAAGAGATGGATCAATTTCTGATTAATTGGAAACCTTGCCGGAGCTTGAATTTGCAAAAGCTGATAAGTCAATTAAATTGCATTTATGTTAGACTTTATTTTGGTTGATTTATGAAATTTGTGTTTGTAAATTAATGGAATTATTTGTTAAATGTTCACAGGTGATTGTCAATACCAAAAAGACGAAAAAGGATCGAAAAGAGGAAAAATATGGAAGAAATTCGAAAATTCCAATCTGGACGAAATTCAAAGATTAGGTGTGGGCACGCCTAAGGTCAGAATCCTAAATCTGCAGATTTTTCAGAAGTTGTCTCCAATTAGAATACAATCGCCCAAGATCTTCTGGAATCCTTTTCAAGAAGTTTCCCACCTAAATTAGAAGATTATCTAATTGGGACGAAATCCAATCAAGATTATGAAGAGAT
>JAOTAX010000196.1:6530111-6542017 GCA_025629825.1 Erythroxylum guanchezii | reverse complement strand
GGTCAGTTGGAGTTTGGTGATCAACATCCTAAATCTTTTGTTATCGACTTTGGAGAATGGATGTGCATCACATGATCGTACTAGTTAGTAAAAACTTTGATATATTGTTGTCATAAGCTATAATAGTCATTTCATTTTTCTCTCTTAATAGATTAGAGGTTAAAAATGTTTAACCTCCTGATATGAGTTTCTTTCTATTACATAACTCCTCTATTCCGTCTATTGATAAAGTTTCGTTCAAGTAATTCCAAACTTCACTTCTTAATAAACTTGGTCATTTAACATGACTTAATTCTTTACTTAGTATTGAATTATAAGTTTCTGCTAGTGTCCACTTTGATACTGGATTAGAATTCTCCATTAAAGGATTATGTTTATCCATATGAAATAATCAACATATATGATTATATAAGTTATTTGTAAACATTTAAATATGTGTGTGTATATATATATATTAGAAACACTTTGGAAATATTTAATCATATTACATGTTATAATTGATAAAGTAACAACTTTCAAGTAAGCACACTTGAATAAAGTAATAATAAACTTAAAATGTACAAGATGATTGTTGTTTCAAATTTTGATAAATTATCTAGCAAGTTTATTATTATTTCAATTTAGATGCATGAACTTTTATAATAAGTTATTATATTCATATATGCTTTGGTAATGGTAAGTTTGAATGTTTGGTTACTCATTTGAATATGACCTTTAATATTGCATTCATCTATTTGGCATTGCTCTATATTTTAAGCTCATACATAAACTTAATCATACATCTTATAACACTCATAGTTTCAAATTAATTATGTTATGTCAATTCCTAATTTGTATGAATATGTATCAATATTCACATAACGCAGAAGCAACCAAACTGAGGCAGACCATAGACGGTAGTGGGGGTAGATAGGTAGTGGCAAAGGGTCAAAACTTCAAAGGCCATAACGCAGAAGCGACCAAACTGAGGCAGTCGATTCGGCCCATTGCGACATCAATGCGTAGAGACTAGTGGCGGAGTTTGGGGGGAATTGAAAGTTAAAAAAGGTTTGAAACGTATTAAAATCTTCACGCATCAATCAATCAATCAATCAGTGAGTCAAATCCCGCCCAACTATTTACTTATTTTATTCAAATCCCGCCCATTCGCCAATCTCTCTCCATCGCGTGTTCTTAAAACAATAAACAAACATATCACCATCAAACAATCCAATAACCTTTTACTTTCTAAAACCTTCATTCTCATCTTCGTCTTCATCTTCAATGGAGCTTCCATGCGACGGCGATGGGAACTGCATGATCTGCAAGAACAAACCCCCCACCGAAGAGATCCTCACGTGCAAGACATGCGCCACTCCCTGGCACGCTCCTTGCCTGTCCTCCCCTCCCCCATCCATGGCCGCCCTCCTCAACTGGGACTGTCCTGACTGCTCCATGTCCAACCCCAACCCCAACCCCGTCGCACCAACCCAAGCGTCATCCACGTCCGACCTCATTGCCGCGATTCGCGCCATCGAGAATGACTCTTCGCTTTCCGACTTGGACAAGGCCAAGAGACGCCAGGAGCTTCTCAGTAAAGGAGCGCCGTCTTCATCGGACTCAGCCAAAGTCAACGCCAAAGATAATCATCTCCTCGATATTCTTAGCGGAAGATTGAACTGCTCCTTTTGCATGCAGCTGCCCGAAAGGCCTGTGACGGTATCAATTTCTCTCATTACTTCGTTTAAAGTTAGCTAAAATGTATATGATGCCGTTATGAACATGTAGCTTAGTTGTTGATTTAGATCCTTGAACTGGAACGTATATCTTAGCTGTCGTTCTTGTTGTGGGTTTTACTGCAGACGCCATGTGGTCATAACTTCTGCCTCAAGTGCTTCCAGAAGTGGATTGCACAGGGGAAGCAAACGTGTGCAAATTGCCGCCATCAAATCCCTCAAAAGATGGCACACAATCCTCGTATCAACTCCACGCTTGTTTATGCCATCCGTATGGCCAAAACTTCACAATCTGGTGCTACAAACGCACCCCCTAAGATGTATCAGTACGTGCACAACCAAGACAGGCCGGACAAAGCATACACTACAGAGCGTGCGAAGAAGAGTGGCAAGGCCAATGCTTGTAGTGGGAAGGTGTTTGTGACTGTACCTCCTGACCATTTTGGACCAATACTTGCTGAGAATGACCCTGTGAGAAATATGGGTGTCTTGGTTGGAGAGTGTTGGGAGGATAGGCTTGAGTGCAGACAATGGGGTGCCCACCTTCCTCATGTTGCGGGCATTGCTGGTCAGTCTAAGTATGGTGCTCAATCAGTGGCTCTCTCTGGAGGATATGAAGATGATGAGGACCACGGTGAATGGTTCCTGTACACTGGGAGGTACGGGTCACATTTTTGTGTGCTGGATTATAATGACTGAACTTTAAAGTGACTGATTGTAAGAGATGACGGGCTAATTTTATGCTTTAGGTCATAATTTTTAGAAGTAATATCTGGTAGTTTCTCTGTTTTTATGTATGATTTTGTTTTGGCAATTTTGTGTGTCCAGTGGAGGAAGGGACCTTAGTGGCAATAAGCGTACAAACAAATCACATTCTTTTGATCAGACTTTTGAAAAGGGCAACGAAGCATTGCGACTCAGCTGTAAGCTTGGTTATCCTGTGAGAGTAGTCAGGTGATTTTGATTTTCTGTATAAACTATGGCAGCATACCATGTTAGGATTACTTTCAGTATGTTTCTTACAATGCCAAAGATTAGTTTGCCCAAATTAGACTTCCATTTTCATTTCCTGTGGTGTGCATTATGCAGCAGCAGCAGCCTTATTCTTTGTAAGAAGCATATTTCTTGGATGATGGAAACTTGTTTATGAATAGTGATTTCTACTATTGATGATATCCAATGATTAAAAATTCAAACTGGTTTAATCAGTTTAATTGTAAATTCTTACATCAACTTACTTTTTGGTTCGATTTATATTAATAATTTTATTATTAAAAATAGTTATTAATTGATTGGTTGATTTTTGTAAACTAACTAATTTTTTATAAATTGGAATCAATTAATTAGTTTTCTATAATAATCTCTTTTCAATTAAGCTTTAACTTCTTTAATGAGTAATGATACTTTTTTTAACCACATTATATTTTTTTTGACTTTGTTCAATTTTTGTTGTATACCAGTATTATGACATTTAATAAAGGATGAACTTTTAAGTCTTAAATTTCTTATTAGTTTAATTTTTGGTTTGATTTTTAAAATATTGATGATAACATAAAATCATTTCTCCATTTTGTGGGCAGGTCCCATAAAGAGAAACGTTCTGCCTATGCACCTGAAAAAGGTGTACGCTATGATGGGATTTATAGAATTGAGAAATGTTGGCGAAAGAGTGGAAAGCAGGTTAATGTTATAATAATCTTTCCATAGAGGGTAACCAACTAAGCTGAATGATGTGGCCTAACCGGTATTTTCTTTAACTTTCTTGTTATGTTAGGGCTTCAAGGTTTGCAGATATCTTTTTGTTAGATGTGACAATGATCCTGCCCCTTGGACTAGGTTTGACTGACTTCAGTTTTACTCTCTTAGCTTCCTCATCTTCGTTTAAGTGCTTATTATTTTTTAAATCACATTGCAGTGATGTTCATGGTGATCGCCCCAGGCCTTTACCAGCCATCAGGGAGTTAAAGAATGCAGTTGATTTAATTGAAAGGAAGGGATCCCCAGCCTGGGATTTTGATGTAAGCTAATGTGGTGTCTTTGCATTTCATAACTGAATGCTCATTGTATATCTTACCAACACTGAAACACTTGCACGAAACGTTGTCCTAGATTGAATTTTATGCATATTTTTACACCTAGTAGAAGGATACACCCCCATCCATTGCATACCCTTCTCAATTGTCTAAAATTTTCTTGCTATAGCAAAATGTGCTAGCCAGATATGTGTCATTGCTTATATATGTCATAAATGCTTCTGTTTTTAGGATGAGAAAGGTTGCTGGTTGTGGAAAAAAGCTCCCCCATCTAGCCAAAAAGGAGTCAATTGTGCAAGTCCAAAACAGGGCATGATAATCAGGAAGAGCAAGAAAGGGTTGAAATTGGCAATGAAAGAAAAACTTCTAAAAGGTTGGGTAATTACTAAGTACCTGCTTGCAGGCTTCAGACTCTTTAAGTGCTTACTATTTAGTTTGGATGGTCAACTGTTTTACTATGATATCAAGCAAAAGTGTGTATCTGGTTATTGCTCCTGTAGAGTTTAGCTGTCAGATCTGCCGGAAGTTGATGACCAATCCCTTGACTACACCTTGTGCACACAACTTTTGCAAGGCATGTTTAGAAGGTGCTTTTGCTGGTCAAAGTCACATTAGACAGAGGACATGTGAAGGAAGACGAACTTTAAGAGCACAAAAAAATATTATGAAATGCCCTGTGTGCCCAACCGACATAGCTGATTTTCTTCAGAATCCACAGGTACTGCAAGCAATCAGTTGCGTTCATTTTGTTGATGTAATGTAACAAAAGGTTTCTTTTGTTCTGGTTGTTCATTGCGATGGCTTCAAATTATTATTAAATTGCTGTTTTTAAATTTGTTAAGGTATCAGCAAAACTCATGAAATCTGCGTTGCATGACAGGTCAATACGCAATTGATGGATGTTATTGAATCGCTGCAGCAGAAAACTGAAGAGATGGAAAATTCAGAAGATTGCAGTGAGGAAAGCAATGGTGCTCATGAGACGCCAAAAGCTACTTCTGATACTGGTGATTCTGCTGAAACCTGTCCAATACAGGTGAATAACAACTTGCCAACTGTTGACGAAGAAAAAGAAAAGACATCATCACCTGAAGGACCTAATATAGATGACTCTAAAGAGCTACCAACTGCTCACAAACCCAAGCAAGGCAATAAGCGAAAGAAGGGTAATGATGGAGTCAGTGAGGCAAAGGAGGATGATGGTGTTCAGACAAAGCGCAAGAAGGCCAATCCCGCCGTGGCCTAGTTGTTTGATGCCATCATCTCGGGTTATACGGATGGCGAGGAGTATATCGTGTGGAAGGGTTGATTGATTAGCGTCCTGGTCCAATTGTAGTGTAGTATGGGATGATTGAAATTATTGAATCAAAGACTCTATTCCTGTTTTGGTTGGTACGACGTTGCTTTTTTTCGCAAAATCCCTCCCATATCTTTAGATATCAGATATAGGACCCTGTCACCGGTCATATTTCGAGCGTAGGATTTGACATCAATTTTATATTGTTTTACCATTAGAAAAAACTCTGGTTCATAGGAAGTCGTCCAGTTAACAAGGCTGGAGTTACAGGTCGAATCAAAATGTTGCAACAAGCTGAGGGTTTTAACTCTTGCAAAATTCGAGGAACTTAGAGCTTTGATTTAAGGTAGATAGATCTTCATAACTTCTCTAAGGAGCTTACTTATTGAGAAGTCTCCAAAGATTGTGTCACCAATTAAAAACCAAAAATTTTGAAAGAAGAAAGCATTCAAGCCATCTAGGTTGTGAGCTTTTTGGCATCCATGTTAAGTAATGCCTTTTCAATGTTTATTTTAGTGACTAGCTTGGTGAGGTTGTCAGCCTGTTGATTAGTGATTGAATGGAGAATGAAGGACCTGAGTTCTTGGATAGTTGAATACTTGCCTCTTGTTGCATCCTAATATGTTCTTAAAATAGTCAAAGGCTATATCAGTTGTCAGCGAAAGGCCTTAAGCTATTAGTGTTGCACTTGCTGAAGATTAAGGAGTGGAAGATCTTAGTGTTCAATCACCATCTTTTAGCCTTTATATTCTAAATCTCCGTCTTAGAGAGCTGTGGGTGTTAAAGGCATCTAAGTTATTTAATAAGGATGGTTTCTCTTACTACATAAGATTAGCTTTAGCTTGAATGTCCTACATGTTGTTCCTTATGTTCAAAATAGCTTGCTGAGTGTTAGTTTCATGTCAATGAGCTTAAGCTCTTACTTAATAGCTTGCAATCTCTTGTGCGTTTAGTAACTAAATCTTCATAACCAGGGTGTTTCACCAAATCGTTGTTAATTCTTAACTAGAAATTCCTTGTTTTTAGGAAGATGTTTAGGTGAATTTTAATTGGGTACAATCTAAGCATAGAGGGTTATAGAAGTGATCTCTACTGTGAGTGAAATATGCTCGCCAGGTTAAGTTGATTAGGACTTTGTACAATTTTTCCCTAAGATGCATATTAGCCCCTTGCTTAGTACTCCAAGTATGCTAAAATCCAACGTATTTGAGATCCTCAGGGCTTGCTTTATACAAGTAATCCCTAAAGTCATTTGCATTATGTTTCATTAGACATTAGTCATCTACTTTATTATACGATAAAAGGATGTTGTTATAGCAACTGTGCAGGCTTGACCTGATTATTATTCTTTTTAAAACAAAAAAATTGCTATTTTTACTTAAAACTTTTTAAACTTTGTGTTGGACAGCTCAAAGTCGAACAAAAATTTGAAAATAAAAAGAAAAAGTTTGAGTCCGGCCTAAAGCTCGATCAACGGTATGAGGCCATTGAATTCATGTTAGGCCTAAATGTCATAATGAGATTGGTTGAGGGGATAGACCACAGCTTTATCTTCTAAGATAGTCCCATTACTTCAACGAACTTACACATGGTGACTAACTTCCCTATTGGTTCTTGAGGTTTGGGAGGTTTCTAATGCAAGCATGATAGTTCAAATAGGGGTTCAATTTGTCAAAAATGGTAGGCACCGATAAAAGTCAAGGATAGCTGGCCAAATGGCCAGCCATCCCACACGTCTCCTGATTATAAATATGTTGAAGATAAAGAGAGCAAATTATCTCATAAATCTTTTCTTCTATTAAATCTCCACAAAAATTTAGAGAGTGTTTTTTCTATTTAATGAGAGAGTTAGTATTTCTCTTTGTAAAATAGAGATAAATTGTACTCCTAAATTTTATAGTGAAATTTTTTTTCTTGCTCGTAGTTTTTACCATAATTTAGGGGTTTTTCACGTAAAACTTGTATGTTTATTACTATTCTTTCAATCCTATTTAACCACAAATTTGCTTTAATCCGGTCGATTTTTACAACAAGTGGTATTAGTGCAAGATGAGAAAATTACGACGAATTTTTTAGCATAATCTGTTCAAAGTTCGGGTGAGCACAGTGAAAGTTGGTGAACAGTAACCACAAAAGGTGACAACTGTTCATGCATTTATTTTTGAATTAAACTATGCAGTTATTGTAATTCAAGTATACAGTACTATTCACGTGTATGGTACTATTCATATATACGAGTTATTCATACGTATGGGTACTATTTATACATACGGGTACTATTCATGTGAAATAGTGGGAGCCAAAATTTTGTTTGTGATAGAAGCAATGAGAACAAAATTTGAGATTGAAAAGTACAATGAGAGTAATTTCTCATTGTGGAAGTTGAAGATGAAGACTGTCTTGAGAAAAGATAACTGTTTATCAGCCATCAGTGAAAGGTCGACAATATTCACAAATGATAATAAGTGGAATGAGATGGACGGGAATGCTATTGCAAATCTTCATCTGACACTAGCAAATGGAGTGTTGTCAAGCATAGAGGAGAAGAAGATGGCAAAAGAGATTTGGGATCATTTCACAAAATTGTACCAGACCAAATTACTCCACAACAAAATTTTTCTGAAGAGAAAACTATACACTTTACACATGCGGAATCAACTTCAGTGACGGAGCACTTAAATATTTTAAATACCTTATTTTCCCATCTCACAACATTGGGGCACACAATAGAGATAAGTGAACATGCGAAACTTCTGCTCCAAAGTCTACTAGATTTGTATGATCAACTCATCATCAATTTAACAAACAACACAGACACTTTAGTCTTCGACAATATTATAGCTGCTATTCTGAAAGAAGAGTGTCAGAGTAAAAGTAAGGAAGACAGGCTGGCAAATCGCAGCAAGTGGAGGCCTTGGTAGTGACGAGAGGAAGATCAATATAACGAGGCCCAAGTGAGAGTCATAGTCATGGTAGATCAAAATCGAGGAGTAAGAAGAATTTCAAGTGTCACAATTGTTGCAAGAAAGGGCACCTAAACAAAAATTATTGGAATTTGAATAAAAAAGATTATATTCTTCAAAGAAATGCGGCAAATACTTCAGATAATGGAGGTGCAATGGTCTGTGAAGCCGCAACGACCATTGAAGGTAAGAGAAGATTTGTTGACATATGGCTTCTTGATTTAGTAGTTACTTTTCGTATGACCTCTCGAAGAGAATAGTTTCATCAGTATGAATCTGTCTCTGGAAGATCTGTGTATAGCTGTAATGATCAAACTCTAAAGATCGTTGGTATCGGCACCATCAAGTTAAAAATGCATGATGGGACAACTCAAACTATTGAAAAAGTGCGACAAGTGGAAGGCCTGACGAAGAATTTGTTGTTTATAGAACAACTGGATGATCTCAGTTTCAGATTTGAGATTCAAAACAAGATCATGAAAATGATTAAAGGAACATAGGTATTTATGAAAGCAGAGAAGATTGTTGTAAATCTGTATATGCTGAAGGGAGTAACTTTGCAAGAAGGAGAGGCATCCATTGCGGTGACTAGTCTAGATGACAAATATGCAATGATGTGGCATAAAAAGCTTGGACATATGTCAGAACAAGGAATGAAGATACTTGCAGAGAAGAATCTATTTCCAGGTCTCATAAAGGTATCACTACCTTTTTGTGAGCATTACATTATAAGCATCATCGATTGAAGTTCAACACATCAAAGTTCAGAAGCAAAGAAATTCTAAAATTGATTCACTCTGATGTATGGCAAGCACCAGTTATGTGCCTAGGAGACGTAAATTTCTTTGTATCATTCATTGATGATTACTCGAGGAGATGTTGGGTGTTTCCTATCAAGAGGAAGGTAGAAGTGTTTCCAACTTTTAAATTTTACAAAGCACGAGTAGAACTAAAATCTGGTAAGAAGATCAAGTGTTTGCGCTGAGATAATGGAGACGAATATACTGGCAAAGAATTTGATGAATTCTGCAAGCAAGAAGGCATCAAAAGGCAGTTCACGACGGCATAGAATAGTAGAGCAGATGAATAGAACTCTGTTGGAAAGAATAAGAGCGATGTTGAGAATTGCAAGCTTAGATAAGAAATTTTGGGTAGAAGCAGTTAATACTGCTTATTATGTGGTGAATCGAGCTCCATCAACTGCAATTGAGTTGAAGACACCGATGGAGATGTGGACTAGTAAACTGGTGGATTATTCCATCCTCCATGTATTTGGAAGTCTTGCTTATATGATGTTCAATGCCTAAGAAACTACAAAGCTGGATCCAAAATTCAGAAGATGTATTTTGTAGAGATATGTTGAAGGAGTAAAGGGGTAACGTCTGTGGGATCCCACTGCCCACAAGGTTGTTATAAGTAGAGATGTTATTTTCTTGAAAGATAATGATCAAGAGCAAACAAAAGATGTTAGCACTTCAAAAGAGAATTCAAAGACTACAACAGTACAGGTGGAAATGGAATTTGATCAAAATGATTCTTCTAAAGCTGCACTAAAGCACGAGGAGCAAAAACCAGTCGAATGTGATGTTTCAGATACTCAAATATTAACTCGCACAAGAAAAGCACCGAGCTGACACTCGGATTATATTATCGAGAGCAATATTGCATACTGTCTTTTAACTGAGGACGAAGAGTCATCAACTCTTCAAGAAGTAATAAATAGTTCAGATGCATTTCAGTGGATAGCAGCAATGTTGGAAGAAATTGAAGCTCTGCATAAGAATAAGACATGGGAGCTGTTATCACTATCACAAGGAAGAAAGCCTATTGGCAATAAATGAGTTTACAAGATCAAGCGGAGTGGTGACGATCAAGTAGAGCGATATCGTGTTAGATTGGTGGTAAAAGGATATGCTCAGAAGGAAGGAATTGACTTCAATGAAATACTTTTTTCTGTGGTTTGACTCACCACAGTTCAAGTAGTCCTGGCGATGTGTACTACATTTGACTTGCATCTTGAGCAGTTAGATGTGAAAACTGCATTTTTCATGGAGATCTTGAAGAAGAAATTTATATGCTCCAACCAGAAGGTTTTGAAGAAAAAGGAAAAGAGAGCTTGGTTTGTAGATTGAACAAATCTCTGTATGGTTTAAAGCAAGCGCCGAGGTGTTGGTATAAGAGATTTGATTCCTTCATCATGAGCGTTGGATACAGCAGACTGAATACAGACCCTTGTGCATATTTTAAGAGGTTTGAGAAAGATGATTTTATAGTTTTACTATTGTACATGGATGACATGTTGGGTTGCAGGCTTCAACAATGATCGTATCAAAGAATTGAAGGCACAGTTGGCTAGGAATTTGCAATGAGGGACTTGGGACCAACAAACAAGATTCTAGAGATGCAAATTCACCGAGATAGAAATAATAGGAATATTTAGCTTTCTCAAAAGAATTATTTTAAGAAGATCTTGCAACGATTCAACATGCAAGATTGTAAGTCAATTTATACTCCTCTTCCTGTTAATTTCAAGCTATCCTCAAGTATGTTCGCTATGATTTATACAAAGCCAGACATTGCATATGCAGTGGGAGTAGTTAGTCGATACATGGCGAATCTTGGTCGAGAGCATTGGAATACTGTTAAGAAGATTCTCAGATATACCAAGGGAACCTCAGATGTTGCATTATGTTATGGAGAATCAGATTTTACTGTCAAATGATATGTTGATGCTGATTATGCAGCTGATTTTGGTAAAAGTAAATCCACTGCAGGATATGCGTTTAGACTAGCTAAAGCAATCAATGGTGTCGATCCTCGGTGTGACCTGACAGAGATGTAATCAACATGAAGCGGCAAGGAAGAAAGAATAGTGTGAAGATCTGATTGACTCTCAATCAAATCTTCAAGTGAGAGAATTGTCAAAAATGATAGGCATCGTTTTCGGTGCCTACCAAAGTTGAAATAAAAGTCAATGATAGCTGGCCAAATGGCCAGCCATCCCACATATCTCCTGCTTATTTATGTGCCTACCAAAGTTGAAATAAAAGTTAAGGATAGCTGGCCAAATGACCAGCCATCCCACACGTAGGAGATGAAGAGAGCAAATAATTCTAGAAATCTCTTCTTCTATTAACTCTCCACAAAAGTTTGGAGAGTGTTTTTTCCTATTTAGTGAGAGAGTTAATGTTTCTCTTTATAAAATAGAGAGAGGTTGTACTTTTAAATTTCATAGTGAAATTTTTTTTTTGCCCATAATATTTACCTTAATTTAGAGGTTTTTCACGTAAAAATTGTCTGTTCATTACTATTTCTTCAATTTTATTTAGTTGCGAACCTGCTCTAATCCTGTCGATTTTTACAACACAATTGCATGTGAACTTAAGGAATTAAAGAAAATTTTTGGGCAAAATTTGCAACTTTGGTTGAATACGGGCTGAGACATGCCCCTCCCTAGATACTGTAGTGAAGTTTCAACAAGAACTCGGCCTCCAACCCATGCATAGCCCAAATTGTGTCCATATTCAGAAGTTACACAGAGGTTCAATGTCACTAGAGCAGGCATGGATACAAATAGTGCCCTAATAACATCGAAAGTATCTATAGTCAACACGGTTTGGCCAACTCTCATGGCCCAAACTATGTCCAATTAAACCTTAGTTTTTAATTAACAGAAAAAAAAGAATTTGACGAATGTGTATTATGAAGCAAATGTCGCCTATTTTGATGTCATAATGCTCATAGTACCGAATCACTAAGTTTGGATAGTATTCTTATGATCATAGTGTATAACACTAATCACAGCATTAAGGGTTGCACCATGTCCTTGATAAAATTGAATCTGTCAACTTTTGTTCTACAATGAGCATCCCAATCACCATTAATAGAACTCCAAAGG
>JAOTAX010000196.1:6506353-6530011 GCA_025629825.1 Erythroxylum guanchezii | reverse complement strand
TGTCCTTGATAAAATTGAATCTGTCAACTTTTGTTCTACAATGAGCATCCCAATCACCATTAATAGAACTCCAAAGGACAGCAATTCAGTCAGGCCACAGCACATGAACTCAGAATCAAGAATGGAAGTGAATAACTTTACATCGGTGGACTCTACAATGCCTTGTCGAAGAAGTTAAAAGAATCGAATACATAAAATAAAGCCGCCGCGCATGTACCTGACCCACTCAAATACTCGAATGCTCTTCCCTAGGCAAGCCTAGAACCGTATCTGACCATCTTCCAGGTGAATGGTCACTACTATTCGATGAAACGTGAGCTTCCGCCCTTGAATCTCTTATCATCTTCAAAACATCCCTCATTGATGGTCTGTTCTCTGGTGCAAGTGACACACAGGCCATGGCGATGTTTATAAGAGCCTCAAGTTTCTCCTCTGCAGCTTCATTGCTCGAGGCAGGTTCATCCCCAGACTCTGTTTCTTCCTCGCGTACCGACTTTACCCACCTAGGAATATCCGAACCATGTTCTTGAACAAGGTCTTGGAATGGAGTTTTACCTGTAAGGAGTTCCAAAAGCAGGACGCCAAAACTGTAGACATCAGAGGGTTGGGTGGTCGGCTTTCGCGTGTCCCGATTCTCGGGTGCTCGGTAAAAGAGAGAAGTAGCACTTGGTTCCTCCTGTGATTCAGGATCTCGAAACATTGTTAAACCATAATCAGTGAGGCAGGACTCAAATTCAGGGCCTAACAGCACGTTGGAGGATTTCAAATTTCCATGTGTTAAGCCAGGATTCTGATGAATATAAAGCAGTCCAGTTGCCAAGTCCTCAGCTATTTTGAGGCATGATGTCCAATGAAGAGGCTTTCCGCCACCAGAAGTTCTTGCTCCTGCAGAGTAAATGTATTAAATAACATTCATCTCTATTCCATCTTTAAACAACCATTCCATGGCTGCTATATTGTTGGACTGAGCTCATAAATCATGGATAGTTCAATGAATGACATGTGATTTAAGAAGCTAACACCAATCTCAAAACACTCAATCCGAAGATTATAAATCACAAGAGATCAAAACTATAGAACCTAAATTTCAAGCCTATTAGAAAATTGATCACCACGTAAATCAAATTTACTAAAACTTTACGTATGTTGTTATGTAAAAATTGTCAATAAAATCATCCTCATTGTTCAAACAAAGGGTCATCAATTTTACGTAACCTTCGTTTTATATTTTATAATAAGACTATTTTCGTGACTTTAAACTATGACTTTTCGGTTATAAAAAAACAACTTTATCAATTGCTCAAAAACTCACGTTCAAGCTAAAAAAAGGTATATGTAAATTATAGTAAAAATTGAAAAACAAAATAGATAAATCAAACAAAATAATAAAATATAAAATACAAGGCAAGATTCCAAGTTCTGTTTTTAAATTATTGGGTATCGGATTCCGCTTTTGGGTAGTCGAGTGGCACAGTTTGGGGGAGGCAGAGAAAGTGACAACACAAGTAAACAGGGGTCGGGTCCACTTAAGAAAGAAAGGTTAGATCAGCCACGAGCCTTAGTCCCTTACTTTTGGTACAGGTGCCTTCTTGGTCAACCATTTGGGGTTTGAAATTATACTCTCACGTGCCCAACCACGTCACACCATCTATGATTATCATTACCGTCTTGCCACATCACTCACTCCGACCGTTTATGTCACACATGTGCAACACGAATAACAATTTAGTGAAACTCTTGCTGAAGTCTGAATAGGAAGTATTCATACTATTTTGTCTACTTTTAAACCTAAAATTTATGAAATTATCCAACGTTTTAGATTAGAACAGTGTGATCTCGGATCTACTAATGCAATGCAAAACAATACGGAAAGCATTAATTTTCAAAATTGAGACAATGTAGCTTCTCCAACGACCAAACTTCTTAGCATTCCTATCAAATACTCTAACTACTACTTTCTTTTCATGACTCGCTTAACTAATTGTAATGTTGCATACCCTAATTGCATTGAAAAAAATATAGACAAAGACCAAAGTAATATCAAATCAATGGAAAGCAAACATATTATAAGTGATTGATCTGGACGTACCGTGGAGGAGAGAGAAAAGGCTGCCGTTGGGGAAATAATCGTACACAAGCAGGCGTTCCTCTTTAGCCTGGAAATAAGCTCGGAGTGGGACCAAGTTCGGATGTCTTAACTTGCCCAGAAGTTCCATGTGTCTCCTGAACTCGTCGGCCCTCGGAAATCTCGAATCCTTGAGCCTCTTAACGGTCACGATGAACCCAGACTCCATCACGGCTTTGTAGGTGCTTCCCATTGTACCTCTACCCAGCGTCTCAGCTGATGCTTTCAGCAGATCCTCCAGGCTGTAACTCATCTGCTGATCCCCTGCGCCCAGGAACACCATAGTTCCTAGACCTTCGCTCTCCCATGAAAAAACTCCCTGTTTTCCTCCAGTATTACTGCTCATGCCACTGTTCCCTCCACTACCTTGTTGCTGGCTTCTCTCTGGTCTGTCAATTCCTGTTGTTGCACCACTCCCACTAACATTTGACCCTTTGCTTTTTCTTTCCCCTGTTTCACTCCCCTGTTTCTTCCCACTTTTCTTTGCAAACAAACAACACAGCACAACCGAGCATATCAATATAATCACCAACCCACCAATACTAGGTCCTATGATCTTCGCCAATTTGCTCCGTTTCGATGATGGGGTTGTTGCTTCAGGATGTTCGGGACTCGGTGCTGGTCCTGACTGCTCTGTTTTCGTGCAAGGACTCTGAATCTGTTCACCACAGAGATCAACGTTACCGGAATAAGACGACCTGTTGAACCGAATTAATGCTGAAGTCACCGGAATCTGACCCGATACGTTATTGTAAGAGACGTTGAAGAATCTGAGACTGGTTTGGTTCAAAGGTGGGATTTCTCCATTGAAGAAGTTGTTCTCCAGAAACAGAACATACAGCCTAGTGAGATTGAGTAGAGAGGCTGGGAGTGGACCAGAGATGTGGTTTTGCGCTAAAACTATCACTTTCAAACGATGTAGGCCAGTAATGGAATCTGGGAAATTGCCGGAGAGATTGTTGTTGTTGAGGAAAAGGGATTTGAGATTGAATAGACCAGAAAGATCTGGGATTTGGCCTGAGATTGAGTTATCTTTGAAACTCAAAACTCGGAGTTGATTCAATTGATTCAGACTTTTGCCGTCAATAGTACCACTCAGGTTTAGGTGCTCAACAACAAGCTTTGAGACCCTTCCATTGAGACACTCTTTAACACCTTGCCATTTGCAGGCATCACTTCCTTGTGGCCATGGCAACGAGTTTAAAGGATCAACCGACGATTTTAAGGCCAATAAGGCCTCCATGTCACCTGATCTAACCGGATAAATGAGAGAAAGGACATTGATAATGAAGAATAGCAATGAGAAGAGAAAAGGGTACCTTGAACTTGAAACCGCAAACGGTTTCATCTCCTTCACAACAAGTTTCTTAAGGCCAGAATTGATATGCAGAGAGGGGGAAAAAAAAAAAAAACAGGGAAGTTGTGAAGAGAGGAAACAAAAAAATCGAATCTTTTTCAGATCATGGTCTTAAAGATCTATAATTATTAAATGGGGTATAAGGCGGGATTTGATCTTTTTCTTACAGTTTCTATAAGTGTAATATAACAACTTCCAGAATATGGGAATCTTGAAGCGTAAATTCCTCGGAAGATCAAACCCAAACGCCAAGACAAACTCTTTATTAGCTTGCAGTTTATACTGCTTCCTGTTTTTGGCGCTTATGAATCGAGTTAACTTTCAAAACCCCCCAATAACTTCAGATCTACCCTTTTTTCCTCGCAAACTGAAGAAAGAGTTGAAAACATCCCCATCAAAGAATCTGTACAAAAAAAACGCCAATTCGAGTCATTTTCAATGCTTCATTGTTCTTCCTTTCGAAGAAAGGAATGGTTCAATTCAGAGTACATAAATGAGAAAAAAGGGGTAAAAGAAGATCATCTACTCACTCGGGTTCAACTTGTAAACTGGAGGAGAAGTAGTTGCAGAGCCATTGAAGGCCAATGAGAAAACAATAACCATCGGTGACACTCTTCTAAACTCTTTAGTTCAGTCAAATAATGAAAAGCTCTGTCACTGGGCATCGTTTCTCCAACTCTTTGCTTGCAAAACTCACAGACATCTCTGCTCAGACCTCACGTGAACCCATCTTAAAACTTGCAGACGATAAAAATTTAATCTTTTCTTTTCTCCTCTCTTATAATTTCTATATTCTTATAACTGCAGCCATTATTGAAGAAAATAAAGTAAGGCCTTTCACTCTTCAATTTCTTGGGCTGCTCAAAAGAACTCCTTAAACTATTATCCTATTTGCTGCCCGCCTTCAAGCTGAGCTGGTCATGAAGCTCTGAGTTCATGAACAGATCCCTTCATGGAATACTGTAACTCATCGGCACAAATCAGAACCTTTTTCTCTTTCTTCTCCAAAGGAATCAATGGATGAACTTGCGAAGCCGATTATAAATTCAGAGCCCAAGAAGACAACGGTGGCTAAGACAAAAACTTTTCCTTTTATGCAATACATAAGATGGAAAAGATAGCACAATATGTGATCAAGCAAAGAGTGGCAAGTGGGAAAGGAACGGAATACCCAAAAATTATAAGTTCCAGCCAAGAACAAACAATGCTCTATGGATCTACCTGTGCTCTTTGTACGTACTCAGAGCTATAATAATTCAAGAAAGAGAGTGTGCATGTGAGCTTTAAGGAGTGCCCAAAACCAAGAACACCTGTATCCTTCACTCTACGTAAGTTACAGACTACGGTGAAGGGAAAAGCTTTGGGCAATTAATGGGGTCATATCTTTTACACTTGCCATTGGGCATTGGAGACGTGTTGGCAATAAATGGCTCTGGGGGTTGCTGTAGGGTTGGGTACGATATGGTTGAGTTCACGTTAAGGCTATGCGATTCAATTATGTGGTTAGGAGTAGGAGGTTTATATTTTACTAACTTGTGAGAGGTATTAGTAGTTAGTAAGTAGCTACCAACTCTTTAGTGCAAGCTGTCTTGCGGGCAAAATCTGAAGAGGATAGCAGGGAATCACCGGTGGACTTATGGGACGTCACGACAGTCCCGAAGACATTGCCGGAAGTTTAGGCCTAAACCAGATTTGATGGTTGTTGTTATTGGACTTTGAATTAGGCGTAATGGATGGAGAGTTCACGGAGGGTCAGTCAAGTGTTACACCGCACCACGTTGAATGGCGTCCGTTGCTTTTTATAATTTTGTGATGATTGTACGCTCGACTTGACAACTAAAGTAACAAGCCAAATATTCAAAATCAAATTAAATGCCTCCAAGGATGGATTCGAGAGGTGAAGAACATTTATTCAGTTCCAGGGAAACTTAGATTCTGAGATCATCACCATTGTTGTACCTTGTAGACCACCACCATGCATGAAGCTCACCTTTTTTTGAGATATCATCACCATTGTTGTACCTTGTAGACCACCACCATGCATGAATCTCACTTTTTCTTTTTTCTCTTTTGTTGCTTGTATTTGGAATCATAACTAAATGCATCCAAAACAAAACACAGTGTCAATGCTATCCCATTAGTGAAGTCCTTTTTCTTTTTTGGATCAACGTATAACTAGGCCTTTATTGTCCTTCAAAATTCCACGTTTTGTGTAATTTACTTCACAGCATGCAAAACCCTCTTTTGAGAAAGTAGAAAAGAAAGAAAAAAATACATGTTTTAGTAAAATCACATTTCCAAATAAGATCGAATAGTCATAAATACCGCGATAGGTCTCACTATTTAATTACAAATTTTTCTTAGAGATTGCTTCAATTTACACATTAAATGCTCCTTTTCAAGTTGACTAACACAAATTTACTCCTCCAATTTACCATAAAAAAATACAAATCTAAACTAATTGTCAAAATCTATGATGAACTACCAAAGCAAATGTTTCATTGTAATGAATCCACTTTTGTTGTATTTATCGTTTAGTTACTAATTGAGTCTTCAACTTATCCCCCCTTTTTTTTGCTATTACTGGCTTCTTCTTATATACACATATTTACACTATGGGGTTGTTTGGTAAATAACTGATAAGCTGTTTTTTAATTGATTAACCCAAATTAGAAGTTTGACTATATTAAAAAGTTATTTTATTGTTTGGTTATGAGCTGGTTGGGTTGCCTGATTCAACCTAACCAACTGTTTTGTGAAAAGTTCCAGATATGGAGCTTTTTGGACCAAACAGCTGAATTACCTATTTGGCAATAACTATTCTGCCCTCGATTTTTGGCTGCTCTTCGTTCTCATTTCTGTTGTTTTAAACTATTGATTGAGTTGTTTTAAATCAAAAGGAACTTACAGTATGTTTGGTTCAATAGAATAAGTATTATGTTCCTAGTGTATTCCTGACAATTACATATTCTTGTGTTTTGTTAGAAAAAGGGAATTAGAATAGTTACTCTCGAGTTTAATTATTCCCGAACCTTGGGGAATAATTAAGCATAAGTAAAGGGATATATATAGCAATACATAGCAGTAACACACGAGGGTGAACACATAGTAGTATAAATAGTCACTAGCCACACACAGGTGACTAATTAAGTCATCCACGTGACTAGCCACGCATGGGGGTAACTTTCTAATTAAGTTACCCCCATGATTAGCAATTAACTTAAATGCTAGTCATGCATGGTGGTGACTTACAAACAAATATGATGATAGTTTGAAGGTGAAATGATTATAATAGTGGAGTAGAATGTGTGCAGAAATTTGATGAATGTATGTATATGTCGATTATCTGTTTTTGTGTTTATGGTCAAGGTATGCACACTGTCTCAAGCATAAGTAAAGGGATATATATAGCAGTACATAGCAGTATATATGTAAAAGGATATTAGATGAACAAACGGGGTGAACATATAAGCAGTATAATTAGTCACTAGCCATAGTCACCCCCGTGATTACCATTTAACTTAAATGCTAGTCATGCACGGTGGTGACCTACCAAGTCACCCCTTTGACTAGCATTTAACTTAAATGCTAGTCATGCACGCTGGTGACTTACAAACATATATGATGATAGTTTGAAGGTGAAATGATCATGATAGTGGAGTAGAATGTGTGCAGAAATTTGATGAATGTATGTATACGTTGATGTTCTGTTTTTGTGTTTATGATCAAGGTATGCACACTATCTCAAGCATAAGTAAAGGGATGCATATAGCAGGATATATAGCAGTATGTAGCAGTATATATGTAAGGGGATATTAGATGAACACACGAGGTGAACACATAATAGTATAATTAGTTACTAGCCATGCACGGGGTGACTAATTAAGTCACCCTATGACTAATTAAGGTAGTCATGCATGGTGATGACTTACCAAGTCACCCCCATAATTAGCATTTAACTTAAATGCTAGTCATGCATGATGCTGAGTTACAAACATATATGATGATAGTTTAAAGGTGAAATGATCATGATAGTGGAGTAGAATGTGTGTAGAAATTTGATAAATGTATGTATACGTTGATGTTCTGTTTTTGTGTTTATGATTAACCATAGTTTATGAGTTGTTTATGAATTATATTGATTTGAAATTGAGGTGAGAATGAAGACGAAATAATGTAGAATTGATGAACTATGATCTGAATGTAACATATAAGAGTTGAAAATCTGGAAAAGTGAAAGAAGAATTTCTGGAGTATGTTAGCTGTAATATTTCCACTAGACATGCATCTGTATTTTTATCATATCTTGATCTGTTGACATCCAAATGGGATGGTTTTAATTTTAGATTAAATTAGAGACATGTCTATATTTTTCATGAAGAAATTGAATTTTAATTCTATCTTTAAGAGATTCAAAATTTGGCTTGAAATTGAGTATAGTGTGCTATCAAGGTTTGAGAATATCTTGTAATATTTTGAGTATAACTTGCAGAATACTGAACCAAATTGCATACAATTGATGTCATTAGAAACTTAAGACATAATGGAACATTTATTTAGAAGAATGTATTTCCTAAATACCTCATTTTCTTTGTCAAAATAGCCATGAAACATTAACCCAAATATATTTTGAGAAATAAATAAGGGATCATTAGGTAGTGCACGATTGTGCAACTCCCCGATGTTTCCTCTCTATCACGATCATGCACTACCTGATGATCCCTTATTTATTTCTCAAAACAGATTTTCAGGTCAATTTTTCATGACCATTTTGACAAAGAAAATGAGGCATTTAGGCAACACATTATTCTGAACAAATGTTCCATTATGTCTTAAGTTTCAAAGCACGATCGTGCACTACCTGATAATCCCTTATTCATTTGTCAAAACAAAATTTTGGGTTAATTTTCCATTACCATTTTGACAAAGAAAATGAGGCATTTAGGCAACACATTATTCTAAACAAATGTTTCAATATGTCTTAAGTTTCTAATGACACCAATGTCATGTAGTTTGGTTCAATATTCTGCAAGTTATACTCAAAATATTACAAGATGTTCTCAAACCGGGACAACACATTGTACTCAACTTCAAGCCAAAATTTGAAACTATTAAAGACAGAATTAAAATTTGATTTCTCTATGAAAAATATATTCATATGTCTCTAGTTTAATCTAAACTTAAAATCATCCCATTTGGATGTCTACAGATCAAGATATGGCTAAAATGCAAATACATATCCAGTGGAAATGTTACAACTAACATACTCTAGTAATTCTTCTTTTACTTTTCTAGATTTTCAACTCCTATATGTTACATTCAAACCATCTTACGCATGTTACATACTATTATTCTTATTAATATTAATATTATTTATTTTATTTATTATTATTAATTTCCTTCTTATCATTAATGATTCTAGCTGTAATTGATTTAACGGAACATCAATGCCTACAACATGAGATTTAATGAATGCAATTTGAGATTTAATGAATAAAATCTGAAATAGATTTAGTTTTTTTAAATGAAGTCTGATAGTAGTTGAGGTTTATATGGATTTACTGCAGTAAAACTGAGTCAACCGAAGTGTATTATAGGTGTTTGTAGAAAGTAGCTACTCTTTGTATTTATTGCATTTAACTTCAACTTCATTGACTACTCACAGTTACTCCACTGTCTCTTTTCACCTTTAAAATGGAAAAGCTAACACAATCTTACATTACCTAATCAGTGACTCTAATTCTTTACCGATCCCTTGTGGGTTCACTTGGATCTTGCCAATGTTGTCTTTCTTTGTTTTCGTTTGTAAGTTTTGTTATTTCTATGTTCTAATCATGCCTCATTTGATTGAAAGGGGGATTGTTTCTATTTTTTGATTGAATCTTGTGTTTTTGGGTTCTTATAGGGTTTGTAAGGGTACTGCTTGTTACTTTGCTTTTTTATAATTACTGAAATCGATTAAGGTTTGGTTTACTTTATTAGTTCTCATTAATCAAGGAAAAGACTTTTTTTGATCATCTCCTAGGTTGTATTGAGTGTTAACTTACGTTTTCGTTCATGGTATGTTTTAAGTTTCAAGGATTGTTTCTTAAACTTATTGCTGTTCCGGTGTTAGTACTTGAATAGTTATAGTAACATCATATTGAATGTATATAGACTCATTTGTGTTGAAGCATTCACTTATGACTATATTTAACTTGTATAGTCCTAAGAGATTGACAAACTTATGTTTGTTTGTGTACACATGGATGAATTTGGCTCCACTTGCAGTTATTTAATCATTTAGACAGTCACAGATTCTTGTATTTTGCTGTTATATTAGAAGTATTAATAAACTACACCAATTTCTATGCTCAATATTATTTAAGTCCTCCACTATAATTCTCATGTATTATCCTTCTCCTAATGTTCATAATATCTTAAAAGTTAGTTAGATCACCATTGCTTATGATGAGTGCCAACAATGTTTTAAAAATTGGATCAAACATGGAACCGATCAAAGAAAAGGTTTAAAGTTTAAAAGTTCAACCGGCATTAAACTGTTATAAAATTAGTATATAATAAATAATAAATAAAAATTATAAGAATAAGTAAAAATATAGTATAAAATAAAATACCTTATTGAAATAAAAATACATTAATAATGTTTATTAATATGTAATAAATCTAATAATTTAAACTAAGATTGAATCTAACATAAAATTTAAAATAAAAACAAAAATAAAAATTATATTTCTATATTATCATTTATTTAAAGACTTATAAAAGTTGAAGTATGATTAAAGAAAATCAATAGAAATGACTCTAACTTTATTTTGACTTTTTTTAATTTCCACTAAACATACTTTTTTATAGTTTAAATATTATATTTTAACACATTCTTAACTTATCTAAGCAAAATTTCTTATATATACTAATTAATAATTAAATTTATTAAAAAATTCATGATAAAAATAATAATTAGTTTTTAACAATAATAATTTAAAAACTTTCAATTAAAGTATAAAGAGATAAATAAAGAACCTAAATTTTGATAAATATAATTTATTAGTGCAATTAAACAAATAAAAATAGTAATTTATTTTTAACAATAATGATTTAAAATAAAATTTTAATTAAAATATAAAGAGATAAATAAAGAATTTAAATTTTAAATATATAATTTATTAATTAAATTGTGTGAGCGAATTGAAAAGAAAAAAATTCATTGAAAAGTTAAAAAATTTCTCAACTTTAACAACTTCAATTTGCATTAATGATAGGTATATGTGTTGATGCATTTTGTCAAAAGATATATGGGTTGCGTGTGCAAAACTTGTTGCTAGCCCACATCTAACAAATTCCCAAAGTGTATTGGCTGATTTTTTTCCCAAGAACTAGCCAATTGGTCGGTTTTTTCTTATAAGGGTTATAAATATAAACTGGATCAAAAATCAAGCCGGTTTATATTTATTCAGGTCAAACCTACCAGTTTAGTCCAATTTTAAAAACATTGAGTGCAAAGGATACCAAATCCCCCCAATTGTATCTATGTAATGGCCTAATGGTACATCTCACTCTATCTATGACTATACTATGTTGATGCTCTTCTCCTTATATTAATTTTTTAACTAAAATTTTTAACCTCTTCAAGTTTGTTTTAAGTTATTCCAACTCTACTTGTACCTCCGTTTATTGCTCCCCATTGATCTTGGTACATCCACTTCATATGTTTACTTCAACATATGATATGTATCAAACACTACATCCTTATTAATCACCATCTTTGATTTTGGATTCCAAAACTTGCATGCCTTCACACCTTTAGGATAATCAATAAAGATACACTTCTTTGATTTTGGATCAAGCTTTGACCTCTCATTATTGGAAAAATGCATATAAGTAGGACATACATCCAATGATGCCCATGGTAATATATTAATGAGGTAACATTCTATATTTATAGCTTCCACCTAGAAAAATTTAAAGAACCATGTATTCAATCTCAACTACCTGACCATTTCAGTTATGGATATGTTCATCCTCTCTAAAATATCATTTTATTGAGGTATTTATTAAATTGTGTACTATCTCTTAATCTTATACTCTACTTTGGAATTGTGAGTTTGTGTACTGAATATCATTGTATAGTCTCAAGCACTTGATTTTTCTACCTATCTGATTCTCCACTTCAGTCTTTCATGCATTAAACTTTACAAAGACCTTAGATTTTTGCTTCATGAAATATACTCAGCCTTTTATTTTAAAAATTATCAATAAATGTCATAAAATACTGAGATCTACTTAATAAAAACTCTCTAATAGGACCCTATTCTTCAGTGTGCACATAGTCTAAAATTGTTTTAGTTATGTATTAATTTATCTAGAATTTTATCTTAGATTGTTTACTAAGCACAGAAAGCTTGTAAAATTTTAAGTTACGATATTTGACACCCTTAAGTAGACTCCTCTTATGAAGTTCTATTGTCCCTCATTCACTAGGATGACCCAGTTACATATGTTATCACAATACTATCATCATTTGTGTTTATTGCAAAAATATCTCCACCTACAATTGTGCTTTCCATTAGTCTATAGATATTTCCTACCAATTTTGGCCATTTTACCACAATCAATTCACCTTTCATTACCTTAATATTATCTCCAACAATTTTATTGCCAAAATCATCCGTATGTAAAGTATTAAAAGAGATCAAGTTCTTCTTCAAATTTGGTGTATGCTACATATCACATAGCGCTTTGACAACATCATCAACCATTTTGATATTGACATATCATATTATGACAAATCTTGCAAGCTTTTTCATCCTTGAAGCAAACAACGCCAATTTTGCTTGAGGTGTATAACATAAACCAACCCTTATATGGTGTCATATGATATGAACACCTTGTATCTAGTACCTTTGAGTTTCGAAATCTATTAGTTGAAACGTAGAACATATCTTCCTCATTGTATTATGAGTACCCACTCTATGTTATATTTATAAACCTTTATGAATCATCATACTTCCTTTTATCATTCTACCTCTTGTTTAGGTAGTCCCTTCTGATATGTGATGTTTGCTCACACGTATAACAGTGGGCTATCTTTCTACTTTTGGATTTAGATCTAGAACTCCTCTTGGATGAGTTATCCTTATTACGCTTATTCTTACAGTCCCAATTCCCTTTTACATACAATCTTTCACCTTTAGAGCTTTCACTTATATTGATTTTTTAATGATTCAATAAAGAAACAGTGATGATATCCTTCAAACTATCTTCTTACTCAATGTGAACATAGTCACCAAATATTCATAGGAAAGAAGTAAGGAACAAAGCAAAATCATAGCTTTGTCCTCTTCAACAACAATCACCTTGAGCCTAAACGTAGTAATATGTTGTTCCAGATCTATTCCTCCTTGTATCATCAATAACCATAGTTTCTAGTTAAGATATAACTTGTTTGTGGGAGACTTTAACATGTATTAACTTTTCAATTTCTTCCATATCTTACAGGGGATGGAATCTTTATAATGTGATGCATGGCCTCTATTTACATGATGAAGTCGTATGATTCTAGTTGCTTGTGCTTGTAATAAGATATGGAATCTTTATAATGTGATGCATGGCCTCTGTTTACATGATGAAGTCATATGATTCTAGTTACTTGTGCTTGTAAAGTATTACAAGCACTAGGAAGAATTACAAGCACAAGCAATTAGAATCATAATACTTTACTGCGTTAATAAATCCTTCACTCTCTGTTGACATAGTTTGAAATTCTCAATTTTGTTAATTTTTCTCACTTCAAACTTTGTAACCAAAATTATTGTTGCATCAATGATGCTCCGGTCGCATGTGTTGAGAAAATAAATAGCAAGAATAAAAAATAATAAAAAGAAAAAAAGCAAGAACACAAGAATACAAGACAAGGTTCAATTAATTAGGTGCATCTACATCTAAGTGTTTAAAACGACTGCTTTACTATTAAACAATATGATGATGGATACAATAATTAATACAATATTATAAGAATCCAATTAATATAAGTTTACTCAAAGAACCCCTTTATCAATCATAACTCTAATGAATCTTAAAATCCTTTCAAAATTTAAAATCCACCAAAAGTCATGCTTTTAAATAAGATAAGGTTGACACACAATCTAAAGCATAACCATGTCTAAGTTACAAGTCTCACCATCTAATTCCAAAATACGACAAAGGCTCTAATATATCCATGTCTTTAAATCTTGGATCATCCTATTTCTCTGCTCACTAATAAATGACCAAAGACACAACCATGTCCTATTCCTCTATTCATTAAATGCGATGTGATATAACTAACATGCCCATATCTTCAACTCGTTCTTTTAAAATGCCCAAATTAAGACGCCATAGGTCACACTCGTTCCAAATTATATCTACCAAAAAGCTTCCAAGAAACATCAATTTCCATCCTGATCTTCCAAATTTGCATGCCATACGTCAACATACTCATTTACATTTCCTAATTTAAAAAAAAAAACACGTGCCACCATACTTGAAATTTATATATGGATTAATAAAAGAATCACGACACACGTAAACAGTATCTAGTAAAAGGCATTCAATTACCAACATTATATTGCATTATTCATTCCTTTACCTAATGAAAATTACAATGCAATCAAATTTCGCATTCCATATAGTTCTAATACAATGACTACTAGAAGGATTGATGTACCTTTCATATCATTGCATTCCCTAGTCTATTTCAATACATTAAATCTTATCAAACATTGCGTTAATTTTGTTGGTACGAATTTAAAAGCTCGACAGAACAAACCGAGCGGACGCTACTTTTAGAGAGTAAATGTTTGTTCAACCCAAAAGAAATTATTAAATGGAAACAAAACCGGGAGAGCAACAAAACAATAAACGGGCAAGTTCACTGTAGTCGAGCTGCAGCTCTTTCTAATGCCTTCAACCTGTTAGCTTCCATTCGAGCTCTTTGTTCATCTGTGATAAGAGCTTCTGTGCAGCTGGTTGTTCCAACATTCTGATCTGGCAACTTCACAGCGCCCTGTGAGGTCCCAGTTGGTTCCTGTTGGATGAGAGTTGTCCATTCAAATTCAATGGTTTGAACAAAATAGTTCAATCGCAACATGCTTGTTATTCAGCAGTACACAATCATTGAATGAGTGCTTGTAAGGTGCTCCCAAATTTACTTTTGAGGCAGAAGTTATCCGAAGTATCATTAGCCATGAATGCAACGACATAATTCCTCTAATTATTCATTGAGAGGTAATAAACTAGTTAACCATATTGATTACTGCTTTCTAAGAGCTTAAATGATAAAACACAAATTCTAACGGCATAAAATAGATGCTCAACTAAACTAAGAAATGAAACTTACTTCAGTAACTTTCTCATAAGTCTCATGAAGTAGGTCTTCTTGTAGAAACTCAGAATCATGGTTTTGTGTTGGAGCACCCTGCTCATGAACTCCATCATAGTTCACAACTTCTGCAGGATTTGAAAGAACTATAAGAAAGAAAGCAGTAACTACAAAATAAAGGAATAATGGTTTCTCTTACAGCACAAAAACGTCTTATCATTTACATGTGATTGTTGCTGAAATGGATACAATCACTGGGAAGAGCTACTGTCAGCGAATCGTAATAACAGTAAAGGAAAATCTCTTATGACAAAAACCAATTAGACTAGAAAAACACACGTCTTTTGGTCAAAAGTTTTAACATTTAACATAAAGCATTAATTGATTATTTTCCCAATCCTCAAGGATAGTCCTGGAGTTCAAGCACTAGGCATTGCTGCAAATGCCTTTCTAGTAGCAAGCCTTTTGTTTTGAGAAAATGGATATGTTTATATAACATATAGATTAAATTCAAGCACAGTGAAAAACTGGAACAAAATTAAACACAAATTTGAGAGATCAGCCCGACAAGGCCTTGTCAAACTCACCTAGCAAAAGTCCATAGACAAACTTCTTATGATAGAAGCAAACCTACAAACTTAAATTAACTTAATTTTGAGTGATTTACATCACATGTAAGATGATCCCAAAATGACTTTTTCCTCGAGAGCAATAGAGACTTCACCAAGCAATGTCATAGTTTACCAACAATTTTCCAATACTCACCATTTTAGCTTTTACCGACACAAATTGCAAAACTCCCAAGATTTTATCTTATCACATACAATGGACACAGATCTTGAAATGCTGAATTGGAACATGCAATTTTCACGCACTATTTATTAAGTAATCTAATTATTCTTCAACATTACATAGTGACATATTGTTTGTCCATTAATAAGGAATCGTTAACCATGTGAACGATGATGCCAGATAATTGATTTATTTTACAAGATTATCAATGGTTTAACTGATTGCGCGCGCAAAATTGTCAACATGAACAAAATAGAGAAACTTGTGCCTTCGTGCAATTGAAATGCAGAAACAAAAGCCCAAATGACTTTTGGTAGCAAGATAGCCACTGTACCTTGTTCATCATCATGAATCACATGCTCAGGTGGTGATTCACGCAACTTTGTTGGATCCCCTCCTCTGGCAACCCTCTCTCTTAAATCTTTGATGCATGTCTGTTCAAAAGAAATCAATTTCTTGAAAGATTCACTGCTTTGCATACATAATTTTTCTTTTTCTGGGTATGTTCTTGTGTTGAACAAGGCAGGAATCTAATATTATTTTGATTGTCAGTCCATGTCTTTTTGGTATATTCTTGTGTTAAACAAGGCAGGAATCTAATAACAGATATCCGTTCATAGACACTAGTACGACACTAAAAGCAGATAAGAAGTCAACCCGGGTGGACATATGATGATAAGGAATGGGAAGAACTCGTACTAGCGTATAAAGTTGAAAGACCAATATCCATCCAAGCCCTTCAGCTAAAAGAAAGAGACTGGCAGTCAAAATATAACCATTTCTGACTAAGAAAAGCAACAGAAAACAAGACTGAAATATTCTCAATTCATTAATGTTTTGTCTGCAGAGATCTCCAATGTCAAGTCATGAGTACGACTATGATGAAAGCATTCCATGCTTGACTATGATGACTTTTAACATATTTTTCAGGGCCAAAGTGTGCACTGCATATGATAACTTCTGTCAATCAATAGGCTAATAACTAATCACAGATCAAATTAGAATATATATTATGTATTGTCCACATTTAGTCAGATGATTTCATGTGTAAGCTTACATAAGAATTACAGGTTAAGAAGACCAGTCAAAACATCGTGTGTACAAACCATCCTCCCCACTAATAATTCAAACTTTATTGTATTTTACCAAAATAATCAGTTAACAGAAAAGCTGAACGGATACGAACAATGGGTCTTATTACCTTTACATGTTTTGTGGCGGCAACACGTTCGACCTTTTGTACAAATTGATCAAAGGAGTAGTAAGGTAATATATGGGAGTGCCATTCACTATACAATCGAATCAAGTTCCCCAAATCTTTCACCTACAAAAACCCCAACTCATTTACGATTTAAATCACTAGACACAGAGAAGTCGAATCAAGAGAAACAGTGGTAAATTGCCGATGGGTGACGTTCAAAGTACCTCGTGTCCGTGGCCGCGATACTTGAAGTGACGAGGGAAATAGCGAAGGACATATCCAAGGCCGTCGTCCCCGAGGAGGAGCTCAGGAGTAAGCTTGGGTCTGGTTCTGGGCACTTTCTTGGGCTTATCGGCGGCGGCAGGTTTAGGAATTTCGGTGTTGAATTTGATTGAAGAAAAACCGGCGGTATGATTGGGATTGGGATTGGAGTCAGGGTTCGAATCAGGGCAGTCACGAGACCAGTGGCCTGGACGCCCACACTTGTAGCATCCTGTAGGTGCTGATTTCGTGGTCTCCATTTTCTCTCTTACCAAACAAAACTGAACATTTACACGCACGTACGCAAGTACGTATTCATTTGATAGAAGTTTTCGAGTCTTGCTTCAGTTTTGGCGGGAACAAAAGGAGGGAAATTTTTTATTTGGGCTGCCAAAACTCATTGGGCTTATTTATTCCTACGCGTGATATATTTTATTTTTTAAAAATTAGTAATAAATTTATTTGAATTTTGAATAAAAGAATAAATTTAATTTTTTGTAACCAAACCTTTAAACAACCGGTAGAATCAGGTCACAAGTTCGAGTCACAGAAATAATCTTTTTGTAAAATACAAAAGAAATATTGCATATAATTGATATTCATCTCGCGACCTGTGCAATACAGGAACCTTATGCTATGAAATTGTTATTATTGTTGTGGTAGAATAAATTTAATTTTTCTTTAAATCAAGTAATATTAACCACTCTATTATTTAACTTTTCAACAAAATTTCATATTTATATTTAATATGATTGGCGAAAATGTAAAATTTAAGACTTATACTCGTTGATTAAAAAACTTGTCAGTTTAATTATAAAAATTTTGAATCGTCTGAATTTTCGACCCAGTTTTTAACTTTTTGGTTTGATTTATTTTAATAACTTTCATTATTAAAAATTGGTCAATTTATTAATTAATAGATTTTTTTTAATTAATAAGTTTTTATAAAACTCTCCCTCGACTAATTTCAATTGCATTACAGGGTAAGGTAGTATTTACAGAACACAATCTTATCCTAGTGATGGTGTATGGACAAGTGTAGCTTAGTAATTGATAGACCAGTCAAAATTTTGATAGACAATGCTAACAGGGCCTCCATCTCCCAATAGATGTGTGAGAAGGCCAGCCTTATTTGCATCCAGGAAGTTGATTGCCCACTTGAGGATCTCTTTCTCTTGTCCGAAATCCACACTAAACCTGCAGAACAAGCTATTAGTGGCCAGCATAATAATACATTAATATGCAGAGACAAACAAACAGACAGACAGACCACTTGAAGATTCTTGTAAGAGAAACTGTCCTCTTTTCCAAGTCCACTTCCACTCCACCTCTTTGGAAGAACTCTCTTGCGGCACTTCTTAACCCGGCTTCAATCCCTTGAGCTGTGAAGAACTGCACCACGGGGCTCGACCTTGTCCCGTTGCAGAGCCCAAAATGGACCAATGGGTTCATTTTAGGAACACCAATCTGTCAGTTCACGGTGCATTTCGACTCTCAGAAATATTGCATGTCAACAAATAACAAAAACCAGGTCAAAACACCTATTCAATCCAGTTACTCAGAGAATTACGTGGAGCTTACCTCTAAGCGTTTGTCTCCACTCCCCAAGGGTTTGACTAAAGAATAGGGTAATCTTCTGTTATTTCTGAGAATTCCATTCTTGATCGTATCCAGAGAGTATGAATGCCCTCCCACAATGTATTGGAACTCGCTATTAAAGGTTTTCCTATCTATGACCCTTTGGCGACCCCTAAATCTTATTACAGCATGGATGGCCATGGCATTGTACAAGTTCAAAAAGAAGGCCAGCTTCTCATCTGCTGAGAGTTGTGTCAGATTAATCCTCTGCAGGTCTTGAGTCAAATTCACGTATCTGCATTGATGGATATAAGAGAGTTGATCCCAATGACAATGAGGTTTGTTTAACATAAATCTAAAATCTTCAATCAAGAGTGTGGACATAGAGTAGAACAAGGTCAATACCTTCGAAATTCTTCGCTTTCGCTAATGGCAGCATAATCAACATGGAGCCTGTCATCAGTAGCATAGGACTCCAGAATGGCAGACATTATCTTGTAGATTCTTTGGCCAACTACACTGGCAGGTTTAGGCTCATTGTCGTCTGTAGATCCTCCAAAGTTGAAGATTTTGGGGATATACGGTTCGTGCTCAAGAAAGCGATAGAAATGGTTTCCATCTTCAAAATCATTTTCCCTGTAAGATTTACAGAATCATTAAGAAACAGAGTTTGGGTGAGAGCAAATTTCGAAGTCCAATGGATGCATCTTACCCAAAGACGTGATGGATAAAGTGCTTTCTGGCTATTTTCTTACCAATCTCAACAGCCTATACATGTTACAAGCATCAGGGTTAGCAGGATCATGAAACAAAGGTAAAATTTGCAGAACAGTTAAGGCAAAGAAATTACTTTAGCCAATCACACCTACACCTGGTGAGAAACTAACAAATACAAGATTGAATAAACCTCAGAACCATCTCTAATGGCTTAACTGAAATGAGGTGTGATTACTAACTCCCAACTTCTGTCAATCACTAACAACTATCAATAGTCTAACACTTGGTCACTAACTTTCTTGTCAAAATCAACTATAATCCGACGTTCGTAAAATGATCATTAAGTAATATCAACGTAACTCGCCTGTTTTCTGTCGCAAACCAAGTGATGCACAAGAACATCGACCATGGAGGTTCCGGCGAAGCAGTTCTTGACGAGTTTCATCTTCATGAGACGATCTTGGATTGGCAACCTCTGTCTCAACAGTTTCACACTCCCCAAAATCTCGTCCGGCGATTCCGATTGATCAGGGTCGTCGAAACCATACACCGGCGGCGAAGGAGCGTCGCCGGAACATTTGTTCCCAAGCAACTCCTTTAGCCTCTGGTCAAGACACCCACTATTCCTTAACGAGTTTAAAGCCACCAAATCTCCGAACAACTTGTCGTTGAAGAAAATCTGAGGCACCTGACAAGTCCCTGTTCTTTCTATCAACTCTTTTTCTCGTTGTGGGTACACGTCGACGTTGATTTCTACGAACCTTAAACCTTTTTGTCTCAGAAATGTCCGAACCGCGGTGCAATCTCTGCAATTCGACCTTGAGAAGAAACTTACGCGACCTTTCAGTTCTTGCTCCAAGTAGTCGTTTTTAATTCTTACGACAACGTTGAGACCCGATATGTTGAACTCCGTCACCCTGTTCATTGCCTTCGACTCGTCGGTTCTGGCTTGGTCTTTGAAAGACGTCAAGCGCTTAACAATGGAAGTCGAAAAGCTGTTACTTCGTTCTTTAAAGAATCTCCCTATAGAGGAAGGCACGTCCACGACTAGATTCTCCGAGAATGATTTCGTCCGGAATGGAACGTCTCCGGAGACGACGTGTTTCGACGGAGACATCGAGAGACCGGGCGGTGCCTCTGGCTTTGGAAGTTGACAATGAGGCTGGATCACCTGATCATTAGCACCCTTTATTTGGTGCCCAACTGGACTGACCTCTCCGTTTTCCGGTAGCAAGCTTTGAACGTCCTTCTGGCACATATCGGAGAAGGCAGAGTCTTCGTTGAGGATGACTTGGGAGACAACTTTTTGTTCAGGCTGCTCTGGGGTTTGATGATGGTTTAAATTATTCGGATGATTGTTCTGTTGATCGCAATCCTCGCAGTCCTTGATATTGTAATCTTGTAAAGAATGGAAGGGGTGGGAGAGATTCGCGTAAGTCGTTGTGGCTGGACTACTACTCTCCTCCACAATGTTACCGTTAAAGTTGTTGTCCACCACCACCACCTTATGTTGTTGGCCAATAGATAGCGCCATCTTTGGTTATTATTATAATAATAACAAGAAATGATACAGATTGGTATCTTCACACTCAGAGATATAAGATTGTGGTTAACACTATATATAGAGAGAGGACAAATCTTTAGAAATAAAGCAAGGAAGGAGGAAGAAGAGAGGATATGGAGAGAGAAGAAAACTAATCTAGCCCTGAAAGAGAAGCGATGAAGTCGGAGAAGTTTCAATTTAGTGGGAACCAAAGATTTTTCTCAACTTCCTATATTAGCTTTGGACATGAGTGAAAAGACTAATATACTCTCGGTGGATAAATGGAGCAACAAGGACCTGGGTGTAATTTGACTGACCGCCGCAATAGTCAAGTTCTGACTCAAGGCCAAGTGCCGGTAAGACACGGCGCTAAGGGCCGATGCCGAAGCTTCCACCTTAAAGATGTTTTGTTTGGACGTGTCAAAGCAAAGGTGACGTTTCAAGTTAGCAGGGAGGGATCCTCCGCTATGCTTTTAAGTTTTAAACGGTTAATTATTTTTAAAAAAACTCAAAATTTTCGTAATTTTATAGTCATGGGATGAATTAAAAAATGTGATAATTAATTAATCAAACATTCAATTTTTTCAATTCTAACTCAATATTAATATTTTTATTAACGTTTCTAACTTAACATATCATATAAGATAAAAATCATAAATACTTATACACATTCTACTTAATTAAATTTAATTAAACTACGCTATTTTGATATTAAAATTCTTAAATTAAACTCTATTATGCTAGTGTAAGACGAAAACGATACTCTATTGTGTTAGTACGAGATGACAACAACATGATTTTTAACAATTTAAATGAAATATCAACTTATCACGTTGGTCCTTTGTTTTTTGTGCGAAACGAGCTTGATTTAGTAGTTTAGTTAAAATTAATTAACTTTGACATTATTATTAATCTTATGAACTACTGACTAATCAAATAATTAACTCGCCATACATTATGTTAGTGATTCATAATATATTTTTAACGGCATTCAAAGCCACAAAAAAGATTTCCAACACGCCATGGCTGATGACTCCAAGCATGATCAGGGTCCGACGACTTTATTCAATGGTCTAATTGGTTGATTTTGATCAATTATACGTCAACTTTCGAAACTTAGAACGAACCAAAGCAAAGCAATCTAATTTTAGATATAGACCCCAAAGTTTCATATTGACTTTGTCTTACAAATGATACAAGAATTAACATATAAGGGATTTGATTGGTTTCATTTATGTTTTTATGTTATAATTTTTAGTTTAGCTTTGTTTTCAGTTTTTTTAAAAATAAAAAAACTTTGTTTGATTGGTAATATCAATATAGCTATATTTTTATCATTAATAAATTTATTTTAATCACTTGTATAATATTTATTAGCAAATTAATTTAAATTTTTAAAATTTTCTTTAAAATTAATATTTATTTTTAAATATATTTTAATTATTTATTTAAAATTTATTTAAAAGTTATATATTTTGAAGATATTTTAAATTTAGTTTATTTATTAACAATTATTCAATTTAACTATTTAGTTTAATTACAAAAAAATTAAATAAAAATATTAAGTAAAATAATTATTCATAATTCTTATTAGTAATTAATTTTAATTGATTAAATATATACAATTAAATTAAATTATTCATAATTCTTATTAAAAATTAATATATTAAATAATAAAGTAATATATATTTAGTTGATAGTAAATCAAATTATCAAAAAACAGAAATAGAAAAAAACTACTTTTATAGTTTCTATAATTTTTAGAAATAGGAAGAAACTAAAAGCAAAACATAAACAACAAATTCTAACATACATTATTTTTTATTGAATTTGAAAACAAAAGTAGAAAACTAAAAATAAAAATAAAAAAATTTCAACATTATTTTAATTTCTCTTATCATAAAACATTGAAACTCATCTGTATCAAATTTAAGTTAGATGAATCAATTAGAGTTATAGTTGATACTTTAATTTAAATATAGTTTTCTGAAATTTTTATTTGGTGAGACAAAAAACTTATACCATAGATTGTTCTTTATTAGTAGCAAAAATTAAATTAACATGCACAAAATATTAATGATTAAAATCTTCAATCGGTTTAGTCTATTCAATCGAAAATTTTTAAATTATCTAATTTTTTAATTCAAATTTTAACATTTTAATTCAATTTATTATAATAATTTTTATTTAAAACTAACCAATTTATTGATTATTTAGTCAATTTTGATTAATTAATAAATTTTTATAATTAAAATAAATTAATTAATTTTCATTTAACAGTTTTTTTTTCGAGTTAAACTTTAAATTATTTGACGAGTAAGGACAATCTCTTTTAATCATATTTTAAAATTTTTAATTTTATTCAAAATTTAGTAATTTTTATGAAAATGTAATACCAGTTGAATTATTTAAACCTTAAGCTGTTGTGTTTATCAGCTTAACTTTCAAATCGATTTTTAAAACATTGCAAAATACTATTAAAAAATTCTCATATACAAATCTACTTGCTTTTTCTCTATTGACCACTTCTTCTCACTTTGGTCATTCTAATTTGTTTTTGTTAACTTCTACTTAAACTGTTTGGATGAATTTTTGGGAGGTCAATAAGCAATTTTTTCACCACAAAAGTCTTTTTTTAAAATAAAAATGACAGATTAGCTACAAAATAAAAAATCACTTCTTTAATAGATATAACTTTTTTGGTATCCAAAATACAGCTTTTTAA
>JAOTAX010000196.1:6484174-6506253 GCA_025629825.1 Erythroxylum guanchezii | reverse complement strand
TTATATGTAAAATATTTAAAAATTATTATTATTTCAAATTAATTATCATTATTATTTATTATTAAGATTTTTGAAAGTATGGTTGATATAAACAGTAAACTAATAAAGTATACAGTACAACTGTATAATATATTAATATGGACTATTTTGCAATTTTTAAAAATTTTAGGAACTATTTTATAAATTTAAAAAATTTTCTAAAATAGTACCCAGTACCGATCGATACTGGTATCATTCCGTTTCAGAGCTCAGTCTGATACCAAACCTGATACAGTATTCGTAACATTGATATAATGTAACTGTGTTACGACTTGGGCGATGGGCATAGGTATGGAAAGAGGGGTGAGGTTTGGACTGTCGTTCCCAATGCCTAAAGCTCAGGTGCGGTCTCAGGCTTGGATTTACTCTTTTCTCTTCTCTCTTTCCCTTATCTATCTATCTTTGGACAAGCCGTTCATAAATCATAACTGTCTTAGGAGTTAGGACACGAACTTCACTTCTCTCACACACTAAACACAGTCTAGAGTTTTAGAGATTTGTTTCAACAATGATTCAAATCTTCTCTCTGCATAACCCTAACCATCTCTTCTCTGATTCTCCTTTCCTAATCTCAATTTCAAGCAGGAGGGGATGTAAAGTTGATGCAGAATGGGGACTAGGGTTCCAGTTCAACATTACAACTTGAGATCAGCCACTTCCTTCATTGGCGGCTCTCTGCATGATCTCAACTCCTCCGATTCTCGACCTCCTGCTCCTGCACCTGCTCCTCCGCGTACTAACATCGACTCTATTCGTGAGGGTGACGCCGCTGATAGATTGGAAGCCAACGATGATCCCACTCCTGTTGTAAGACTTTGTCTCTTCTCGTTTTTTCTTTGTTTTGTTTCGTTTAGTTGTTTGTTTGTGGTCAGCTCCGGCTACCTTAACTCTGGGTATGCCCAATTTCACTTAAAATATTGTTCTTTTTTTTTTAATAAATGGGTAATTTTCTAGGACTGCATGCACGATACATATAGAAACTCCTTGCAACTTGATGCTGTTGGAGTGGAAGAGGATCGTTCAAGCTTAGAGAATGGTGGGACTTCTAGAGGTGGTGCCTATGACATTTTAACAGCTGATGGTAGAGTCACACATATTTCTTGTCTTCATTGGTCTTAAAAAGATCTCATTTTTTAAATCTATTTATCAAACTATTCTTGCCCAAGTTTGTCCTTGCACGTAATTAAGGTTCTTCATTTTCATTCGTCAACCAGATGTCTCACCTATTGAATCCGCAAGAGCAAGGTTTTTGCAAATAATTGTGGATTACTTCATCAGTGATCACGTGATTGAAGTGGCTGATAATGAAGGTGAATATGTTACTCATCCGGCTCAAGAAAAATTGGGTAAGAGGAAATCTGGGGATGTGCAGTATGAGGGTGACCCAGGATTTTCTTTGCCCTTGATGTACGTTGCAAATATGTATGAAACACTTGTCAATGATGTAAACATTAGGCTGGCTTCATTGAATGGTATTCGTGATAAAACAATTGGAGTAGCCCTTGAAGCGGCTGGTGGTTTGTATAGGAGAATGACTAAGAAGTTTCCAAAGAAAGGTATAGAAACTGTTTCTTCCTCATGGACTTGTGCAGTTGAAATATTAAAACATGTTTGCTTAGGTTTTTGCGCTACAAGAAATGATCTCATTCTTTGCCTTTATGAAAGGGTTGGTGGTTCATGTTGCGCCAGTTTATCTTAGTTATTAACTCTTAGATCTCGACATTTTTTTCCAGGCCATACGACTTTTGAGAGATGAAAGACTTTATTTCTAGGTTGTTCCTTTTTTGTTATTTATTCTGAAACAAGTTCATTTCATGTTTTGTCCTCAAGGTTCTTGTGTGTTTAAAAGAAGAGAATTGGCAACTTCTCTTGAGACGAGAACTAGATTCCCTGAACTGGTAATCCAAGAAGAGAAGAGAGTTCGCTTTGTCGTTGTCAATGGTTTGGATATTGTTGAGAAACCAAATAATATGCCTGTGGAAGATGCTGAATGGTAATTATCTCTGTTGAACTTTAAATTATTGTTAGTTATGCAGATCTCTGTTGTCTTCATTTTTTGAGCTTAACTAATTCGTATATTCCCTTTTCATTCTTACAGTCTTAAGAAGTTCATTGTAAACATCCCATAAGCATGTCAATGTTCACTTGCAGTATTTGTTATCTGTATAAAAATTCAGGCCGGACACTAATTTGATTTGATGCATGACAAGGTGATGATTTTGCTTATATATTATACAAAAGTGTGACATATATCTGCAAATCCAAAGATTCACCTTTGGGGAACAGGTGCAATTTTTTGAAGTTAGGGATACAGCAAAAAGGGTGGGGGAAAGAATTTTAATTTGGAGTTTGTAGATTCAAAACAAATAGAAAATCAATGGGAAGGCAGGAAGCAAAATCGTTAATCACTACAATGTTAACATGTTACTTCATTGCAGATGCAAACTATTGTAAGACCTTCTTTTGCTCAAGCTATAAGGACGGATACATGCATTAACCTTGGCTATGTGGTCTGATGGCTAAGATGCTAAATTGATTCTTCTCTTGTGTTTTCGTTTTTCTTCTGATTGAAACTAGTTTGCGATTGAAGTTACACAATTCTTGGGTCCATGTGAAACAGAATATTTGAGGTGTTTGTATGTTTGCATTGTGCTTCCATGCGTTTCAATCAGAATCAACTACATGGAAATGTTGATACATGTTAACAGTAGGAAAATTATGTGGTTGGGTGATAATTGATATTCAGTTATGTCACAGGTTTAAACGATTGACTGGTAGGACTGAAGTGGCTATCTCTGCTCAAGACTACAAATTTTATGCTCCGAGGCACAAAGCTAGACGCGTGGTGTCCAACATTCCTGGTTTACCCGTGAGTTTTGACTCATTCTCTGAGTTTGATAATGCATGTGTTTGGGGAACTAAACTTTAGATTGAAGCTGAAGTGTACAGTCAAGTCTAAACCGAGTTTGAAGGAGTTGCATTTACATGCTTGAAATACTTTTGACATCACTTACAATATTGGAACACCAATATCTATTGAGAGCTTAAACACTTTTATATTATAAAAAGCCTTAGTTTTGAATATAAAGGTGATTGTCTTCATTAAATGATGTTCTCAGGCACTCCATAGTACTGATAATTCTGCGCTGGTTGCTGCTCAAGGATTTCGTTCTGTAAGTGATTTGAGATTTAACTCACCTTTTAGCAATTGGCATGTGCTTCCTTTATGTGGATTTATGAAATGTTTTGGCTGTACATGAAATTATCATGTGTACGTATTATTTTGAGCCTAACTTTTGGGCTCAAATGTTCTCAACTATCAAGAGCCATGTGGGAAAAAATTGCACTTGGTTGAAAGCATTTGAGATTGGTTACTTTTATCACTTTTTGATAGTTTACCTTTTGTAAGCATGAACTCAACTTGACAAAATTCTTGCGTCCAAACTATATGGATTTGGTTAATCGAGCTTTCATGTTCCAACTAACTATAGGCAGCACATTCTGGAATTAGAATTGATATAGGATTGCAAACAGGTTGTATGAAATGTAGTCTCAGATGTCTAAAACTGGAAGATGATTTTGAAATGGAAAGAGTAAAAGAAGCGGATCAGAGGTGCATATAGTAGTTGCTCCAAAGTTGGTGATAAACTTGAACTTTAAATCATTTAATTTGTTAGTTGTGGGGAGGGAGGGATGACTGAGTCCTACTCGGCTCTAACCTTGAATTTCTATAAATTTGAGGACAGTTGCTTTGTATAGAGTTGGTTTTGAATGGAACATATATGTGGTTGGTAACAAAAATACCACAACACGCTTGTTAATACAGAGCAAAACATTTGCACACATTTCAGGTGCCTTAGACAGGATCAGGAAATTTATCACGTTACAACACTACTGGGTTGAACTACATAATAAGCCCATTACCCCTATTGCCGGAAAGAACAATTTTTGCCTACTATATGTGCATGTAGTATTGTAACTCTGGAACAGGCTTGCGTGCAATTTCTTATAACAGAAAAAGAAAACTTTTAGCATCAATTCCACTGGTTGGAATTGAATTCACTTTTCATGTTTCTTGCCCTTTTGTTATTGCAGCCAGAAACCCAGCATACGCCTTCTTCAAAGCATCATGTACAGGCGATGTCCCATCAGCCTCAGTTTCATCCTATTCACAACCATCATCAAAGTCAACATGTAACGCACTTTTCTCAAAACCATCAATGTGGATCACCATCACATATGTCTGACATTGCTCATGCAAATCAATCTCCTACCATGTCTCAACACATGGCTTACTTAGGAGGCCATGTTGGAGGGCGGTTACACTTAATGGTGAGTTTCCTGATTGCCTTTTCTCCAACTATTTTGAAATATTGAAACTTGTGATTGCCACTGAGGTAGATGTGCTCAAAGTTTGTAAAAATGCTTTAACCTGATTATGGTCCCTTTGGTAGAAATGCTAGGCAGGAGCTGTGAAATAATGATCTCCAAAAGTATTAAAAATGGAGTTCTTAAAACCTTAAATCAACTGCTTAGTGACTGCAGCCTATAAGATTCCTGGCTTTACAGCAGGCAATATTGAGTTTATCTGCTTGATTAAAATTATCAAAAACTGCAAATTCATTTAATCCATTTTACTGAAAATTTGTTTTCAGTGCAGAACTAAAGTGTTTTGATCCTTTTATATGCGTGTAGAACACAAAAGCAGATAACAAATTGCATACACGCACACAATTTACTATTGAAATAGATAGCCTGCCGAAATGCTTCTTCCTGTGAGTGGATGTTCCCTTTAGTAGTAAGACTACTTTGGATGGATGGGAAATGTGCCCTGGGGGACGGGTGAAATTGTTATTGATTGTGAACTGACAGGTGATCCAAATTAGTGCTCAATGATGTGATTTTCCTATTAGTATAGGCCTTCTAAATTACTGAACTTGCAACTGATACATGAATATATCTGGTATAAAATGTTATATGGCAAATTGTAGTTGACATATAAAAGCTTCTCTGATAACGTCATTTCAATTATTGTTGGGGTGGGTCCTGTTATTGAAACCATCTTTGATGTTGGTTTTTGTATATGTAAGATTGGCACGGGTTTGGTACATCTCATTACAACTACGAACTTTCTGAAATAGCAAACAGGAAAGGAAAAAGAACTAAAATCAAATGTCCTTTGATATTGAGACTAGAATAATTTTGTTGTTAATTCAAAGATATAGCCCAAGCAGGTCAACATCTTTTGTATATTTCAAAAATGTTTGATTTGACAGTGCTGGTATACATGTTCTAATGTTTCACTTGTTCACTCATTGTTAGCTTGCATGTTCTAATGTTCACTTGTTCACTCATTGTTAACTGATTGCAGCCAACAAGCCCTGCAAAGTTTTGTGATGAATGTGGTGCTGCATATTTGAGAGAGACCTCCAAGTTCTGCTCGGAGTGCGGTACAAAGAGGCTAGGAACGTAATATTAATTTGTTGAAAAAACACCATCAGTAAAAAGGCCTGATGGATTCCGTTTTTGTCCTTTTTGTACATGCATCAAAGGGTAGTCTCTTTTCTTCCGACTTGCGATGAATATTTATCAGCACAGATGAATTGATGTTTGTCTATGGCTGAAAAATGCACACTATTGGCCATTTGTGGATACCCCCGTCTTATGTCTATTCATCTTATCAAAGCATGCCAATGCCATTTCCTCTGCTTGGGACGTTGTTACTGTTGGATCAACGTCCTTTCTGAAAGAGGTACTACTTGTTAGTTATCTTGGGACAATGTTGGATGTTGTATTGTCTTAGAAAGTCCCATCGCCGCGGAATAGGTTAAATTATTTAAATTCAGATTTTACTTAGTTTGTAATGTAAAAATTACTAATTAAATATAAAAAAATTTTAATTTGTTGTCAAGTTAACATTTTTAACTTTGCAATGTTTTAGGAAAGAAATACATAAAATCATACTGTATAGCGTTGCTATAACTGCCTTTGCTTGCAACAAACTTGTACACCATGGGAGCAGATCGTCGCCTGTTAAGATAAGGCGAAGACTCACATGTTCCGTTTAAGAAATTGTTGGCACCGGTAGTAGGAATTGAGAAACAAGAATCAGGTGTCTCTTCCCACAATGATATGTGCATGTAAAGATTGCATAATCGGTATTAAATTATGCGAGTTTATCAGGTAGGCATTCATAATTATTTGCCGCCTTTGGACTGAAGTTCTACCCAAAATTATTAATTGTCAACAAGGTCAGTCATTCAACACCTACCCCTCTTGCACTTTCCCAAGCCAATTTGAAACCACCAAGCGTTAACCCATCTTCTTCTTCTTCTTCTTCTTCTTCAATCCAATCAACCATGAACTCCACTCTAGCTGCTTCCTTCCTTCATCTCAGGACACCTTCCTCTAACCACTCTTCTTCTTATTCTTCGTCTCCGTCTTCGTCTTCTTCACTTTCCTTTTTACATTTTAACAAACCTCTAAAACCCCACTTGTCTACTAGCCAGACCATCGCTTCCCTTAAAATTGTCAAGGCTTCCTCAAATGTTGCCAAACCCATTTCCCAAAACCTCAAGAATCTTGCCAAAGCGGCAATCTTGGTTGGTGTTACTGTTTCTATGGCTACCAAATTCTCCGTCTTGCCGGCTAAGGCCCAAACTCCTGCGACTCTGGCCGAGCAGACATCTGAACAAGTCTTGGAAGACGATCAAAAGGAAGCGGACAACGAAAGCCAAAACAAGACCGACCCTTTAGGCCAATTCCTCAATTCAAGTACTGAAGCCGTTGAATCTTTGAAGACCCTTTTGCAGAAAAAGCTCGAGAATGGAGAAGACGGTGAGGCTTTGAAGGTACTAGAGCGCTTGGTGTCTGCGCAGCCGTCGGAGGTGGAGTGGAAGTTCTTAACGGCGAGGATGTTAAACGAAATGGGTCAAACCCAGAATGCACGCCAAATGTTTGAGGAAATTCTCCAACTGAATCCTTTATCTTTTGAGGCATTGTTCGAGAACGCCCTCCTTATGGACCGTTGTGGAGAAGGGCAAGGCGTCATTAGTCGGTTACAGGAGGCTCTAGACATTGCCCAAGAGGAAAATAAAGTGAAAGAAGCGAGGGACGTGAGATTGATTATGGCTCAAATACAGTTCCTGCAAAAGAACGTGGACGAGGCATTGAAGAGTTATGATCAATTGTCCAAGGAGGACCCATCTGATTTTAGGCCTTACTTTTGTAGAGGAATGATTTACAGTTTGCTTGATAGGAACGAGGAGGCAAGAGATGAGTTTTCCAAGTACCGTCAGCTGTCTCCTAGGAAGTTTGAGGTGGAGGGGTACTTGAGAACCCCATTATCAAGGATGAAGGTATTTGGGTCCAACGAGGATAAGTAGTTTTGGTTTATGGAATTTGGATATTTCAATAATAAAGATTGGAGAGTTTAGTTTTTTGGTTGCTGTGGGACTTTCAGGTAATCCTCACATCTACTCTACTCTGCCTCTCGTAGTTTAATGTTTTCAATACTAAAACCTTGGTTCATGGTTGAACTCTTTTCTAGAGATGAATAAGGAGAAGAGAACCGATCCTTTGATACTGTAGTTCTACATATGCTAATGACAGTCATATGCTTCTCAAAACTGCATTATTAATAATGGTTATGAATTGGTGGAATTTTGATCCGCACTGCATTCCTTTGATTGGAAACTTGGTTTAGCCTTACTGTCTTCTTGTCAGAAAAGAAGCAGAGCAGCTTCCCATTTGCAAAGTTTGGAACTTTTGATTGTGGTTGGGTAACATACACATAAATCATCATGGTGGATTGGTGAGGCTGCTCTGATCTCAACTTGGGGTCATATTTACTGCAAATTTTCATACATCAATGGTAACAAAAGTAATCCAGCTTAGCAGTGGAGTTGAGTAATTTTAGGTACCTTATATTGTAGAAGCAAACACAGTTTATCAACACGATCGTAAGGAGTCAGGTCAGTTCTAGACCATCAACTTTTTCAAAGTATTGTACCCGCCTCTTGGTTAAGTGCCTTTTGAGAGTAAATTCAATTTGTCTTGAGCCAAAAGCACATAAGAAGTAGCCAATTTGTTGTTAACATATATGAAGTAGATCATTTGTTAAGGTGATGTTAATCGGGCGTTTGGTACTGGGCAAAGAATCCTATTTTGCTCCTTTTTACTTTTTATGAGTGTCAAAAGCAGACTCTTGTAAAGACAAAATAGAGACAGGTCAAGAGTAGGCTTTGGATAGATGACCTTTTACCTTTGCTCAAGTCGAGTCTGATGTTATTCAAAGGAATAATAAATTATAAAGTTTAAAAGTTTAATTTTTAATTTATTGTCTAATTCTTTAGAATTTTCAATCAAGCATTCAAAATTTTAAAAATATATCAATTTAATTTAAAAAAAGTTGTCTTTTGTTATATCAATTTAATTTAAAAATTTTGTTAAAAAAAGTTTATTTTTTAGGTGCTTAATTAACACCAAAAGTATCAGAAACCAAAAATAACATCAATACTTAACACTTTGCGAAGATCTGGAGAAGGTCGATATGTAGCATTTTTTGTGTTTTACAAAGAGGTTATTTTGATAACATAATCCTATAACTTTCTTTTTTTGGCTACAAGAAAAAAAAAAAAAAACTACATAAACAAAACGCTCCTAATTATCGGAGGGCTCTTCGGTATAAAACGTCATGTTGGTTGTGTTGAAGTTGCTCCTGAATGATTATCGGGGTACTTTCAGAATATGCAAGCCAAGATTGAACGCCATTGCTAGAGTCGCCATCCGATCTGCATACTAATTACCTTCACGATACATATATCGAAGATGTACATTCGAGTAACTGCCATCAATAAAAGATTATCAGTTAAAACTACCCGAAGAACTTCTCTATAAGAAGTAACTTTATCAATTAGTACATGACTGGCTAGAAATGGTATCCACCGAAGCAAACCAACAACAATAAAATAGAAAGTGAAAAGGCAAAAGAAATAAAATGTGGGGAGGAGAGGAGAGTCCACAATAATTGGCATCAAATGCTTGTGGGGATTCGCACTGTTGCTGAATTCCAAGATCTGAACGTATATTTTATTTATAAACGACTTTTCAGGTACTAAAAGGGGGAGGAGAAGAAAGAAACCAACAGAAAATCCACTTTTTCTTTTCTGTTCTATAAGCTATCGGTGAAGAGGCTCTGCCTCTGAGAGTGAGCTGCTATCCCTTGTTTGTCTCTCCCTAGAGAGTTATATCCCACGAAAAGTAAGAGTAGCGACACCCCATGTACAGTGTGGTTTTGTTTTGTAGGTGTTTGTGTTTTTGTGTGGGAGGGAAGGAGAGAGACAGACAGGGAGAGTGGGTGCTGCTGAGTGAGCAAGTAGCAAGCGTTAAGTGATAGAGAAAAGCCAAAAGCTTGGGGTGGCTGAAATAACCCAATTAGAACTTCGTCGGAAAGTAGAGCCCTCAAAAGGTAACCCCACCCCCACCCCCACCATCTTTCTTCTTTCTCTACAATCACACACCTTCCTTCTTTTTATTTTCCTTTTTTCTTGTTTCTTGGGTTCTGTTTGAGACTGTCTCTTTTTTCTTTTTTTGGTGTCATTTGGAGCTTTGTTCTTTGGACACTGATTCATTCTGTCAGAAGTACATCCCATGTTTTTCTTTTTGAGGGAATCTAGGGGCGTGTTTTGTGGGGTTTTTGAGATGTTCTTATGTTTGTGTTATTAGCTGAATTTCCCTTTGTTTTGGTTGTTAAGTTTTTGGAAGTTGCTTCAATTATTTATCTTTGTTGTAGTTATTTTAATGATTTTGAAGGTTCAATTCTTGACCGTTCTTATTTTCTATGAATTTTAATTTCATTTACAGAGTTTTTGGGAACTAATCCAAAGTGGGTTACATATGAATTTGAATCATCTGGTTGATTTCGTCGATGGGTTTTGTCGGGTGAGCATGGCGTTGTAGAAAAGAAACAGACCTTTTGGATAGGAAAATGGCCGCGGAATCAAATACAGGGTTTCTTCAAGGTGGAACCTTGAATTCCGCTCTTCTTCGACATGCTATAACTTTTCAATCGGCCGCAATAAATAGCAACTCTGATTTTAATTCTATGGGGCGTAACTTTGGAATTGGTAGAGTTAGCTCTTCTTCGACGAGCATGATGATTCCTGGTAATTCAAGCATGATTAACAGCAGTATTGGATTGGTTCAAGTCCAAGCTAACAATTGTTCTGGTTCTCCTCTTGTTCTTGATTCTATTCCTGAGTTCAAACATGACACTGGCTTGGCCGTTGAGTGGTCAGTTGATGAACAATACAAATTAGAGCAAGGCCTTCTCAAGTGCGTAATTTCTTTTGGGGTTGTCTTCTTTTTTCATCTTTTCCATACTATACTCTTAAACGCATCTTGTATTTTGCATGTATGACTTTTTTTAGTAAGCTCTGTGAAAATCACTGAACGGTATCCTTTCTATATGATCTTAATTCAAAACTCAAAACTTACCCTTCAGGAAGGGAAAACAAGCGAAAATTTAAAAGTTGAATTCAACATGGCTTTAGATTATATGTTAATGTGTGCTAGTGTTACTGTTTTGCTTCACTGGCACATAGTGGACAGGATATGTTAAGATGGGTATTTATACTGGCTTTTTGAAGTATATGATGCCTATGGATTGTTGGGGAAGTTCTTCTTGCGCAATGGTTTTGTAAATCTGGAGGTGCCTCTTTTTTAGTGGATCTTGGATTTCATACTCCCCGGTTACTGTCTGTGGTGAAGTAGTCGGTATCTGGGTAGCAAAGTTCTAGCTCTATTGAAAGTTCTAGCTCTATTGATTCAAAAGTATGTTGTATTTGCTTTTTCAGATCACACATATAGAACTTTTTGCTTGTAGCTTCCAGTTATGATCATAATTTGGTAAACTGATTCATAACATCTGTATCCATCCTGGCCATTTGATCAAGATTTTCGTGATTTGGTTGATACAATATTCTAGCAAGTTTTTATAGCATGTTTGTCTTACAGGATCTTAACTAGAATTACCTTTCTGAGTTTGTAGTTTAATTTACTTTTTCTGGATCTCTTTATACTTCAATACTCAGATATGCTGATGAACCAACTATTATGAAGTACATAAAGATCGCAGCCACATTGCGTGACAAAACTGTACGTGATGTTGCATTGAGGTGTAGATGGATGACGGTAGATTATCTTGTTTTCTCCTCAGAGATACTGTATTTTTTATGCTTTATTAATTCCATTCGACTGCCAAAATGTTTCTGCTTTTGATATTTTAAATCCTTAATGATTTGGCTGCTTTTGATATTTTAAATCTTTAATGATTTGACTGCTTTTGATATTTTAAATCTTTGATAATGTGGTTCTTTTATATTTCTCATATTTTTTTTAAAAATTCATAACCTCAATTTCCTATAGAAGTTATGTTGCAATATCTGCAAACTTCAGGTTCTACCAAACTCAATAATTCATTAGCTTATTATTATTATCTTTTTCTTTTCTCTTTCTTCCCTCCTCTTCTCTATCTCTGTCCCACACTTTTGCTTGCAGATGGTTTACATGTAAACTGCTGCTATTGTTTGCGGCCTTAAAAAATTTCTTCTAAATGATACCTTTAATGGGGAGGTTCAAATAGTAGCCATTTAGTGTTGTAGCAATCGAAAGTAAAAAAAGAAATGATTAACAATGATATTATGCTTTTATTTTTATTTTTATTTTTTGCGTGTCTCCAACAGAAAGTTTAGAGTCACCAAATATTTTAGCATTTGCATCACTGCAAAGGAACTAAGATCAGTCTATTCGATTATGATGTAACTCTGAAAACCTTTTTGATGCAGGAGCTGGATTAATTCTAATCAGTTTTTTTAATAGGGAATAAATATCAGAGATTTGATTCCTCATCCAATAGGTTCAGTTTTCTTGTGTTTTTATTAGACTTGGTTTCTTATATTTACTAGTTACATATCCTTCTTATAGTTAGTTCCTAATAGGACAGATGAACATAGGATTACTCATTTTTTGAGGTGAATTCTAACAGGACTGATGAACATAGTTTTCCTTGGACAGCTATATATCTTATTATTTTTTGTTTGAATTAAACATAGTTTTCCTTGGACAGCTATAGTCCAAACATCTATTCCAGTTCTAATAACCCAGTTCGAGCTATTTGTCTGTTAAATCTGTTGTTTTAACCCTTTCCTTACATCAAGTGTTGTTAGAGCAATAGTTCTTATTCACTTTCAAGGATTTTAGCTTAGCAACTATAATAGATCATGGTAGACGTTGTTATAGAGATAACCAGTCACAACAAACAGATATGGTAAGCTTCGACGCATGATTTTAGGCTTAACTTGGGTTGTACAAGCCTTAAGATGTCAGGAATCTATGAAAGCCTGGGAAGAATTTGGAAGGCAACTACGAATCACTTGAAAAATTGGAAGCTTCTGAGACTGAGGAGGCAATGGAAGAAGATAACCGAATTGGATTCACATACTGAGCGGCACAAGGTGGATTGGTAGAACGGTTGCTCCATGCCCTTGAATTGAATGGCGGAGTAATCAAGATTGAAGTTACTGATTTTCATGGTAAATTGCATGTGAAATATTATTTAGATTGGGAGGCTAGCTTAGAAACTCTTATTGAATGGAAAACCATGGAAGAACGTTGAAAGGGGCTGTTCGAAGATTAAACTGGAGGGTACTGCACTTCAACGGTAGAAGAGAGTTGAATAGCAACATGCACGAAAAGGCAAGCCTTTTCAACACTTGGAAACAAATGAAAATGAAGTTGTGAAAACAATTTTTGTCAGCTAATTATACGAAGGAGTTGTACGAGAAGTTTGATTTTCTGCGGCAAGAAACCATGTCAGTTGAGGATTACACATCTGAGTTCAACAAATTATCCATTAGAGTTGGATGGAGCAAGAACAGTGAACAACTAGCTTTGCATTATGTTGTTGGTCTAAATTAATCTATTCGAGATAAGGTGGAAGTGACTAATTTACACAATATTGAGGATGCTCGACAGTATGCTTTTGGCTGCTGAAAAATGTGTTATGTCATGGTGCTATGAAGCCCACTCATGGAAGCAATTGTCATGGCAATTTGGGAGTTGGACATGCTTCTCAAATGAATCAAAAAAATTGGGAGCTACCACAACCAGCAAGGTCGGTGGTAGTGCAACTAGTGGTGAAAGGGGAAAATGGCAAGAGTACAGTGTCACATATGGCAAAAGAGTGCTGGTTCACAGGAACTAAAAGTGGCAGCAATGCCCAAGTTCAGTGTTTCACTCGTGGAGAGAAGGTCACGTTTCTTTCACTTAGTCACAACGTAGGGTAAATTGGCTGAACTTGAGGAAGAAATAGAATCAAATTATGATGAAGATGATGGAGAGATGGAGGATGTTGAAGTTCAGCCAATGAAAGGGGAGTCTATAGTGGTTTGACAAGTGATGATTACGACGATTATTGAGGATGACAAGGATTGAAGATGTTCTTTTTGAAGACAAGTTGATTGTGAGGGAAGGTTTATGATTTTGTTATTGGTAGTGGTAGTATGGAAAATATTATTTCAAAGGAGGATATCGACAAGCTGGGGTTTTCAATAACATCCACATCCATATAAATTTGGTTGACTAAAGAAAGGGCATTGACTATCCGCATCTCAATGTTTGGTGAAATTTTCCTATGGGAGACAAGTTGAAGGGTGAAGCTTTATGTGATGTGGCACCAATGAATGATGGGCGTGTTCTTGCTGGTAGGTCATGGTTATTTGACCATAACATGATTCACAAAATGACACGTATTCCTTTTATTGGATTAATAAGAGGCCAACTTTGTATCCTCTTAAATAAAAGGGTATGCACTGACCAGGTAATATCAAAAGTAAGAAAGTAGGTGACCATGTGAAGAATGTAAGGAGAAGGAACATGGAAGAATTGGAACTGATCTAACTTCTGATTATTTTTGTATAATGAAGGCTACAATGATTCCAGTGATTACAAAATAAACTTGTGGATGTGATGGAAACATGAATGACAATTTACTAATACTGCAGTATGGTGTTAATAAGATTCTTGGTGATGGTATGCATGCTACTCAAAATAATGATCAGAATCAGTTAGTTTCGGCAACAAATATCTCTCCAAATACATTCATGCAATTTATGACCGAGGCTGCTGAAATCATGAAATATGAATATCATAAGAGGTTGCTTTGCTGAATGGACAGAAGAAACAAGGTACTAATTATGGACCAGTGGAGGAAATTCTGTGAGCTCATCAGGAAGCCCAGTATAAGGTTGCATATGCTTTGAAATCTCTTGTCATCTGGTCTTCTGCTAATGAAATTACCGAGTACTTCCATGGGCCTACTTATCAGCTATGTTCTATCATAGAAGATTTGCGTATTAGCTTCTGTTGGCTTTTAGACAAGATAGGCCTTAAACAATCTGTTAAAGCTGAATTTTATTCGCAAGGGCAAAATGAAGGAAAAGGTTTCTTATCCTCTTAGAGTTCCACACCCCTTAGTTCTGGCAATCTGTTGAAGCTGAATTTTATTTGCAGGGGCAAATTGAAGGAAAAGGTTTCTTATCCTCTTAGAGTTCCACACCCCTTAGTTCTGGCACTTCTCTTGGTTCGTGATTAGTTGCAAGAGATGCTATAATGAATTTTGCTGCTGTTTTACATAGCATCTTTCAACGTCAAGAAGTGTTAAAGTCAATGGAGAAATGTGAGGAAACAAGAAAGGCACTTAGTTGCAAAAGTAGGATATTTGAGGATTGAAACATGAACATGTATTTGATTTGGTGTCATTACCACGAGAAGCGAGGGTGAGTTATGAAGGGGAAGTTTTTTCTGACCATATTCAAAAGATTCATGAAGGCCTTCCCTAAAAGACAGTAATTCAGCCTATTCTTTTGTTGCAAATTAACATTAATTTGAAGGTGAGCAAGTGTTTATGCACTTGAGGCAAGAAAGATTTCCTAGATATACTGAACCTACGATTGAAACTCAAGCTCAGCAGCTGCCCCTTGCAAAAGGTACTTAAAGATGTATTAGATGTCAAGGAGGCACAATCAAGGAGTGGCAATTCATTTCAAAGATCTTTGTTAAAGTGGCTGAAAGCACTTGGATTGCTAAAGACGAGCTGAAACAAACTGATTCAGACATTTGACAGGAATATGTCAAGTTCTACACGTCAAAGCGAAATTCTTCTCAAACCGAGGCGATTGATGCCAGGCTGAATTAATTCTAGATTGGAATATGAAATAAATTTTGGACAGATTTGATTGGTCGCCCAATAGATTCAGTTTTCTTGTGTTTTTATTAGACTCTGTTTCTTATATCTTATTAGTTAGATAAAGTTTCCTTTTCATGGTTAGTTTCCTAGTAGACATGAAAACCTAAGTACCTAGAAATTAAATGGCAACCTGATATCTTGTTATTTTTAATTTGGAATGAACAAAGTTTTCCTTGGACATCTATAGTCCTACATCCGTTCCAGTTCTAATCACCCAGTTTAATCTATTTGTTTGTTAAATATGTTGTTTTAACCTTTTCCCTACATCACTTCTGCAGAGAAAGAGAAGGAAAGCAGAAGAATGCCATTCTGGAAAAAAAATCAGTAATCGTAAGGTATGTATGATTCTTTGACAAATAAACTTACTCTTTTCTCTTTTTGTTGTGTTCTGTATGTGCTTTATTCCATAGTTGAATGCATTGAAATAATAAAGTTGCAAATATATTGTTTAAACAATTCACTCACCACTGGTATAGGGGTCCACTGGTTCAAACAAGACAGAGCAATCTGGTTGAAGATCTTAGAGTGAAATGGTTGGTTGAAATGAAACAGAAGGGACCCAGATAGTGAGCTGGTTCAGGAAACACCCATTTTCATAATCGACAAATTTTTAGTTGAACACAATATCTGAGAATTTGTACATATTTGATTTTTTCCTTTGTGAACAATTTAAATTCTTCAAATATGATATAAAATTTTAATTGACTGATAATGTTTATTATTTTATGTTAGTTTTCTGAGAGTGTGCAACCTCCCCTGTTCCACATTTTCATCACTGGAATTATACAATTATTGGAAGTTACAAAATGCTAGATTATATGTTATTACAAACAGAAAACATGAGCAATGTAGGGTAAAAGGAAGGAGGGACAGACTTAGCAATCTTTTCTATGTATGGTGCATGCATCACATAACTTTTCTAACTTGTATAATAGAGATCAGATACTTGGTCTATGACATCGATTTACCTCAAGAGGCCAAATCTCTAGGATTCAACTAACACTTAATTGTCTCTATAGATAGGTATGGTTATCTGGTTATAAGTGCAAAATAGCCATTGATGTCCGTTTTGAACTACATATCATATAAGACACTTTTTAAATATCCTTACCTCTTAGTTTTCATTTCCTGTTATCTCCAAGTTATCAACATAGGCTGGTGTTTGCTTTTTGACCAAGCTTAAGGTGCCATGCCATGTTAAGACATAATTCAACATATACTTTGTTTTTCAGTCAACTTTGATTTCACAATCTTCTGGGGATTTCAGTATGTAGGATGTCAAGTATCAGTTATTAAGCATCTTGATGTTTATCATTCTGTACTCAATTTGTGCAGCAATTGCAAGGATCCATGAGATTTGCTGGTATTGTGTAGTGCTTTTGTTTGTTATTGCAACATTGTTATTGCAACAGAGTTCTGGTTATTGTTGGCATGAGTGTTTGTGCTAAGATTAACTAAACTGGGTTCTTAGAATGATAATTTTCTAATATAAGCAGTGAATATCTGATTTATGCTTTAGTTCATTGAATCAGTCATCGTGCTTAGGATGTCATATTGATTTAAAAACCAGTATCCTCAAGATCGTGCTTCTTCAGGATAAGATGGTGGAATCATCTTCAAAGATGAATTTGGGTTCTACTGTGCCACAGAGCATGACTGGTTATCGTCTGCATATGGACCAGAGAGAGCCTAACTTGTTTGAAGGTAAGAATTAACAGCTGGAACATTTCATTAAATGTACCGTTGAGTGTGTGCTTTTGCATTAGGTAGCTCATAGTCTGCTGTCAATTTTCACCTCTCTATCTCTTTCTCAGGCTCTTTATTTTTTAAGTTATCTAGTTATACCTTCTATACTACTGAACCAGTGCCATAAAGAATATAACTTTGCATAACAGAGACAACTGGCACACAGATTCAGAGCATTATGTGTCGTAAGATATAACTCTTTGCCGTTGTTTTTCTGTCATTTTTTCTCTGACTAGCACAACCTTGGAGTGGTGAACTCCCGGGATGCTGATGGAAATTAGTTCAAGTTCTAATATGGAAATCTAATAGTTTGCTTATTCTTTTTTGTCCTATATCGGACTCATTTAGTTATTCCTTTTACAAGTATCAGTAAGGTAAGGACTAAATATCTATGCTCCAATATCTGAGCTGCAGTATTATTGTCTCAGTGCTTCTGTTTGAAGCTGAGGACAACTGGTCTTGATCTGAATGTCCTTGGTTCTCTTTTGTGGCGAGGATACTCTTGTATTATTATTATGACCCTTTTGCTAGGAGGCAGTTTGACGTGGATAGCAGAGCAATTTAAGAGGGGAAAGTTTAAACTGAAGAGGAAATTATTTGATTGTGAGTTTCAATGCTAAGAGATCTTGTTTGGCTGATTTTACAATTTAATTTGGATTTTCTAGGTAGCTAACCTACCATTACTTGGTTCTGGTTCCAAAATATATTACCTTTTTACCTTTTTCCAGCTATCAATGGAGTGCCATGTTACAATTTCATACTTTGCCCTCACTGGCTACACCAACTTTTTGGCTGATAACTAGTTAGACTTCAAGACTGAAAGTTAGTTTGGTGCTCAATATGTTCAAAAAGAAATCAACATTTAAGTGACTTGTGTTGGATGCAGAAAAGGAGAATGAAAAAGTGTTCATCGATTGGCTGTATTTGAATGTCTTGATTGCTGTATATAGTTCAATAACCCATTTTTAGTTTCTTAATTTTGTTCTGTATCACCCCCTTTCTGTTTTATATACTCACTTTTCTGGAAAGCATATATCATAAATTCATTTGATTTCTGAATATTTGGTTGAAAATAGGTTGTGTTTGTTGATGTATTTACTTACTCCTGTGTCTTAGGAATAAATCGTACAGCTAAGCATCTCCTGGAACAGAATGCACAAGCTTTTAGTCAAATTGCAGCTAACCTTTCTATGTTTAAGGTGAGCATGAGGTAGAAATACTCACTGTTGAATCAAGTACCAATGATTATTTGCAAAAATCTAGCATTATTTTGTAACTGTGGTGCACAAACAAACACTGTGGCCTTGCTTTTCTGCACAGTTATCTTGTTGAGCATTTTTGTCTTAAAAGCATCCTATCATTTCCCCGATGAAGTAACTTCCCTCTTAAATGAAACACTAGATTTCTATAACATGTTTCTCAGTGGTGAAATGAACACAATGAGACTATTTTTTCCACTAAATAATGCCATAAAATGGTCTCATCTTGTCCTGAATTGTTGGAGAGTTTTAGGATTGCCTTAGAAATCGAATTTGAATTTCATCCATTATTTTGGCATTCTTTTATTTCTTTGGTCATAATAATCAAAGTGCTTTTCACATAAATGAAGTAACTTCTGCTTTTCAAATAAATGAAGTTATTATTTCTCCTTCTTGGTCAAGAACCAATGTTGTTTTTAATGGTGTGTCCATAACTGTCTCTTAGTTGAAAGAATTATATCCCACAACAATGTCCATTCAGTCATTATGTAAAATTAGTTAAGAACATTTCAAAGCATGGAACACCATTGCCTTCCTTCAACTGAAGAGTGGTCATCAATGTATGACTAAATTATATATGAATATCTTGTCCATAGATGCATGCAAGAAGTCTGTTTCCACATAATCTGAAAAAAAAGTTGTTTAAAAAGATAAGTGCCAGATTTACATGAACTCTTTACCTTGTAACATTGTTTCTGAATCAGTTTTTTTCCTCTTCATAGTAAAAAAGACCTGTTTTCTTGTGGTTCTAAAAGTATTTTAGATAAGCAACATTTGTAATGCCAAACTGTGTTTCATACAAATTTGCTTATCTTTCAGTGAAATGAAAATTGAGGATATTGTTTTGTTTGCTAGATGTAAGTAACTATACATCTGATCATCTGATTGTTTTTCTTATTTTGATGAACATCACAATATAACATCACAGTTAAAGTCTTTTAGAAGACTTGCTTGTTTTCTCATGTACTTTTATTAGCAACCCAACTCATGGTGGTTTTATATGATGCTTTTTACTTACAGTTACAAGATAATATCAACCTTTTTTGTTTCGCAAGGAACAATATTACTGCCATCCTCGATAAGTATGTGATAGCTCTATTTTCTTTTAGTTGGTCCAGTCTGTTGATTGGCACAATCTTTTTGTTGCTTATGCTGGTGAAAACCTTATTATATCCTTTGCAGCATGAGAGACATGCCTGGAATAATGAGCCAAATGCCGCCTCTTCCTGTCGACATCAATGAGGATCTTGCAAATTGTATATTGCCTAATACAACACAGGTATTCTCCTTGCGATTTAATTCAGTTTATATTGGGATGAGCTGTCTTTAGACTGTCATTTAGTTTGGTGCTTTATGGATGTTAGCTAGATTATACAAAAGAGATGCTATACACAGAGACAGAATCGCTGTGTATTATATGTTTAAGCAGATGAAAACACCAAGCCCTGTTGAAAAACCTTTCACTGTCACTTATTTTCACTTTTTTCTAATTAGGTCTAGGCGCCTATGAAATATGTTCAGGTTGTTAGTTACATCAATTTCCTCCTGTTTTTTGCTTTTGCATCTCATATGGAGGAATCCCAATCCACAATCTTCGCTCTGTGCACTCTATTGTCAATTTTTTGTCCTTTTTCCTGTGTGTTGAGGGGCTTCTAGTATTTTCCCGCTGTTTGCGCTTTGGACTTTCTTGATAGAAGTAATAAATTACTGTTTAAAGACCTGTCTTTAGCCTGCCCCGTCCTAGTATTGTAAAACTGGATCTGCTTCCGACAAGGCCAGATCTAGGCAAACCTTTGCCTGCAAATTCCAGCTTAGTTTTGGCACATATCTCTGTAAACCTGCGAACTGGGAATTCCAGCCCGTATAACTGAGCCGTTCACAAAATCTCAAAATGAAATGGTGTTGAAACTATAGGAGACAAGAAAAATCCTCATTTCTTGGCAAAGCTTACTGCTGAATTTTCATTCCTAGGACTCATCTGAGTTGACCCATAGCCCATAGATAGATTCCATGGCTCCGATCTCAAAGCATTGAAAATAAGTTCAATGAATTGATATAGAATGTGTTTGATCATCCTACTTAAGAACTGTGCACATTTGAGGCATTGGCCCCACGATTTTCTGGTGCTAGATGTGCAGATTAAAAAGTAATGCGTGCTTCAAGTCTAATTTCTTTTCCTTTGCATTTCTAGTCCCTGATGTTTGGCCCGCCTCGTGGGATACAATTGAAGCAGGAGCCAAGGTGCTGATGGGAACTTTTGAGGTAAACTCAGATTTATCTGACCTCTGTAAGTACAATGATTTTACTGTAAATGCTAAAAATCTGGTAGGAGGTGGTTTTCCTTTGTGTGTACACACGCTCATCACATATTGGTGGCACGAGAGGAAAAGTGGTAGAGATCCCATTTTTGTAACCTAAAATCCAGATATCAAACCCAAGCACCAGATAATAAGAAGCCAACTCCTTATTGCTCCTATGCTCCAGGAAGAAAATGTCTAACCAGAACAATGTTTATTTTTCACTTAAATTGAATTGCATGTTTCTTTTGTACAAATTGATTAGAGGAACTCCTTAGAGTGTAACATTGGGTGCTTGATCTATGCATATTTAATGGCTATTATCCTCACAGTTTTTGGTGTTACTCAATGACCTCTTCATCAGTATATGTGCTTGATAAGCTTGCTTTTGGTTTTGACTTTGATGGAAACGATTCTGTAGATACCTTATTTTTGCTTCTTACAAAATCAGTCAGTAACTCCTCTAGGTCAATGCGGGTGGTGATAACTGGCTTTAGGTTTTTATTGACGTTGAGACAGGTTTTATATATTCTATGACTTGCGTAAGCAGTACCAACGCAGTAAGTTATATGGGAGATTATTCAATCTCCACATGCATCAATCTCAGAAATAACCTGTGGATATTGGCCTTAAGCTGTTTTGGTATCTGCATCCTCCCTTTTGGGCTTTTAAACTTTTCTACCGATAAACTTCAAGTTCATTGCAACGGTTTGTCAGGGGCTGGGGAAATTGTGGTTTTGGGACTTGGGACTTGGGACAAACTGTTAAAGGGATTTGAATATTGTCAAGTCTGAAACCTTTTGACTGTGATGGTTACTGAAGCTTTTGCTTCTGTTCATTATAAAATTTAGAAAGTTTTGGCTGTCTTTTCATCACCATGACCGATCAACTTAATGTACCGAAGATTGCTGATATGATGAACACTTAGAACTTTGAGAAATTCCACATCAAGCATAGGTCTAAACGTTGAAGACGTAGTGGAGTAAGGGAGATATAATAAACAAAGAGGCATTCCGAAGGGGCCTTTACATTATGAAGTGCAATATGTCTTGAGCTTCGAGTTAAATATATTGAGAATTGGGCTGCTGAGTATGAAGATCTTATAGTTGAATTGAACTTTGTGTGAGGAACAGGGTGTCAAGTGAGGAGTTAAGCTAGGTAGAGTATGTGGCTGCTTTACTATAGATGTTCGGTGATTAGAAGTGAAACAATTAGGTGTTGCAAGGGATTACTGTTACATGTTTGATCGATGTTTTAAATGTTGCTGAGCGAGAAGCACATCCTTAACTCAGGGGGTGATTAATGATCAAATGAGTGTTAATGAAGTGGTCACCTAATTTATTAAGGGTAGACCAAAAAAAAAGAATGTGTCTTAATAAAAAAGAGTTATTGTAGAATTAGATCTTAAAATATTTTATAGATTTGGAAAAT
>JAOTAX010000196.1:6348789-6359849 GCA_025629825.1 Erythroxylum guanchezii | reverse complement strand
ATTTGTATTCCGCAATTTCTGTAAGTAGTGTTTTGTAATTATAGTGGGCCCCAAATGGGCTATTGAAATTCTATTGACTGTAATGTGTTGATTGAGAATGTTTATGAATGAAAGCGGGCCCAATTTGTTCACTGGTTTTCTCGCATTTGAAAAAAAAAAACTTTTGGCTATTTGAGTGCAGTAGCATGCCACCCTCGCGGGGCACGGATTCGGATATCACCCACGATGTTGGGTTCGGGTCTTGCAAGAGTGGGGGTGTTACAATTAGTTAGGCTAATTTAGGCAAATATGCCTTCCAGAGAGTTGTAGACCTTTCTTCTAGCTTTCTAACAGTCTATAGTTGGTAAATTTTGAACATCGGAGTTCAAAGTTATGGTCTTTAGAAGGGGAAATGTTTAGGAATATCAAGTGATATTGTCTGATATGTTGTCACTCCATTTGTGATGACGTCATATCGTTTGTAGGAATATATCGTCCGTAAGAATGTATCGTCTGTAAGGATGGATCGTTTGTGATGACATCACTTCGTCTATAATAATGTCATATCGTCTGTAGGAATGCTTCGTCTTAAGCGTTGCATCGTCTTAAGTTGACTCCACTTCGTCTTAAGCGTTGCATCATCTTAAGTTGACTTTGCTTCGTCTTAAGTTGACTCCACATTCGTCTGCTTTCCACATTCTTCTGCCTTTTCGCATTCATCTGCTTTCCGCATTCGTCTACTTTTTGCATTCGTCCGCTTCTTGCATTTGTCTGCTTCTTGCATTCGTCTGCTTCTTAATTCTTCTGCTTCTTGCATTCATCTGCTTCTTACATTCGTTTGGTTCTTGCATTCTTCTGCTTCTCGATTCGTCTGCTTCTTGCATTTTTCTGCTCCATTTTTGACCCTTTCGACGATAGAATCTGTCTTCGAGGTTTTTATGAAAGTTGTAGATCTCAAAGTCTTCTATCAAGACGTCCTAAGATGATCTTAATCTGATACCCCTAATGACGGTTATGCTAATCGCCCCAAGATAGGTGTAATATGATTGAGGTCAAAATCCTATTCGAGTCTTTCAGCCATAGCTTTGTAATGGGATCTCTAAATGGGATGATTCTTGTCTCTAAATAAACTAGAGACATAGAGCCACAATATGTTCAGAAATAGGAGAAGTGAGTTGTTTTGGTGTTTGTCCTGGTGGGGGCACGCCACCTTTGCGGGATACACATTCAGATGCCATTTAAGACATCGGGCCCGTGACTCACGAGGGCGGGGTGTCCAACAAATTTCTCCATTTTCTTAGTAATATTGATCATGCAAAGTAGAACCGAAATTCTGTTTTTAGAAAAATCTGGAGTGATCAGTTGGATTATGAAATTGGATTCAAATTGTTTTAGTGAGGTGCAAACTCTAAGTACAAGTTATACTTATTTGAGTTTTGATATATGAATGATTATATGACGAGAATAATGGAAAGATGTCTGGGATTGTCATTGAACATGCATTGTGTATATTCCATATACATAAATGTGCATAAATGAATACTTATAATTGTGCAAAGTTGTGATTTGTACCAATGTGTATGTATTGTATGATATAGAGGAGCATATGGAGGACCATCATCTAGACATTACCAGGACTTTGAGGCAATAACTTTCTGGAGCGATCGGTGAGTAACCTAGACGGTCTCACTTAATTATTTGTTTGCTTAAATTCTGTTTTGAATTATCTTATGAATGTGAGATTGGTTGTTTGATTCTGTACACTGAAGGTTCGAGGGTTGTGATGTATGAATGTGATATTTGAAGTACAACTTATATGTGAATATGAAAAAATACATGTTACTCAACAATTTTGTTAAATGCCAGACCAGGGTCCGATGATAAATGTGTTCTAAATGTGAATGTGAAATCCCGTGATTGATCGAGAATATGAGAATGTGAAGCATCCGCTGCATGAATGCATGAAAGATAAAGGCAGTTATGACCGGAATCGCTAGTATAAAAAGCTTAAAGCTTAGATTGTGATCAGAGCCTCAGGCTCAGTTGTAAAGATACCCGGTATCTACTAAGGGATATAGGACATTATCTGATAAACCTCGGTATCTACGAGGGATATGGGCTAGTAAAAGACACTTGGTCATAACAACAATAATAAATGAAGGTGAGTCTCACGAGCATTGCATATATATTGTAATATGTATGTTGGACTGATTAAAATGTATTGTTGTCTTGTATTTGAATGAGAATGTGATAAGTGATGCTTCTTGCAAAATGCAAAGATGTGAATTACATGTTACGTGTGTTGATGTGTTGCATGAATTGAGTGAACCATCGATGATGGTTACCTTGTTGAGTTCACAAAACTCACCAAAATTGCATCGTTGACTTTTCAGGACAGAGAGAGGACATTAGCTACTAAGAGACTCTAAAAGAAGCATAATTCTTATACTTTTGTGAAGAAAAAATGGCTCAAAGTTTGGTCAGCTGAGAATGAAGGATTTAGTTAGATATTTTGTATAATTCCTCTTTCATGTAGCGTATTTTGTATTAGGCTTTGATCATGTATGTACTCAGATGATATTGGTAACTTTCAATGTACATGTATGGATGTTTGAAAGCTACAATGTATATCCATTTGGTTTTTATGAAATGAAATGGGGAATTTGATCTTAAAATATTGTGTCTTTCTTTATGATGCCTTGTAAGGAAATATAAATGATGAAGCCATGGTTAAGTGAATGTTACGATTGCTCTAACATGACATTATTATAAGGTATGTACTGGAATGTCCTTAGGGTGTTTTGGTATGTACCCTATGGTAGTTGGGGTGTTACACCAAGCCTCTAAGTTCTCTTTTTATATTTTTGATTTTCATTTAAATTAAAAGAGGGTGAACCTTATAGCAACTAGTAAAGTTACTCCTTTGTGATCATAAAGTCACAATTTCAAGTCATAGAAATGGCCTCTTTGTAAAAATACAAAGGGAAGGTTATGTATATCATGACCCTCCCCAAAATTCGGCAAAGCGGGGACCCTTGTGCACTAGGTACATTGACTATGACTTAAATTAAAAAATAAAAGATACTTTATTGGTAATTATATGTTTTTAGATATGAGTTTTTGGAACTTATTATAATGCTTTCTTATATGAGTTATGCTTTAAATATGAGATACCTCTAATCCGTCAAGTCTTTCTAGTTTATAGCCTATAAGCCCTTTAAACTCTTTAATGTGATATGGCTATAACCAATTTAAGGATAACTTTCCTTAAACATTTTTCCTCTATGAGAATTTTGAATTTGGTCTTTTGGGAATTTTGTTTCCTAACACTTTATTAGTAAGATTCATTTTTATGCTTGTGACATTTATACATTCCTTAATTAATTTGAGTTTAGAGCAAATTTAATCATCATTAACTTAAGGGTGTATGCCTATACCCCTATATTAGATAATTTTAGCTCTATAGGAATCAAAGCTTTAACTTCAAATGCAAGACTAAAAGTTATCCCTCAAATAAGTGTTGATAAAGTTATTCAGTATGTTCATAATATGTTATATATCCTCTCAACCCAAGTTCATTGACATCCTCAACTTCAGCTTCCAGGCCTTTGAGTATTATTCTATTTATGACTTTAGCTAACCGATCAACCTATAAGTGTACAAGAGATTTGAAGGTGATGCTTCATTTCACATTTTTCATAAAAGTCTTTGAAGGACTTATTAAATTGATTCTTATAAATGTGATTATTACTAACCATACCTACTTATAATATTTTTCCTTAAGAAACCTTAACTACTATCTCTATCACATTGGCTAAAAGCTTTGCTTTAACCCATCTTGTGAAATAATGAACTATAATAAGCATGAATTTAAGTTACCTTATGCAAGAGGAAATGGTTTGCCATTTAATATTAAAGTATTGTCAATGATAAGTAAATGATGTAGGTTTAAATATTGTTGTAACTTCTCGTGTTTTCTTGTAAACTGGTTGACATCCCTATGAATTATTGAACAAAGTATATTTACTTTAAGATTTTTTGGGCTAAGGATGATCCTCCTTATTGAGCCCATTATTGAATCTTTATAAGGACTAATTGTGTTTGAAAGTATGGACTTAACTTCCTTGCACTAATAAGTAGCACCTATATTGTCTTTTTTAGCATTAGTTAGTTTAGCTATTGGTCTTGTAATATCTTGCTCATACAATATATTATATTTTGGATGTTATCTTTTTCCCTAATGAGGATATAGCTAAGGTTTGCTTTGTAAATGACTATAAAAAATGTCTCTAAGGTTTGGAGTTGATAATTACAACAAATTATTAAAAATATTTCTTTAATTTCTCAAATGCTTATTAATATTTTTGGGTCCACTCGAACTCTTTAAACCTTCAAAATGTTTTGACAAAATGTGGGTTTGATTGAAAAATTCTAAAAGAAACCTTAATAAGCTTGCTACCCTGCTTGTCAACCTTTATATCTCTCTTAAGTTCCTTATCACTTCCATAAATAGAATAACTTCAATCTTTTGAAGGTTAACCTATATCCTTTCCATGGGCTACCATGAATCCAAGAAACTTATCAGTCTCCAAACTGAATATACATTTTTTAGGTTTAAATTTATGTTGTATTTAAGTAAATTTGTAAACCATTCTTCCGCGTCCACTACATGGTCTTCCTTAAGCTTTGTCCTCAAAATCATGTTATCCATGTATGCTATTACGTTTCTCCTATGTTATTTTCAAAATATTAAGTTTACTAACCTTTAATAGGTTGCTACTACATTTTTCATATTAAAAGACATGAATTTATATCAACAGATACGCTTATACGTGATGAAGGATGTCTTTTTTCTTTATACTTGTCACATTAATTTGATTATACCCCTAGTAAGCATCTATAAAGCTTATAGCCTAATGTCTAAAGTGGCATCCATTAATAATCTAGTTTAGTTAAAGGATAATTTTTTTCGAGGTATGCATTATTCAAATATATGAAGTCGACACATATCATCTGCTTCCTACTGGTCCTTTTGATCATAATGACATTGGTGAGCCACTGAAGGTAGTTAACTTCTCTAATGTAGTTTGGTCTTTTTAATGACAGGTTATCTCTTTATTGTGAGGTTACCCTTAGGAGTTGATAATTAACTTATGGGAGATTATCTCGCTATTTGCCTCAAGCATGTCAACTGGACTTTAAGCGAAAATGTCTAAGTATTGGACCAAGAAGTTCTTCGAGTGTTCCTAGAAGTTTTTTTTTTCTATTCTTTCCCTATTATTAAGAGTCATAGATCATTCAGATCCTCCTATTATGATTTATTCAATTCTTATTTTAGCCTATCCATAATTTCCTTGGATAGGTCCCTAATATTCAATTCATCTTCATTTATGGTTTAACATATACTTTTTTGTTTATGACCTACAGAATAACATTACATTTTCATCCTTTGATTATTGTATACTTACTTTATTTGGGGTTTCAAATTTTATTATAAGTTGGTAGTTTTGCTTATGACACGTATAAAGATTACCTACCAACTGTAGACTCCTTATTATATAAAACTTTTTCATATTAGGGCCTTGACCCAATTTCTAATATCATGGGTGAAGTTATCTTTCCCTCCATACATATTTAGTCAACCCTAAAACAAGCATGGGTGAAGTGATAGGCTTCAATCTATCAATTTAGATTCCCATCTCTTTAAAATCATCTTAGAATAAAATGTTGAATACATTTCCTATATCTATTAATATTTTTTTTAACTAAGTTGTTAATAATCAACAAGGTTATAATCATGGTGTCTTCAAAAGGGTTGATTATGAACCCATTGCCTAACTTGCTTGAAGGTGATCTTGGAGTCCTTCATCATTTTATTAAGTCTAGTATGATTAGGTTGTTTGTTGTGGTTCTCCATTAACGGAACTTTCTTTGTTTGTTATTTAGATTCTCTTTGAACACCTCCGATGATTATGTTGCTAACCATTCGAGTAAGGTGTGCTTCTTTATCGAGTTCCCTAATTCTTGATCTATATAGAGGAATCTTTATTTTTTGTCCTCAACTCGTATATCTCAATCATCTCCCTTTAAGAAGTGGCTCATCTTACCTTACTTTACCAAGTCATAGGTTATCCTCTAATTCTCCAAATTGTGTCTAATATCCCTAAAAAAGAATCAATATAGATTTTTATTTCTCTTCATAAGATTGGGGCTATTCTTTTTTGTTTTTTAAACTAGGTCGCTGTAAAAAATGCATCTATAACAATATTAAGTGGCATATTGAATCTGGATATCTATTCCTCATTTGTCCCTTTGCTTTTTCCTTTCGATCCATCTATCATTAGATTCTTTTACTCAAATTTATTAACTGATAACCCATCCCTCTTTCAATTTTCATTTTGCTTGTTGGAGCTTTTTATGTTATGCTCCACGTTTTCTATAAATATGTATTTATGTCCCCTTAATTTTCATCCTCAAAGCTTCAAGATCTCTTTTTCTGCATTAAGTTCTATAAGGTTTTGTAAGGCCCGAGCCTATTTATAAATGCTACTATTACCATCCTGCATCAAGACTGGAGGTTTTAAAGGCTTCAAAATTGAAGTATTAGAGATAATTCCTTAAGACTTTCTTTCACCATTTAGGTTATTGATATTAAGTATGCAAGTCTTAAGGCTTATGTTTAGGGATAGCATAGGACTGGGCCCAGTTCAGCCAAGCATATGGCCTAAAGCCTAAGCTCATGGGTAGCTTCAAGCTGATCAATTATTTATTTTTAATTTAAAATTTAGAAAATGGTTTTATTGTCCTCAAAATGACATCATTTCTTCAAAACTTTCAGGATTTGGGTCGAGTAGCAGGAGTCTGAACCTATTCTAAAGCCTAAATTTTTTTAAAAAAGTTTAAGCCTGGCCTAAAGCACGATCAACTTTGGGTCAACTCGGTCATGCTCAAGTTTAATTGCTAAGCCTACCTGTGTTTGTTACTATTGAAGTGTGATACAAATAAGGATGGCAAAAAGAATCTAACCCAAAGTTAACAAACTGGAATCAAGCTAGTTAAGCATCGGGGCAGGCTTGGACTTGAGAGGGCCAATATAGTCCAAATATGTTCAAGAAAACAACATTATTTTGGCATACTTAATCAAAATGGCGTTGTTTTAGCCCCAACACGATTAGACTATATATTGCCAAACTAAGTCAGACTGGGCTTGAACAGTCCAAAGCCTAATTAAGTTAGGACTATGATAACATCATTTTAATTGCTAATCTAAAGATTAATTGGGATTGTGTTGCAAACAAAAATGAGGTCAAGTTGGGTCGCAAATCTACTGTCATTCATAGATACAAACCCCTTAGATAGTTATTGGAAAGTAGATGACGAGGTAGAGAGCAAAGTCTGAAACCATTATCATGTTGCACCAATTAAGATGGAAGAGGGTTTTGCATTTTATGACACTAGACCTTCTTAGGTAATTAGTCCTTCTTAAGAATTTGACCTTTTATGTAGGTCTAAAAGTCGTACAACTATAGAAGATTGTTGGGCAACTAAATCCATTTAAGCTTGATCTGTATGTATATTCAATAAAGGTGCATCAATCATATTTATATATCATTATTTATATTAAAAATATAATCATCATATAATTTTTAATAAAATAAAAATAAATTAATTATATATTAAATATTATTCTTTTAATATAAATAATGATATGTAAATATAATAAATTAATTAAGTCAATAAATTAATCTATTTAACATATACCCCCATAGGTTTGCATTTCCAATCACTTTCCTATGATGTGGTTGTCCATGAGAAGTTGCCACATATCCCAAAAGGCTAAGTTAGCAATGAAATTTTATAGAGGGAATGATTATAAACCTTTTAAAAATTATAAGGGCTTTTATGAGATTTGTTTTAAAAATGAATAATATATTAGATTTACGATAGCTTAGCTATTACAAAATATACAAAAGAGAAATAGACTAGTTACAATCTATCTCAATAAAGACAGAAGGTACAAACACCAACAAGGAGGTTTAAATATTGGATACGATGGATGTTGAATCGTTCATTGTTCAAAGATTCCAACTAGCTTTCATACTTGGGTTAATAGGTGATAAGCCTTTCTTGCCTCTAATGTGGCTTGAATAATGTTCAGTATGTTGTTTGCTAAGTGATATTTATCTTCTTCGACTTATGTGTACACTCGACTGTTCCTTTCTTTCCATAACAAGTAAATGGAGTTGACAAAAGCAACTTTGAAAAGGATTGCATTTTGTTTATGTGGTTGCGTCCTCGTGATAAACCATCTCAACATCCCTTCCCAATCATACATATAATTCTTTACACCCACCATATATTAGACTCTACTCTAAAAGGCTTTGGAATAATCACAAGTTAAACAAAAAAGGTTTATGTCCTTGTCTGGCACAGAACACAACCTTTATGAGCTGGATTATACCACTGGCATTTTGTTCTAAGCTGATTTTTAATGGCCAACCAAGCAATGAAGGATGCTTTGGGGTTCATGATATTCTTCTATATAAGATTATACTAGGGGACTAGTTTGGTATCATGTCGGAAGAGGCAGTGACAAGTTTCATTTGTAAAAGCTCAACTCAGGTTGGGTGTCCAGTAAATGGAATCTGCTAATGTAGTATCCCCTATTTGAGGAAGATGCGTCCGTAATAAGGAAAATCCTCTTAAATTTCTACTCCACCTACCATCTAAGATTAGTTCAGAGACTCTAGCTTCCATCGACAACTGCTGTCGAAGGTAAGAATTAGTTAGGTCCCTACCCCCCAAAGTCAGAGGATGATTCTTCTTCGGCACCAAGCATATGAATGTGTTGTTTAGTTTCGGCAACATTATCCAATTATGGAAATTTTCCAAGATAGCTTCAGTAACTAGTTAGCCTGTGATATTCCATGTTTGTTGAAAGAACCACCCTGTAAACCCATTCAGACCAAGAGCTTTAGATGGGTGCATTTTGAATGCCGTCGACTTTATATCATGAATTGAAAAATTAGTGATTAGAGCTTCCTTCAATCCTGTCGTATGGCCCCCTCAAGAATCCTCACATATTATTCGAAGGGTATTCCATTACTTCGTGTCCTATTAGGTGTGAAAAATAGGATTTAGCCATCTCAAGTAGAGTGCCCTAGTCAGATTGCATGTATCTGTTACAGTCCTGCAGGCTTATGATTCAGTTGACGTTTCGCCTGGCCAAATTGATGCATGGAAGAATTTAGTGTTTGCCTCACCTTCCTTAAGCCAATTAAAGCTCGGTTTTTGCCTTTGAATGGAATGTTGTAGTTCTAAAGCCTGCTAGTACTCTCTAAGTAATTGAAGTTCCTTCACTCTCCACTGTTGATCATCTAGGTAATGATAACACATCTCTTACGCTTGCTGGATATGAAGCTTAAGTATAGACAAATTCTAGTTTTTGCTGCAAGTAAAGTTTTTGATAACAAGCTTGACCTCCCTCAATTTTTACATCAACTGAAACACCTTATACCCCTTAATCTCCTACTGCCAAAATCTAGTGATAAGATCTTAAAACCCCTCCATTTGAGTAACCCCATTAAAGAATCGAAATGGAGCTCCCGTTTTCCTTACACCATTACCACATTGAATAAGTAAAAAATAGTGATCCAAAGTCAAGTTTTCCCCATAATGCACAGTTGATTGGGAGAAAGTTTTGAGCCAATCCGAGTCCACTAAACAATGATCCATTTTTTTTACTAATAAGCATAGCTCCCTGTTGATTGTTAGACCATATGAGTAGCCATCCAGTAAAGCATAGATCCATCCATGCCACATCTCTTAGAATGTTTATAATTTCTTTAGTATCTGCTAGGGTGTATAGTTTCCTACCTTACACTTCCTTAATATTGAGTATACAATTGAAATAACCAACTGCAATCCAAGTGAATGGAGTTCTATAGTCGTTTGAAGCAGCTCTATAGGTTGTTTCTTTGGAAAGCAAAATTTGCAACGTACACCAACATTAAGGCAAATTTTGGACTCAACCTCCTATCTTGTAGGATAAATGGATATGCTGATCACTTTTTTACCTCTACTTATACTTCTATCAATTCGGTGTTATAGAAATATATAATACGCCCATTAAAGTAGGACTGATGGTTGAATATACTCCTCTAATATGCTCCCAAAAGGTTATGTATATTCAGTATAGATATATCTTTTATACAAGTTTCAAGCAAAACCTACCAATACCAGTTTCTTCTCCTTGATAAGCTCTCTAACTATAGATTTTTTTCAAGGGTCATTAAGCCCTCTTGTGTTCTAGATTAAAAGAGACATTCCAGGGATATCATCCATTTGTTTTTGTTATTTCCTTTTTTCCTTGCAACACTTCGTCGAGCTGCTACTACTTGAGTCTGAATTATGTTTATATCATCTAAATCAGAAGGTAATTCCTTACCTAGATGAGTATCTTGCTCGGACGCTACAGTCTCAGTCTCTTCGTTTACATCGGGTGCCTGTAATTCTAGTTTAGTCTCCAATTGTTGAGTAGCTTGCTCTGTGTCCCTAACTTTTAGAAGCAACTATTCATCTTTACCGCTAGGCAAGTGAGTAGTGTCTGGTCCCTCTGAAGTTAGAATCTCCCTCGTTAGATGTGTTGGGACCGAAACCCAACCGCAGAAACTAAACCAGAACACTAAGAGGCGGAAACAAAAGAACGGATCACAAAGCGAAAGTGGGCCAAACGGTAAAACGAAAGAACAAACGGAAATCAAAAGCGAAAGTTAAAGTGAGCGAAATCCGAACACAATCAAATTGGATTAAAAGTGAAGGAAACAAAAATGCGTGCGGAAACCAAAGAAAACGAAAGGCTCGGAATCAAAGGAAACGATTCACTTCAAACAAACTGAAGGTCAAATTCCGACATCCGAAAACGCATAATTTAGAAAAAAACGTCGCGTTGGAAAACTCTAAGACAAAATCGATCTAAACCAATCCAATTCGATATAAAACCTTTTTTTTTTTCATTTAAAACCATGAATTTCCCCTTTGGAAATCATCCATATTCAAAACTCAATTCATAAGATTCTTCT
>JAOTAX010000196.1:6319318-6345895 GCA_025629825.1 Erythroxylum guanchezii | reverse complement strand
TATCTAGTTGCTTGACAAAATAATATTTGCAAGATATTATTAATTGATGTTATGATCATTTAATATTTTGTTGAGTAAGTAGATTTGAAAATTGGATCACTTATGTATGAATATTAAATTTTAATAATAAAATATCCTTTTAAAATTACATGCTTGTATATTGCTAATTTATTGGGTTTTTTTTTAACTTCGCTCAGGTCCTATATAAAACGTTAATAACATCACTGCTTAGAACATCCACTTAAAAGTTCCCAATATACATTTATATCGATGCAACATACCAACCAGTTACGACAAATTATGCAACAATTAGAGAAAAATATTGATCATTTTGGCTGTCACTCTTTGGTTGAGCATACTTGGTTTATTTAATCTTTAATGTCCTCGAGATTCTTGGATTGGATATTATTGGCTTCATGATAGCTTTCAGTTCTGTTGTTTATGCAATTTGGCTTATAGGAAATCATATAATTTTCATATACTAAAAAAACTGTCCAATCTTTCTATCAGAGAACTCTAGCTCGCATAGATCAGGGAGTCTCTAATGATGTTACTCGAGAAAGAAAAACTAAACTCAAATATAATGAAGTCATATAATCTGAGTTTGAGGCTTGTCTTATATTACAGATCATATAGATTATGGATTAATTATAGGGATTATAATCCCTTGATTACAGAGATAACTATCGATAGGTTTGTATGTATATGACCCTAATTATGTGCATCTTGTATCAAGAAATACAATACCTGTTCTTCCAAATTACATGGTATCATAGCAAGGTTTTGTACACTGAATAGAATTCTTGTTGTTTATCTCTGTTTTGTCGTCTTCGACTTAAAGTTCTGCCCATAAGAGCAAAATGTTGTAATAGATGGTTGAGTTCAATTTGCACCCTAAGTGTAAGAAACTCAATCTCACTCATCTTAGTTTTGCTGACGATTTACTTGTATTTTGCAGAGGGGATAAGGGCTCAGTAAAAGTCACCTGGAGAGCACTTGGAAGAGATCTCATTTGCCTTAGGTCTGACAGTAAGCATAAACAAAAGTGCAATTTTTACTGGGAGTGTTTCGGATCCTGTCAAGAGTATCTTGGAGATGCTGGCTTATAAAGATGGAAAATTACAAGTAACGTACCTTGGTGTCCCATCGATCTCCAAAAGATTGTTGAATACAAATTATTAGCCCATACCTGCCAAGACGCTGCCTAGGATCTGCCAAGACGCTGCCTAGGATCAAGCATTAGACAGCAAAAATTCTCACTTACATTGGAAAAGTCCAACTCATAGGCCAGCATTATCTAGTGTTTAACGTATTCATCAAAAGTTTAACCAAGTGAATACCTGCTCCACTTATCAGAACCTTATCTAATGTTTTTTTTGGAAGTTTCTGAAAGCTAACTACTTAAGAGCACCTTGTAAGGTGTGAACTGTTTCCCCTCAACAAGGAGACCATCTTACTGGAGTTCCTCTTCTCTAAAATAACATTGTGAAAATATTTTATATTCTATTCCCATCTTTGAGCTGTGATGACCTTTTATATAGTTATGCAGTTTCTGTTTCTCACTAAGCTTTGCAGATGATCTTCATCCCAGGATTTAACATGAATGCTGCAACATTTGATATAGATAACATCTTTTGTTATATTACACTGAACCTACCTAAGATATTTCAATTTTTTTTAAAATCACTAGGTTCACACTTGTAGAGCGTTGCATCAAAACAAGGAAATTCCATATTGGATCAGAAAAGAGAAACTACAAAGCTAGCATTCTCACCAAAACAAACAAAGCTAGAAAGCTGGTTTGTGTCGTCCCTTCAGTGTGTAACCACGACTTAAAAACATTTACAAGGAAACTTCTTCCCTATCTGTGGGTCAAAAAAGGAGAAGGCAAACCGCAATGCTAGAGAACCAATCAACGTCCACGCTTTGATGGTTATCTTCTCAGAACTATTTACAATTAGCATCTCTCAAAAATCCTGTAAAGCTTCTCCAATGAAGCAATCTGCAGGAACCAAGAAACTTAGTTTCACTTTCAAACTCAATCATGCATCCAAATGTCAAAGGCCACTAAGCATTTGTTGCTTTAGACGACATATCATACATTTTTTATTAGTTTCTGATGGGCGTATTCAGCTGTCAGTCAAACATTTGCAGGCTAGCCGTTTCATTCATTAGATATCACCAAACCTATTGCTCTAAATAAGCCAAAAAGCTGACGGCATAATTACAAAACTTGAATGGAATAGTACTTAACTACATGCGTGTCAACTTGCTAAACATGTTAAAGTCCAAGTGAAAGAAGCTACTCACCAAGTATATCATGAGAAACTAAGATCCATAAACTGCAATTGATAGAATATCTTACCTTAACAAATGTTCCATTCGTAGCCATTGAAGTTGAAGGCTTTAGAAAGAGTCTCATGGCCGGAAACAGAACATGCTGGATTGACCATTCACGCTGGGCCCATGCAGACTCTGCTTCAGAAAGCAGCTCGTGCTCAATCTCATTGTCAGTTACAGTGTCTCCTGTAAAAGGAAGACTCAAAATTTGGAATGTCAGTAAAAGAATATTTCAGGACGTCACACCATGATTACAAGAAACTGCATAAAATTGACGACAGGGAACAGTTGTAATTTGCAAGTTTATTGAAGTAATAGTAGCAGACATGGTCCAGCAAACACACGCCTAAAGTGGCAGCGTTGTATACTTCCTAAGTGCATTTTGCCACTACGCAAACAGTCGAGTCATTAAACAAAATAGACTCAAAATCTTTTTGTGCAGTGGTAAGCCTTCAATCACTTGAAACCATGAGACTTTCTTATCCTCCACGTTCTTTTACTACCTAAACCAGAATATGTTACGAATATATCAAGGATTGAGCTCTAAACAGGTTTCATGGTTTCTGGTTAATCCCATTATCATTTTGAACTTCTGCATAATCTTTACTCACCTAATATTAACAATATTATCCATAGGTAAGAAAATATTTTACTCTTTATGTATTAATATAAATCCTAATAACTTCAAATCATGCATTTATTTATGTATCATAATATATATCTTAATGATGTCAAATATATTATTCTTTGGGTAGTATATAATATCTACTGTTAATTACATTTCTGAAACGAACACATATTTTTCATTGAGCAGAGTTTTCTTTCAGACTTTTCAATAGAAAAAGGAAGAGGTAGAAATAGAAATAGAAAAAGAAAAAGAAAATGATAACTGGAATTAGAAATGCGTTTTCCAGAACTAAACAACCCCTTAATTTGATAAACTTTTGAACTTATCAAAATTGTATAAGAATAAGATATACTTCTCTAAGTAGAGTCAATAAAGCAAGTTCTTTCTCTTAAACATTCTCTTCATTTTTCCCAAAAGCTCAACACCAACCACCCATATGTCTGCCAGCTTCTATTCAAAACCAGACCCATTTCTTTACAAGCTTGCTACCCTTTTCCAAGAGCTTGACACTTATCCAGTTTCATTTGCTAGATAAGATCCACAACTTGAAAAGTCACAGGGAACTTGTAGTAAATCTATTAAATATTCAGTTTTTTAACTCCTAGTCATAGTTAAAAGTTTACATCTATATCCAAGTAGAAAGTAGCCATTGCGAGCCATTGCGAGTTTGCTACATTTTAAAAACTATAAAGAAGTATATGAAATAAAATAGATAAAGATGAATCATAACACTTAATTACGGTACGTACTAGTTGCAATAGCTGTTGCGAGTTTACTAGTTACATTTTAAAAATTATAAAGAAGTATATGAAACAAAATAGATAAACATGAATCATAACAATTAATTAAGGTATACATACTAGTTGTAATGTAATATCTCAAAGATAAAAAGAATTAACAGATTACATCAACATTTACATGATCATTTTTACTGCATTATTCCATTTTATTCCTATGTGAAAATGATTACTTAACAGTTGCTGAACAAAACAAAAGAAAATAGATTACTACACGACATTACTCGTTCTACAGTTTTCACTATATTCCATATTATAAAATTGGCCAATTTATGCATTGCCTTCTATGTCGCTAGTTAGTATATGTAACCCATCTAGTACTACAGAAAGTAAGTCATCATGAACCTATCCACGTGTTAAGCAACTACTCTGCTTCCCTGCTATGAGTTTGGAAAAGCTTGAATCGTCAATGGTTTAAGAACTAAAATTATTTGTATTATGCCACCCATAGAAGGACAAGAAGGACAAGAAGGAAAAAAAAAAACACAGAGAAAAGTAAATGAAAAGTTACTGGTCAAGTTAATAAGAAATAAGAAATGCTAGATTCGTGCATGGGAGTTATAAAAGTAGATATAGCACACCAATTGCATTCTCATGTTCAGGATTCAGGGAAACATACCGATAACATTGGAATCTTCTGGATCTGGAGGATTATTTACATGTTTAGTTCTATAAAATTGCAAGCCATTTCCAGATGGGTTGGGCAACAAAGGGGGATGCATGGCATAAAAATTTCCAAGAGCAGCTGCAATTGTCTGAAAGCAGTTCTTTTCATCCTCCCAGTCAACCTGCAAGAGTGTAAATAGACTTCAGCACCAAAGCATATCTATGCATCATGCTGATATTTATGAAACTTTACAGTTTCATCATGATCTGTGGTGATCCAGTCTACTGAGGTAAGACTGTATTCTGCAGTATAGCTGATATGACTAAACAAATAGGTCCACTAAACATGTTCAATTTATCCCAAAGAAGTGCAATAACCAAATGAGTGTAAATTCATCTCACATGCGTACATTTTCTTCATATGACGAGAAAAATATCTTCAAATAAGAGATCACTAGTAAATCGTTTAGTCCAAAATAGCAACATAAGTCACAGTGCAATTTAGAATATGACACAGAACAAGTATTGCAAACACCTTGAAAATACATAATTTCCCAGACTACACAATGCAATTTAGAATATGACACCAATGAACAAGTGTTGGAAACACCTTGAACATACATCATTTCCCAGACTAAGTACAAATTCAGGAACTCGATCCATATCAGGCATGTATTGGTCCAGTATGACAGGAAGCCTAGATAAATTCCCTTGTGAGTCAATATAGATGCAGAAGTATTCCTCTAGCATTTCAGCCTTTTCCTTGAGTAATTGAGTATTAATCTGTAAAAGAAAGAACCGAAAATCATCGAAAATATCAAGCACATTGATCATACAAACAAACTTTTGAAAACTGACTCTAACTACTATCTTTTATTCTACTGAAAATCAAAGAAGCAAGAGAACCAGCATACCATAATTAATGGAGAAAAAAAGGCCCCATATGAGTATTTTTAAAGATACACAAATATAAGCTCATAATGAATTGTGTAGGAAGATTAAATTCATTCCAATAGTTTGATATATTTGATAGTTGGATGACTATACATCTACCAAAAGTTTGGTGACTTGATGCCTAATTACTTGATGTTTATTTTTTATTAGCCCTTATCCTTTGGATTCAGAGACTAATGTTTCCATTAACATGAATATTTATCCTGGGAATTAACTCTTCCCATATGTTTTCTAAATGGTAACTTTTAAACAGAGACCAGAGCTTGCAGACACAGATGCTTGATAGTTAGTAAAATTCAAAGGTTAAAACAATAGTATAAAGACATCTTCTTTGGGATAATACCCACATGTGAAGTCAGTCTTCCAATTAACTATTCGATCATATCAAAAACTTTGGTCAACCAAAAGAAAGTAAAACTAATCCTTGGTGCATATTAAAACCCATCATAAAAAAATTACTGTAGCAGTCATCCAATCACCAAAAATAAATCACACAAGGTGAGAAACAAGCCAAGGACGAACAAGAAAGTAGAAAGAAAACAAATGATCTAGAGAAAGAGGAGACAAGTGATCTAGATAATAAATTTTACTTCTGCAATCTTCTCCTTCAAATCTTCGTTCTCATCAAATTCTGGATCTAAGTCTTCCTCCTTCAATGCCAAAATAATGAGGTCTGATAGAGGGGCTGGATCACTCAATTGGATAGCATTAAAATGAGCAAACCGGCGCAGAACTTGTTGATACATGATCTCTTTGCTGTGAAAACATGAAAAGCAGAAGTTACAGAAAAAGTAGAAAGTGACCTTTTCTGTATGGAAGAGATGTAACGGCAAATAAATAAATGCGCATGCATATCCATGGACGTAAGTCTTAAAGTATATGAACCATTCATGAGTCTGACCAACAACTTAAACTTTTGAGTTGAACAATTTTTTGACATGGTATCACAGTTTTTATGACCTGGAGATGTTGATTACAAGCCATGTCTCCCTTGATTGTTTTGTAGACTTGTGATCTTTATGCCCACACTTCATGTTAGAGTCATATTAAACTATATGAATGATTCCTGAACTTCACCCAATAGCCTAAGTCTTTGGTCCACTGATTTCTTGACAACATGAAATGTAAATGCATTTATCAGATCCTTATAAAGCTTAGTATGGACAAAAGCAAATCATCTCAAAGACCTTGGAAACAATATTAAGATGCATCTTAGAATTGTATTCCCTAAAGGGGATTTGTGAATGTAGAACAATTATTAAGATAATACAAAAGTCTTATAAATATCATGAGCATGCATCACTACTCATAATTATGGTTTCTGCGATGTCCATTCCTACCTCAAATTGACTACATTTGCAAGATAGAGATGGGTATCATGCTGAAGTAATGCAAAAACATCATCTGCCATTCCAACATACGTACAGTGTCTTATAATGTCCAGTAAACCTACATAACCATACAACAACAGAAAGTGCATGGTTACTTGACAATGACAAAGTTTACACCAAGAACAACATAAGATAAAAAGTCAGCTAAGTTACCAGAATGACAGCTGCAATCGATATCATTAATAAGCTCTTGAATGCTAGTGAGATCTGCAGTTTCCTTTGGGTTCCTTCTTTGTCTAACTGACGACCTAAAAGATAACAAAGAAAACAAGAAATATAGAGTACTGATAGAAATAGTTTAGACAAGAGAACAATGATGCATGATGCTAGTGCCCCAATGCTAAACCTTAAGATCTAGATGATAACGATATTAGCATTAAGAGAAAAACCTAAGAGAATAGGAATTCAAAGCCAATGTCCAAACCCTTAAAAAAAGAATTTCAAGACTAGTGATCACAGAAACCAAGGAAAATAGCATAATAGGAAATGAACCCTGCCAACATTATATAAGCCATCCTTTTAAACAGACTGATGTAGGAAAGTCACTTTTATAAAGGCTGCAACTTGCTAAAAAGGAACTGAAGTGCTACTAATTGGTTTTGGCATGCAACATGAGGTTCCAATTAAAGTCAGCATCTCAAACTGTTTCAAATCTGCCATGTACAAGACATGCAAATGTGCACAAATTTGAGAAGGATGAGAATGGTAATAAAGAAGGGGATAGTGAAATCTGCTTTTCCCATCCTTCAATACAGAACTAATATCAAATCAATGTCAAGTTATCTTTGATCAAATACAAGTTAGCCATATTTTTTCAAACTTTACGTCATTTCTTGCATTTGAGATAGTATCATCCAGGATACTAGACAACATAATAACATAATACTACTACTTCCCATCTAATAAGGAATCCTAATACTATATGAATTCAGCCCAATTCCCAATCTTCATCCCACCAAATTAAGGCTTGTGATTGATTTATCTTTCCTCTTTTATTTCTCTTATAAACTTTAAGTTCTTTTGCATCAAAAATCATTCCCAAATTTGGACTTAACTGCACATTGAAACTCCTCCATGTATGTATGAAGGACTATATTTATTTCATGAACTGATTGAACTCCTACAAGATGTGTAAACAAATGTAAGTACTTCAATTGTTAAGTCTTCAGTTCTTTAATGGTCACAGGCCTGCATAAAGTTCAAAGTAAACAACTGCAGGATCAAGAAAATATTCTAGCTTTCCATCTCAAGACTTCATTCTAGTAGACTCTTTCTATAAGCTGTTTGTTTGCAACTGATCCACAGAATCTGAAGAAGGATACAATTACTAAGATTGAGAGTTAGCTAAATTATGTCTTCATAAAACTATAATAGATTGTTCATATTAAATCCAAAAAACCCATAATCATGTTCTGTTCTTGAATCTATTTTTTGCTGAAAGAGCATATTAGACTAAAGGAAAAGAACATTGAACTTTCAATATTACAAAATATCATATTCAGTTAGTCGACAGCCCAGACATATCTCATCAGTCTTTCTCAACAACGGAGTGCAAAGTCTTTAGAGGACATTTCATAGAGAGTAGCTAAATTGAGGCATTTGATCAAAATCCTGAATGTTCTCAGAATATATTGCTCAGCATTGTTACCCAACATAGTCCGAATGATCTTTGGCACTTATTATATTGAAATAGATAGAATGTGACGGATTTAAAAACTAAGAGACAAATTTGGTTTTGAGAAATCCCACTTATAGCGTGATTTTAATAAATATTACATTCAAATAATGGTTGCCAAAGGATAGAAATTTTGATGATGACAAACAGTTGGTGTAAGTGTTTATGAAGCATATTTACATTACTTGTAGAATAAATGGACTTACTTCAACCATTAAGATAACAACCGTCAGTGTCTTTGTTGATTCAAAACAACAATAAAGTTAAAGGCATCATGTTCTTCAATGAAGTTGTAAGCATTTAATGCTCAATGAAAGATCCAGACTAGGAACAAGCATCCGAAAACCTAATGCATAAAGTGCCCCTGCCTAAACCATCGAAAAAAAAATGATTATGCAAACTAACAAAATCCTACCTCACAGCAGTCAACTTTGAATTCTCAACACTGTTGTTAAGAGGCTTGCTCTGCAAATAGGCATGCAATCTTCCAGCTGGGTCTGATACGTCAGTTCTTACCATTTTATGCTCCGGGACTTTGTACATCTTTGACCCTAATTAATAAATAGCATGACCAATAATGACGGGGCCTTGAGAAACTAGTGAAAGTGACAAGTATTTGGGCAACAGAAAGAAACATGCATATACATTACATACCATTGGGCAAAGGATTAGCACTCAAATCCTTGCTTTCAGTCAAAGGAAGACTAGGAGAGGGGTCTACTACCAACTTGATCAAAAGAAGAAAGAAAATGCAGAAGTTAAAGGTAATGTTCACAGAACTGCAGAACTAGCGGAACTTTTGTAACACCACAGTATAGCAATGACGGGGGAAAGAAATCTGGTACGTTATACCATTGTAGGTTACAAAACTTTCAGGGAATGCAAACATGGACTTCATTCACTGTTTAGCAAAATTCCAATAACAAATTGTCTAATTTGAACATCAAAATTTAGAATTAAACAAGAATTCTAGACAACAAAAATGACTCAATAGTGACCCATTTACTCTTCTAGCAATTGTCAATGCTTCAATTAAAGGAAATTCTGATGAAGAGTATCTCAATTATGTTAGTTCCTCCTGCTACATGTAAGACCACTTATCTTTCCAGATAAGACCTATAAAATGATCTTATACACTTGGTAACAACTGAACAGTATTAGTGATTGAAGTACATCTTATATCGGAGAAATGGATCAAATATTGAAGTTTTTTGATGAATTGATTTTGAGAAATTTTAACTTGAAAAGTAGGCCAACCTACCGTCAAAAACAGGGAGCTGGCATTTCAAGTGGAGAGTTACCCTTCCCTACTATATGTTTGTGTAAATGTGCATGCATTTCAAAGAGCTTCACTAAGTGCTAAGCAAACTTGATCTTCAATTACAAAATCTATCCAATCCAATTGTCAGATAAAACTTATAGATAATTCGTAATCAGATAGAATAATGCAGGAAGCAGGCAAAGAACATAAAAGATACAAACAGAGCTTGATGTTTATGGACCCAAAATAGGTCATCCATGTTCACTCATCTTTCAAAAGATTATGATAATTTAAGGCCGATATATATACTCTAAAATCAGATCCTAGCAATCATAAGTGATTCTCTTGTCAAAAACTTTACACGGGCTCCTATAAAGCTGACCAAGAATGAGAAATGTTAAAAGGAGTAAAAATGCCAGTCGGGTTTCTCAAACGAAATAAAAACTTACATCTTGTATAATCTCAAAACAATGGACATAGGAACCCTATGGAAAATATAAGCTTTGATCCCAAACTTCACATTAATCAAAGATTAAAATTAGAATTAAAATGGAAAAACTGGAGAGATGATATGATCGGTAACTAATTCTCCAGAAGATTATGATCAATTATGATATTAGCCTAAATGCAGCCCAGTACATCCCTGTTTCCATTATTATCAGTAAATAATAAACAAATTAAAACCAATAATTTTTCCATAGAGAAACTTGTTAATACAGAATATAAAAAAATACATCCTTACCTCAACTCCTAATAATAAGGAGCAAAAGACGAGTATAGATGATAGAATTATTATGTCAATGAAATGCATAAATTGAGACTACAATTAGGTTCACAGCTGCCAACAATGCAGCAAGTGTTTGTGCTCCAAGCTCAATTACACCTAAGAGATAGCATGTTAATTTTCATTAAAGAAAGCTACGAGTCTCCATGAAGGCCATCCAAACACGCCAGAATGCCAGATATATATACGTTGAAGAATTTCAACAGAAAAAAAGGGACTGGAAATAATGTCACTCAGGGTCCTTATTCTATTTCTCATTGAGGCTCTGAGGGAAGATATGAGAGGATATCGAATGCTTTTCATGCTTAGCAAGAAGAAGATGAAATCTCAGTAGTTGCAAAAGGCCGTCAAGTTTGGAACTCACAAACAATTTAATAGCATACCTGCTCTTCAAACATTCTTGCCTCATTTGAGTTCCTCAACTTCAATTCAACAGTTGACTGTATCTTCTCAATAATAATTTCCTGATTCAGAAGGCTTACCTGTATGGTAATAATAAAAGATTCATACAGGACTTTTAGAAATGTTGAGGAAAAGTAAAGTATCAGGAACAATACTCCTAAGTGATTCATAACCATTTGCAATACTAATTGATTGATAAAATAGCAAGACTGACAATCATCATTGGAAATGATTAGGCTATGTGTCTGTAGATTGCCTTGACTATCCAAGTTGGCATGCATCTCAACAACAGATATGAAATATACAGATTACTTGGTGATTAAACAAGCAACACATAAGTGTGTATCATTAATAGGATCTACACACGCAAGATGTTATGCAAATTGTGCAGAAATCATAGAAAATATGACAATGAACACTGGAAATCTAATCCTAAGCATATAAAATAGGCAACTAGAGTTTAAAGGCACCATTAATTGCAAAAATTACAGATAGGATCTGCAATCACAAAAATACAGTTTCTCACAATCTGAGACCAACAACAAGCCATTGGAATTTTTTATTGGATGCAGCAATACAGAGAATAAGAACCCAACATGCATATACATGTAGGCACATGTATGTTTGTTACAGTATATGTTGTTCTATCGATCCAATTTGCCTTAACATTGAGATTCTTGAAAGCAAATATTAATGTAAAAGTGCGGGTGACAGAGAGATCACTCCTGAATCCATACCTCTCTTTTTGTTGGATGCACATTTACATCAACATGCTCAGGTGGTAATACTATTGACATATACAAGAATGGCTTTGAAGCTTTAGGTAAGGTAGCAGCATAAACAATCTCAAGAGCTCTCTTCAAAGCAGAGCAATCCACGAGCCTATCTGGAAATAAATTATAGTAAAATACAAAAGTATATTACACTTGGAGTACTAATTTCCTAGAAATTATGGAAGGATAAATGTAATACGCATGCTAGCCATGCTAAAAGTTATATAAAAAAGGATTAAAAATGAATAGAGCAAAGCAATTACATCGTTTCGACAAATAGAAAGGCCATGCAGTAAAAAAGAATGAATTCTTGACAGCAAGGCCTCATGTTTGATTTCTCATAAGCTTTTAAATAAAGACTAATTTTCCAGAGTGCAATAATAATGAATTGCATCAGTCCACATCATAAACAAGTAGGTAAAACATCAAATATTTGCATATCAGAATCCGAAGATAGATGATATGGATCAGAATACCAGAAAGAAAAAGGCTCAAGCGATCGCTTCATATAGTCATGAACGAAAAGTATACTGTAACTGACAGAGTTCATGAGGTTCGATGCAATGTACATCATTGAACCTCCGAAGAGCCCAACTGAAGTGGACCAAAACATAAGAAATATCAATGAAGTTGAAGAAAGAGGCAAGATATCATAACTGGTCAACAAATAACTGTACAAAGCCCAATAAATAGTTCTATGTACAGATTTTAATACAAATTGATTATATATACATGTATAAGAGTTCTCTAAAGAAAAATGCATCTCAAGAATATCCCCCAAAGAAAATAGTAAATCTTGTTACATATTTTGGTGAATGACCATAAACATTTAACGACTAAATCCGTAGCATTAAGCACAACAAGAATTTTTGTTTTGTCAGCATCAACTAGAAGGCTATATGTTTTATGTCAGCAAAACATCTGTAAATGATGAAGAAAAGTGAAAATATAAAAGCAAAGAAGAAAATTCAAAATCTAGAGAACATGCACAAAACTTCAAAAATTAAAGGAACAAAGAGAAAATAAGACTTGATACATTGATAAGGAAAAATAAAAAGCTAAGAATGCAAGACATCAAACAACACTCAGGCCGTGGATGATAAGCAAGGTAGGGGGCTCTACAGAAAACAAGTGAGAGGGAAAAGGGTCAACAATTTCCAACAGAGATTTCATGTATGCCTCTTTCATTCCTCTTGTTTCCTTTCTACCACTATCTTTAACAGTACAAACAAAATATAAGGAAATTCGTCTGGAAAATGGGAATTATATTAATTTAAAAAATCCATGTCCAATTCAAGGATTGCAGTGATGACGTGATTGCCAAGCTACCCAAAGATTCCATAATATATTTTCATTTAATTAATGAACCAAGATTTTTCTCAGCTCACTCCTCAAGAATTGGGACCTACCCATTTCCAATTGCAGCCTACCAGATACTTGATAACTTTTACTTTTTAAAATTAAACTGACAGTGATGCTTACTCTATCAGAAAACAAGAATATATCATCAAACTCTCATGTAAAACATCACTAGTACTATTGCAGTAGGTTTAGGCAGTAAACATGGAAACGGAAAAACATAAAATCCTTGCAGCAAGACACTTCCAATAATCCGTATAAAGATATACATACCATTTATAAAAAGCACCATTGTTGTTTTCTTTGCCATATAATTTGAATTGGACATGAATCCATCCATTTTGAAAATTGAACTAGAGGGATCACCATCAGAAACTTCTATCGAAATTAGATTACGAGCAACTGAAACACCATAAACAGATTTGATGGAATCAAGCCTTGATGAAGTAGCTACTGAGTGTACATCTGGTCTGGTTGCTCCATGCTGATTAGAAATGTATGGAAAAAGCATTATTCAGAGTGATGAAAATTTTGACATTTGATACAAGCAAAGAAATAGAAATAATCATGAGATGGACCTTTCTGCAAGAAAAGCCCACATTTGTGTAATGAATTGCAAACCGACTAAGCAAGTCTACAATTTTTGAGTAATCATCGGAAGAATTTTGGAGCGTCTTCCTCCGAGCAATCATGTTATAGAACAAGTTCTCAACCTGTAAGACGAAAACCAAAATTGTTCGAATAGATAACCACATTTACAAGAACATACATCCACAAGCACCAAATTTAAACATCAACCATCACAGATGAAAATAAATGCTAAGGATTTAATTGAAAATTTTCCAAAACAGACCATGATTTGAGTCCCTTTCACAGCAGCACAAGCCTTTGGCTGATTCTCCATAGCACCATCCCTATACGATACCCTGAACGACAAAGCGTCCACAATCCCCAAACTCAAATTAACAAATGTCAACAAACCCCAAAAGAAGAAAGTATCTACTGAAATAAACAAATACTATTACCCACCTATAACCGTGAAGCTGACCTTCCGTGATCGTGGTGACAGTAACATGAGCCACATACGTCATACTGGCCAACGCCTCTCCTCTGAACCCCATCGTCTTTATGGACTGCAAATCCTCATAGGTCGAAAGCTTCGACGTGGTGTGCCTCTCGCATAGTATAGGCAAGTCCTCAGGCTAATCATAAGTACACCCAGAATAGTATAACAATGTGGGCATCTTTTTATTTCTTAAAAGAAGGAAACTTAAACATTCTCTGAAGTACCCGAATGCCGTGGCCATCGTCGGAGACTTGGATGAGCTTGAGGCCACCATCCTTGACGACGACATTGATGGAGGTAGAGTGGGCATCCAGGCTGTTCTCGACCAGCTCCTTCACGGCTGACACTGGTCGCTGTATCACCTCGCCGGCAGCGATTCTGTTGACCACAGATTCCTGCAGACGATGAATCTTTGGAGGCTGTTGAACAGGTGGCAAAGTAACTTGTTGCTCTGTTTCTATTTCCATGTCTCTCTGACTGGAACTGCTCAGAGCAATGGTCTACTCATATTGCTGCGTGACAGAGCAGTTAAATAACAAATCAATTTTTACCGAAGATTAAAAAAGATTCGACCGGCTAGCATATAATTTTTTTATTTGACTCTAAACAATTAATCAATGAATTAATAAATTAACAAATTTTTGATAACAAGATAATTATTATACATTAAAATAAATAAATTATTTTTATTTATTAATCTCTTTTTTAATTAAATGATAATGACATTCTTTTTTAATTACATTTTAAATTTTTTATTATTGAAACTTTTAAATCTTAAATCTCTTATCTTACGGTTTAACTTTTGGTTTGTTAAACTTTTTTAAAATATTAAAATTTACTAAAAATTTCATAAATAATTTGTATAATAATAATCAAAATGGTGATTAAGTTTATAACTAACTTTTGTGGATGCTATAAATTCATTTGCTTACATGTTAAAACATTTTTAATTCCAACTAACTTAACGACAAAATTATGTAGTTTTCAAAAAAAGACGACAAAATTATGTAATATCTTTTGAATAATCGAAATGACTAAATTAATCTTTGTATTATGATGTTTTGTAATTGTAAGATGTAGACAATTACACTCAAGCATTATGTAATGCATAACACGAGCCTTAGTTATGCATCCAATATCGAGCGTAAAAGAGAATGAACAATGAAAACACGAAAAATACCTTCAATTCCATGACTTCCAACAAGCTTTTTGAAGTCGAAACAAATCCGTTTTCGCAACGACCTTCACAAAAGCTGATCACTGAAGCGTCATTAACGTCTTTCTACAACTTTCTTAACATCTAAACCTCTTGAAGGGTTAGAGAATCCGAACGTGCATGAATTGCTTAAGCAACTACAGGAGACCTTAACCTTATATATATAGATTTCATATCGAGCTTTCCTATTACAGGCCCAATACAAGTCCAACCTATATTGATTATGATCCATTTTCTTCATCGAACTTTAGCCCATTAATTCATATCATTTATCATATTACTTTATTACCTTTTAATTGGATCAAATTTGATTTGCTTAACCTTAAATTTATTAAAATCAAAAAACATAATTAATTGTTGACCAATATTTTTTCAAAAATTTCCAACATTCTTCCCCTTAGACAATAATTAATTATAAAAGTTGTAACGTTTATAAAATTAGTACAAAATGGTTAAACAAATCATTGTACAGGTCGACCAAGTTTTAAAAACGTTTGATCCAAAGATAATGAAAGTCCATCATTCTGTCTCGTAAGACTTTCGATATTGAAAAATATCAAATGCGTGTATCATGTATAACATAGATCCAATAAAAATCACTTATATATAATTCCCTACTAACATGAATGAGAAAATAGAGTGTGACAAACTAAGATTATACCTATATGATCTGAAATGTATCATCTTTCCTTGTGTAGGTCTCAATTTCTCTAAGCTTTATGCTAAACAACATTAGAGACATTCATTTTCTCTCACTAAATGCTAACTATGTTAGAGAAAACTCTTATGGGATTAAACACTTATATTCTCCTATGTTATGTCAAAATCCATGTGTGTGTGTGTGTGTGTGTGTGTATGTCTATATGTGTTCTAATAACATAGGCTCAAGGTCAATATGTATATATATGCCCAATGACCTTTTAATATGCTCAAAATCAACACAAATCTTTAGACTTTCACATGTATTAGAATAATGTATATAACATTAACAACATATATGACTAAGAACAAAATGATGATCATCTTTATTTATAGAAATATATTGTCATAATACACGAAAAACATACAAATATGCAAAGAGCTAACATAATGATCCCTAACTAATCATGTCTGAGGACCTCAACACACCCAAACTGCATACATGTCGCTCAAAAACATGTGGCAAAGTCCTTTAGACAAAGGATCAATAAGTAAGTCCTCAATCCTCAAATGCTCTACCTTAATGTCAACTTTCTGTATCAACTTCTTAATGGTCAAATACTTGACCTCTAAATGCATAGACCTAGTAATATTCTCATTACTATGATTGAACAACATAGTATAAAGAGAACTCAAAAATCAGGTTTCTGAGCCAAATTGCCAGTGTAGCAGCTCTATAACATGCCACAAACTTTGAATACATGGTTGAGGAAGTCACCAGTGTCTGCTTGACACTCTTCCATGATATTGCACCATCTGCTAACATAAAGATGTAACCTGAAGTGGACTTTCTATCATCTGAATAGATAGTAAAATCTAAATCTGTATACCTTATGAGGTTGAGATTGTCGACTTTTTTGTATGTCAACATATAATCCTTCATTACCTTTAAATATCTCAACACTCGTTTAATTACATGTCATTGGCTGATTCCTGGGTTGGCTAGATATCTACCCAATAGTCCAATAACAAATGTAATGTCTGATCTAATGCACACCTGGGCATATAACAAACTACCAACTGCACTAGAATAAGGCACATTCTTCATAGCCTCTGTCACAACATCATTCTTTGGACATTGTTCCAAAGATAATCTCTCATCATAAGAGATAGGTGTTGCAACAGGTTTACAATCAGCCATATCAAACCTTTGCAGCACTCGCTCAATGTATATACTCTACGAGAGGCCTAAGGAATGTTAAGATTTATCCCGGTGAATTTGGATACCTAGGAAAAAATATGCTTCTCTAAGGTCCTTCATGCTTGGCTAAAAGTTGCTTAAACTCATGCAATATAGTCAAGTCATTTGATGTGAATAAGATATCGTCTACATACAACAGTAGGAAAATAACTTTGCTCCCCCTGACCTTGTAGTATAAGGATCTATCAACTTTATTTTTCATGAAGTTAAAAGAGTTAACAACCTCATCAAACTTAATGTACCATTGTTTGGAAGCTTGTTTCAATCTATATATCAATTTTCTCAGTTTACAAACCTTATTTGGCTTTTCATGATCCCAAAATCCTTCAAGTTGTTCTAATAAACCTCTTCATACGGTTTCTATTTAGGAACATAGTTTTAACATCCATTTGATGTAGCTCTATATTATAATGTGCTACTATTATCATGATCACTCTAAATGCATCCTTAGAGGATAATTGAGAGAAGGTGACATTCAAGTTGATTCCTTCTCTCTGAGTGAACCCTCTGGCAACCAATCCAGCCCTAAACCACTCAACTTTACCCAAGAGTCCGTTTTGGTCTTGAAAAGCCATTTACAGCTGATAGGTTAGCAATTCTAAGGCAAATCAACAAGTTCTATACCTTATTATGCTTCATGGACTGCATCTCATCATTCATTACATCCCATCACAAATTTATAGCTTTTAGAGTGGTCGGGATATCCAACTAAAGAGCAACAAGTAGAATGAGCATTCAATTTGCTTTCATGAGGATTATACAAGTGTACCTTAACAGGGCAGCTCCATACACGAATGTGTGCAATGCTAGGCTTCTACCTTTTCTAGGTCTCAAAACATATCTTCAACACTAACTTGCTCTAGACTCTATTAAATATATACAATGTTGTATTAATGGCTTCACCTCAAGATACTCAAGTAGGTTAGTCTTGCTTTACATTAACCTCATCATGTCCTTTAGGGTGCGATTTCACCTTTTGACTACACTATTTTGCTCAAGACTACCTGGTATAATAAATCGAGTCACTATTCCACATAACTCCAAGTATCTGGCAAATGAACTATTTTCTTGTCCTGAGACCACATGTTTGTCGTAATATTCACCTTCAAGGTTTGATCTGACAATCTTGATAGACCTTCCTAATTGGTTCTCAACTTTAGTTCCTAATGATCTTGAATTTTTCAAGAGCTTCAAACTTTTCCTTAAGTAGGAATACATAACCACAATGAAAATAATCATTAATAAATGTTAGAAAATATCTAGAATTGCATAAGATAACTATATAAGGTCTGCATATGTCAGTATGGATGAGGTCTAGTAAGACAGAAGCACGAGTTGACCATATTTCCAGTTCATCAAAATCTAGAGTTGCGAGAATATTTTCCTTAATCAATCTCTCAACCCTATCTTTGGAAATGTGGCCTAACCATGTTTCTAGTTCATCAAAATCTAAAGTTGGGAGAATATTTTCCTTAATCAATCTCTCGACCTTATCTTTGGAAATGTGGCCTAACGTTTTATGCTACAACATGTACGACTTATCCTTTATTAGGGTTCTCTTTTTCATGACCTTTCGGTAAGATATGAAGAAGCATATATCTCATTCGATGCAAGACATTCTATATAGACCATATAACAAGAAGGTCGTGCCAATATGTTTTGCATTGAAGGATAATTATATGACAAAAGTATTAATGACAAAATGATAACATTTTTTGTCTAACATTGATATAAAGATCAGATTCGAACGAAAGGACGGTATATAAAATATGTCATGTAAAACCAAAATGAACCATATATCAAGGTTCACACACACATCCTCTACAAACATTACAAAAAATTCTTCATTATTGCCCACCACTAGTTTTTCCTCCTCTTTATTTGGTTTTCTCCTGTATATGAACCCTTATATTGTGGAGGCAATATGATTAAAAGCTATACTATCTAGCCACCAAGAACATGATGTGGCTATAGTAAGATTACATTAATGGATCATACAAGCCAAGGAGTTACCTGACAGCTCCTGCTTTTCTTTTCAGGCATTGTATTTCTAACAGTTAGACTTTCTTTGTCCCTTCTTCTTACAGAAGAAGGATCTTATACTTTTCATTTTCTGAGGATCTTTAGCAATACCAGACTGACCAATATGCATATGTGGAGAAAATTTAGATTTCTTACCTTTTGAACTTTCAGGACTTGACCTTTTCCTTTCCATTGGTTGCTGCAAACAAGGTTGTATGAGGAGCATTCTTTAGCTTTTCCTCCTCTTCAACACAATGAGCTATCAAGGCGTTGATATACCAGGCTTCATCCTGTGAATTATATGTGGTGACCAGGATGCCAAACTTTGGGGGGAGTGTGTTTAGGGCTTGGACCATTACTAAGGCATCAGGTAACGAAATATCCAGTGCCGTCAGCCTGATTTGGAACTAGACCATCCTAATTATGTATTCCCGCACTCCCCCTTCTCCAGTGTATCTCATAGAGAGCAACTTCTTATACAAGGTACTTATCTTAACATTGGAAGAGATCATATACATCTAGACGACATTGTCCAGGAATTCCTTTGTTATGTTTGTCTCTAGAAGTAGATGATCTAGGATTGATCTCTTGATGATTAAATAATATATCCTATATGACCTCTCTAGGCCGCAAATGCTGCTTTAGCTTCATTTCTACTGTATAATGTGGGTGTAGGTGGTCTTTCCTTTACCATGACCATATTGACATCTGCCATTTAGGAAAATTCCATATCCTACTTCCACTCCTTAAAATTGAAACTGGTCAAGGTTTCAGTTATGACACTTTTATTGTTTACAGAAAAGGTAACTGCAAAATTGACAATATAAAGATCATCACAAATGTGGGATAATAGTGATACTTAAAGCCATAAATAGTATTTGTACTGAGAATTTTATCACACATATCATGAAATACCTGTGGGTTGAATACATAATATATGCAGATACAAAAGCAATCAAAGTATACACCACTCCCTCTAGTAATATTACCATATGTGGGTGAATAGATCACTTAAGCAATGATTTCCTCCATCTAATGCTTTTATGCATGTCTCAAAATCTCATAAAAGGTTAGTACTTATGGACAGAATAACCAAACACAATACCAGAGACATCCCCAAACATACAAGCAGAACAATTCAAATATTAACGTAAACGACCATTGTGGTAACTGCATTTTCATCAGCACCCAAAAATCCACAAATACAAGGAATACAACTTTATGTTATCCTCACATTCTATATGGGTATATAATATGTGACAATGCACCATTAATAAATGCAAAATCCATATGCACATTTTCATTATCACATACGAGTGCAGAAAACATCATCAATCAACTTTAATCGAGACTTTAAATAAGATAAATCTTAATAAACATGAGCATCGCGCAATATCGAACACCAAATACATCATACGATATACTAACACTGTATGTAACTCATGTATTTCAAGTTCCAAGCATGAAAATGTACTAAAAAGTGGCTTTAATAACATAAATTTCATTTTTTAGAGTTAAACTTTATTTATTACTAATGTAATAAATCCAGAAAAATTTTAGGAAACTCATTTTATGAATTTACCAGTCCTGAAAAATGATTCAAAATAACTCGAGACACCATTATGGAAATTCTAAAAATTTTGAGTTTTTTTGTCCTTTAATGTGCTGATGTTAGCATGACATTAGCACTGCGTTAGTGCACTGATGTCAGCCACAGTTGGGAGTCGAGCGCGCTTGCCTACACCTCTGCATCTGTACAACATGCCCAACGTGCTCTATGCGGGCACTATCTTTGGCACATGCATCTCACACTCCAGCCATATGGCGGCTCCCCGTACTTTCATGTGTTGCCAGACTCACCCCCTCAGGGCAAAACCATGCATTGTTAGGAGCATATGGCACACGCGCCTGACATCTTCTCTCTCCTCATTAGAAATAAGCAATTTTTAACGAGTTTTGGGTCAGTTTTTTGACCTCCAAAGCTTTTTTTATTTTTCAATGCTAAATACATCCAACACATATTCAAGCAACCATACGTAACAAAAAATTGAAAAACATATTGATTTTTCTCTGAATTCCATATGGAAAAAACTAAAAAACATTCATTTTCATTCATTCAATCACATAACTGCTCTGATACCACGTGTAATGCATAACACAAGCCTCAGTTACGCATCTAGGATCGAACATGAAAGAGAATGAACGAAAAAAATGCAAAAAATATCTAATTTCAGTTTCATGACTTCCAATGAGTTTTTGAAAGCTGAAACAAATATGTTTTTGTGACGACCTTCACGAAAGTTGATCACTGGGGTGTCGTTAACGTCTACCTGCAACTTTCTTAAGACGTGAACCTCTTGACGGGTCAGAGAATTCAAACGTTCACGAATTGCTTAAGTAGCTGTAGGAGATCTTAACCTTATATATATAGCTTCTATATTAGGTTTTCCCATCATAGGCCCAATATAGGTCCGATCCACACTGATTATGGTCCATTTTCTTTGTCAGGCTTCATCCTGTTAATTTGGATCATTTATCGAGCTATTTTATTACCTTTTAATTGGATCAAATTCAATTCACTTAACCTTAAATTTATTAAAACTAAAAAATGTAATTAATTATTGTCCAATATTGTTTAAAAATTTCCAACACATTATTCATTAAATTGTTATATTCAATAGCAATACAATACTTATGCATGTATGCAGTTAGGACAATAGCAATTGAGACAATTACTTAAACATTCATTAGTTTATGGAATTACGGTATAGAACAAATACAGTACAATGTGTATGGTTAGTGTCTTAGTTCAAATAATGGAACTAATTTTTTAAGAGATTCTCATTTTAAAAAGTTAAAGATTCAAGTTGCACAAAAGAAGATTATAAATCAGGTCAATTTTAAGAGAGAATGTTTAACTAAGGGTAAAAACATTTTGAAACTTGTAAATGTTATCTAAATCAAATTCATCACTTGATTACGGGTCATTAATTTATGCCAATTAGGTAATTTTTGAATTATTACATGCATTCAACAATTTATCTAATGTTTTAACAGTTACGGATAAATATGTTAAGAAAATTAATGTCATTTAAGTCAATCAAGACATTGAGCTGCAAAAGAAAATAATCAATTAGTATATAAAAAATTAAAATATATATGACTTCTTTTTTCCCTATTATTAACATTATTTTATTTATTAATTTTAATCTTACTCTTAATCTTATTTTTTTTCCCTTTCTTCATTCATGTGAGTCATTTGGAAATATCTTCTCTACTGCTTAGGGGTAAGGCTGCGTACTACTCGATCTCCCCAGACCTTGTGTCTTAGCGAGATTTTTAATGGGTATTATTGTTGTTGATCTCTAACAAATAGTTCAATTAAAAATATAAAAAAATTTGTCAATATCTAGTATTTCATTGTACGTAAAGTGACTATAGCACCCACATAACTGTTAATATTCACATTCATGAAAATTTTTAGAATTGCTAATAGTAACGTTTAATCAAGTGAGATTTTAACACATGATTTTGATAATAACAAAATGTTACTATAATTTTTTTTAATCTTGAGTAATATTAAGTAAGTAAATATGTGAAATATTGAAATCAATATAAAGGTAAAGTGAGCAAAGTAGATAATTGAAGCAATAGATGAAGAAAATGAGTAAAATGGAGTATATATAAAATTCAAGTAAAGAACTAGTAACAAAAAGGAATGAAGCATATTAGGACTTAAGCAATTCATTGTAATCCTTTTTATAATATTATATTAATCATTTCAAAGAACTATGAAATAATTTAATACATGATCATTTGCTATGAAGTGTAATGCACAAATTATTTCATATTTAAGAGGAAGATTATTTTGATCTTTAAACGAAACCTTTTGATCTTCAAACAAACTTTTGAGAAAATTTCGAACCAGTTTTGAATAAAGTTTTTATAAAAGAAATGCAGATCTTTAAAAGAACTTAAAAATTTATGAATTTTTTTTCTACATATTAATCAACCAATATATGGGTGTGATTGACTAATGTCTCTTGAAAGTTCGTAAAAATATGTACCACAAGTTTGTTAGTATATTAGTTGATACATTGGTCAACATATTAGTCAACCAATTTCATATATTGACTGATCAATGGCTTTGAGTGGTTGACTAATTTATCAATATTAATTGATACATGGCTAACTAATATGCCGTATTAATTGACCAATATGCCAGATTGGTTGACCAATGCTACTATTACTAGTCATTGTATTGAATAGCTTTATGTCTAGCTATTATTTTAATTATATTGAGAATAAATAGATCCCATGTAAGTTGTGAAAATAATGATGGGCATATTAGAAAGTATTTAAGACCTTAAAAGGCTAGAGAGTACATATGTACCTTATATGATACATATCAAGTCATTATTCATTAGTGTAAAAAAGACAAAGATTTTTTGACAACAAATATCTTTTTTGACTTACATATTTGTTGTCATTATGGAAGTTGATTAGCATATACAAAATTTATAAAGGGGTACTCTTTACCAATGGCAATTAAGATGATTGTAAGTGTTCCTCTTTATCAGTTACAAAGAAGATATGGTGTGGAGGGTTGCTCTTCACAAATTGGAGGAAGGAGATAGTGATATCCCAAGTGGATCTTAGGGAGTGGATGAAACAAAAGGTTATTTAGTTTAACCACTATAAACTTACTTTGTCTATCTTTCATACTCTCTTTTATTTATTGTGATTATTTTGTGATTATCATATGTGATTTTTGTCACGACCATTCTTTATAATAGGCTATTTTTTCATTACTTTATAGATATGCACATAATTTGAGCTCCCCTTGTGTGTCATATAAAGACCAATGCTTAGTATCAAAGTGGGCCTCACTTGTTATATATAAATTTCTACGAAAATTTAAGAAAAAAGTCACTATAACACAATTTGATTCACTATTTAGCCAAGATATTGGTAGACCCCTTTCTTTGATGGTAACATTTACATTTATTAAAAAACTATGATGAAACACTTTCTTTTATAAAAAAGGTTGATCTTTTGGAAATTGCAGAGAATGATCTTATATTACAATAAGAACTATAGTTATAAATAAAATGGAGGCAAAAGTACCAAGGAATAAAAGTGAGTGGAGCGATAATAATAATAAAAGACTTATAGTGTTAAATAGTAGAGTTATGCATATTTTGTTTTATACTTTTAGTATAGATCAATTTAATAAGGTACCTATGTGTGAAACTATACATGAGATACATTTGAAATCCCACATAAAAGCATCATTCAAGTTAAAAAAAGAAGAAGAATGAGCTTATATGAGCTATTTTATATAGAGAAAAATAAATCAATTTTTAATAGCTATTTGCTTCATTTATATTATTCATTCTCTTGAAGGTCTTGGTAACATTTATCCTAATCTTAAATTAGTGAGAAATTACTTAAGTCTTTACAAAAGATTTTAGAGGCAAAGGTTACAATCATATAATAAGCTAGATAATTGACACCTTACAATTGGAAGAGCTAGTTGGTTCACTCCTCGCTATGAGAAATGAGCGAACAAATTGTATAAAGAGGAAGTGGCTCTAACAAAAATAGGTGCGGTGTTTAAATTCTTTAAGGATGAGAAAATTGATGATGATGAGATGTCATTATAAAATTTAAGTGAACGAATTATATGAAGAGGAAGTGGCTACATTAACAAGAGGGATTGTATTTAAACTCTCCAAAGATAAGAAAATTGATGACGAGGAGACCTCCACAAAATAGTGATAAGGATGATATAAAACTCATCACAAAGAAATTCAAGAAGTTATTAAAGAATAAGAGGGAAAAATAATTGACAAGAAAAAGAAATCACTTAAGGTGAAATAAGATGACCCTACTAGTTTAGAGAGAGAAATTTAAAAATATGGTGACAAGTATGCGTTTTTGACCAATAATGATAAGGTGTCCTCTTTCTCAATCTTTTATATGATGATTTTATTGAATGTTTAGACGTTATAAGCCTGAAAAGGAAGCAAGTATCTTTCAAATATAAAGAGGTTCAAAAACTATTAGATGTATACATGATTGAGATTAAGTTACTAAAAAGAGATATACATATAATGATAAAATCTAAAAGTATGGTTATTATTAATAATAAAGTATATAGGTTTTGTATGAGAATGAGACATTGAAGAAGAAGATCAGAGTGTAGAATTATTGTCTATGCTTACTCTAGGAAGCGAAAAATTGAATAGTATGCTTAAAGCTGAAAAGAGCTCTAACAATAAACATCAAATTGATTTCACTAATAAAAATACACCATTCAAGGATAAGACAATTTTTATAAGCATGTGCCTGAAGAATCATATGAGTTTTTGCATCTTTTAAATATATTAAAAAAAATCACATGCTTATCCTTCATCCTATAGGTCCCAAAATTTCATGCATTTATGTATAAGTCACATTCTAAACTTAAAGGTCATAGCATTGAAGGTAAAAATATGAATACTTTTTATGTAAGGATATCCTAAAAGAGCTTACAACATTGTTATCATTCATATATGCTTCTTTTTAAATCAAATGAAACAAGCACACATTCATTATATGTCTCATTATAAGTATAGAGGCATGATATATGTTTCCAATCAACATAGGTCATATTTCTATCAAAGAGGCATGCCATTTTCTAATTCATATATAAGGCCCTTGGATTGTACAATGAGAGCTTCTAAGCCCCCATTTATTTAGAAGAGAGAATTATATTGCCCACATCATCTATTAAGACAAAAAAATGCACACACACAACACACACACAGATATATAAATTAATCTTTGAAACAATGGTCGTTAAGTAATTCCAAAAAGATATGAGTTGAAAAAGGTTTAAACAATAACATCTAAGGAACCAAGTTTTATGTAGGTACCTAGAACATATTGATTCATTTGCCTTGTAGGTCAACATTAAGTGACATTAAATTAATACAAATAATTGGTATTACTTTAATGGATATCAAATGAGAAACATTAATGTTATCTCCAATAATTTTAAAAGAAAATCATCAAAGCCCTCTTATAAGCTAAGTAGAGCAATCGATATCAAAAGACTAATTGTTAAATCAATTAGGGAAGAAAAGGATGCAACTGTTGATGATATAAAAAAAGAGGTAACCACTTACTTTCATATTGATAATATTTGAGAATTTCAACTTAGTATGTGCTGGGTCCCGTTCTCGAAGCCCGGACACCGGTGCCGGACCCCGTTCCCGGAGCCCAACTATTTAGATCGGAAACACAATCGGAGACCGTTGGGCCCTAGTCCCGACTTCCAAGGCTGAACCCTGGATGACCCATCGGGACACACAAAGGAAAATAAATTTGCGGAAGCACTCACAATATACCAAAATATT
>JAOTAX010000196.1:6304445-6319218 GCA_025629825.1 Erythroxylum guanchezii | reverse complement strand
GCTCAATTGTAGTTTGGTGATCTATGTTTTGGGGCTCGCCTTTGTGGCTTGAATTGTGGTTAGATTTAGGGTTTTTCATGGAGTTAGAAGGAGTTTAGGAAACCCGCTTATGTTTTTGGGCTTCGATTCCGATTCGACCGTTGGGCTTCGGAAACGGGGCCTAACACCATTTCCAAAAGTATGGTTTCATAATCATGCATCATTTCAAAGAATCATTTTAAAAGCAACTTTTTATAAATCATCACACAAATCATGTATAAGCATATAGTACAATCTTACAGCATTTAAAAACATTAAATGCACATGAATGAGGTAGTTGCAAAATTATTTACTGTCATTTCTTCACAGAAAACTTTTGTTGGCTTATTACTTAACAATAAAAGTGAAACCCACCTTGAAGTCCTTGATTATGGCTTATTTGAATATGCCTCTCCTCTTACTCCTCTTGTCCTTCTTGATTCCCTTTTAAACATAAATACAATTCCCAAATCAATAGGAATTTCCAAATGAGAACCCAAAGAAACTAATGTATAAATTGATCTAGAACACTTAAACCCGTGCATTTACTAAGCACTTGAAACCAAAACCGTTCCAAAAATCCAAAGCCTTAAAATGCTCTTACCTCAAATCTTCACCAAATGAAGAAATGCTTGGTTCAAAAGAAAGCTCTTATCTTCATCTACCTTTTTCCTTTCTTGCACAACACCTAAATCTCTCTAAAAGGCTTAGAAAAGATGGAGCCCTAACTCAACTCTCTTCTTTCCTCTCAACTACCGAAACCTCTCTTCTTTCTCTCTTTGGTTTTGATATTTCACTTCTTCCTTTCCCATTTTCGTTTTTACCCTCTTTAGGAAGAAGACAACACTTCTTTCTCCCCATTTTACCCTTAATGATTGAGAAAAGTCCACCTTGCCCTTCCTTTAATGCCTTATGGTTTTTAAACTTAAGTGACTTGCCAAAATTGGCCTTACACACTCTCACTACTTTAATACTTCAATGCCCTTAACCTATGTTATATTATCTTACCCACATTAACATGCTAATTAATCCCAACATACTTTAATCTTGCAAGACCCCAAAAATCGTTTAATCATGCTTATTATAAAAAAAAATTCAGGGGCCAACATTTGCCCTTCCTTTTTTTGATGTGAAGTCTACTAACTACTTAGCTTATTAAATCTAACACCTTACTTAATCATAACTTAATTCTGACATTTCCATTCTAATTCTAATCTCTATTCATGCTCACTAAATTTAATGACCCAATTTTAAAAATAAATAAATAAACAAAAAAACAAAACATAAATAAATAATTAAACAAATGATGGATAATTTAGGAAAAACTTTTGGGGTCCAACAAAATGTCCTATAGATATTTATGGTTGGATAGGATGTTTAAGAAGAGATTTTGCTTTGTAATATGGTTAAAACATAAAAGAAAAAGGTTACGACTCAAAGGGGCTAACTAGGGATATTAAATTAGGGTTAAATCTAAAGGTTATAAAACAATGAAGGCGTTTTTCATTCTTTTGTAGACATATATAGATGTGGTCCTAAAATAGTTCGAAGCAAGTTCTAGAAAAATATTCATTTTATTAATACGATCTTTTTTAGAGCTTACAACTAATATGTCATCCATATACAACAATAAAATAATAAAATCATTAATACTAAATATCTTAAAATATGTATAAAGGTCTACATTAAGTTTGTTGTAACCAAGGCTCATAATGAATGAATTAAATATCTTATAATAACACCTTGGCAATTGTTTAAGATCGTATAGAGATTTATTCAACTTGCAAATTTCTTGTTCTTTTTCTTAGAAACTTTCTAGTTCGAGATGTTAAATTTCTTCTTTAAGATTTTTATAAAGAAAAACAATTTTCACATCTAACAGCTCTATATTTAAGTGAAACATAACATATATTGTCATGATTATTTTGATTGTAATAATTCAAACCATACAGAAAAATATTTCATTTAAATCAATTACTTCCTTTTAGGAATACCTTTTCACCATCAATCTTGCATGATATCGCTCCATTTGATCGTCACTATTTTGCTTGCTCTGGAATACCCATTTATTAACAATTGGCTTTTTTCCTTGTGATAATAACATAAGTTCTTAATTTTCTTGTTTAAACTGAAGAGATTCAATTTCTTCCTGCATTGTTGCCTTCAATGAGAGACATTTGGATTATGAAATGCTTGTTGAAGAGTTAATGGCTCTTTACCCTTTGTTAACACGTAGTATGCTATATTTCCATCTATTATATAATTTGAATGTCAATTTCATGGTCTTTTTATGCAATTTGATTGACAAACTTCTGGAGCTTCAAACTCGGCTGCATCTTTTACATCTTGCTTCAATAATGCTTTAAATGAAGTTTGAAATTCCTTTTCCACCTCTTAGTCCCTAAACTGCTTTATAAAGAGTATTTGTCTTTTTCTTTCCTTTGAAATTTATCTTCTATAATGGTAACATTTTACTAACAATAACCTTGCAAGCAATAGGATCCCACAAGCAATATCCCTTTACTCTATCAAAATATCTAAGAAATACTTCATGGTTTCTTTAACATTATACATCACATACATAGGACTTCCAAATAGATGAAAGTTGGAATAATTCACTAGCTTTCTAGTTTATATCTCTATCAGCTTTTCAACTCAATTACAGTTGTTAAAACTTGATTCATCTTGTTATAGGAGTTATTGATTGTTCTTCTTAGAAAGCCTTATTTATGTCTACAACTCTCATCATCCCTCTTATTCTTTCTAATAAATTTATATTGGTTCATTTTGTTATTCCATTTTATTGAGTAGTGTATGAAGTAGTGAATTATCTCTTGATGCCTTCTTGCATACAAAATGCATCAAATACAATACCTTCATATTCTCCTTCATTATCTGCCTTTAAAACACTTTATTTTTTTACTATAATAAGGTTTAACGTGTGTTTTAATAATTTTAAAGATTGGAAACACATTTTCTTTTATCTTAATAGGGTACACCCAACACCTCATAGAATAATCATTAATAAAATGAGACAAAGTACTTTTCTCCTCCCAAGGATGGAACTTGTGCTTACTATGCATTAGAATAAACCAATTTAAAGACAACCTTGGTTCTTGAATTTGATGTCTTAAATTTTACATAGTGCTACTTACTTGTAACACAATGCTCACAAAAAGGTAATAATACTTCTATAAGCCTAAGGCTCTGTTTGGTTGAGGGGTTAGGGATGGAAGGGGATGGAAGGTAACACACTTCCATCTTTTGTTTGAGGGTTTCATAATGGAATGGAATGGAATGGGATAGAAGCGGAGGGTTTCATATTACGTTCCATTCCATCCTAAACAGTAAAAATAAGAAACCTCCAATTCGAGAGGTTTAGGGTGGGACGTAAACAAATAAATACATACTACCTAATATACCCTCAATAATTCTTCTTACCAATTATTTCTTCTAACCCTACCCAAACTTATAACGCTGGTCTATCTTTGGGGGACTTTGTTTTACTCCTCTTCTTCGTCTACTGCAAAGCAATTGAGGAATTAGATGCAGCAGCTGTCTATCTCTCTGCTTTAATTACCCTTCCCAGACCTCTTTAACGCTAACCCAGACCATTGTTTGGAGTGACTGCCAGTCGCCTAATATGGTTTGGTTTCTTTATATCTGAAACTTTTCAAATTCATCAAAGAACCATTAATGCATTCTACCCACCTTCAAGCCCTTGTTTAAAAGGCACTTACTGTACACAAGCTTATCATTTCTAGACTTCTCTTTCTGTGTTCTGTGTTCTACCACTTCTCATTCTTCTCGTGTTGTTTATTCGCAGGGAAGCAGAAGAGGAGCTGGAAGACTTGGTCATGGGTGAGTCTTCTTCTTTGTCCAAACCTTCGTTTTATCCTACTTTTGTTCATTGACAAATTTTTTGAACAATATATGTCTATTGCTTTTATCATTAGATGCGTTTTGTTTTAGGTGAGGAGATTGTACTATGTTTTGGTTCACTTTATATATGGGTTCACGCATATGGGTTTACCCATTGTTCACTTTACACCGAAGTGAACATTATTTGTTATAGGTTGAGCTATTATGGTTTGAACTACTAGAAATATACTCTTGCGATCTACTCATTTTACCGTATGTGACTCATTTTATATGCTGTGTTGTCTGAATTTGGGGTATTTTTCAATCGTCACTGTTTTCTTTGTCTTTGTTTTCGTATTACTTTGCTTGAAATTTTAGTGAGGGAATGATTCATATGAAACTTCCCTTTTATTTTGCTTCTTATTGATTTTATATCACCATATATATATAAATGGACATATATATGTCATATTTGTTATATTTTGATTTTCACAATCTAAAAACTACTCCTAATTTTATTTTTTATACATGAACGGTGAAGGCAATCGAATGAATAATCAAAAAGGAAATGGATTCGTATACATCAATTAGCGCTTGTTCATGTTGCTTGTCTTGTGATCTATTGGTGCGTGTTACGTAAGAGACATGCGAACGACAAACTTCAAATGCTTACACCATCAGAGAGATTGTAATCAAGGGAGAGTATCATGCGAAGGATTTTATTTCATTCTAATGGGAGAAATATAATTAGAATGTAGCCTAAACCATTTGGTGAATTATGTGATTTATTAGCTAGAAAAGGTGTGCTTCGACCCACTGTACATGCAACTGTTGAAGAACAAGTACCGAAGTTTCTATACATATTAGGGCAAAACGTTACCAATCGGGAGTCTGTAAATCATCATTTTCATTGCATTTTGAAAGTAGTTATACAACTAGAGGACATGTTTTTAAGATAACTTGACGTATTAGAAACCCCATTGGAAATATTAAACAGTAGTAGATTCTACCCATTTTTTAAGGTGATTTTCTTTTCTTAACTTAGCAAAATTATATTAAACACCAATAATATTTGAGAATAATATACTTCAATGTAAGGATTGTGTTGGTGCAATTAATTGTACATATATCTGTGCGAAAGTACTTGCTCAAGATGCTCCTAGATTTCGTGGGAGAAAGGATTATCCAACACAAAATGTGTTGTGTGGTCATTCTTTTGTTATGAATTTCACGTATGTATTGGCTAGGTGGGAAGGAACAGCAGCCGATTCACGGATTATGAAAGTGCACTAACTAGGCAATTCTCATTTAAAATTCCCCAAGGTAAAAATAGGGCTCAAACTTTATTAACTAATAAATGTCATAAATTATATTTTGACATAGTTTTATTCATGATAGGAAAATACTATCTTGTTGATGCTGGATCCATGTTGAGAATTGAACTTATTACACCGTATAAAGGGGAACAATATCACTTGAAAGAATATTCAAGGAATACTCCATGAAATGCTCGTGAATTATTCAATCATCGATATTCATCATTGCGTAACATTATCGAAAGGGCATTTGGTTTCTTGAAAAAATGGTTCCCCATTATAGCATCCATCACAGAACCATCATATGGCATTCAGACTCAAAAAAATTATTATGGCTTGTGTCATTCTGCACAATTTCTTAATTGGTGCAAATCTAATTGATCCATTTCTTAATGAAGAGTATGATGGAGGGGAAAATGATAACCAAGATGGGTATGAAAATGACAATGAAGATGATGTACACAGTGGAGAAATTATAAGAGATAACATGGCTACTCATATGTGGGCTGATTGTACTTTAGGATAGATATTGCCGCATCGTAATTAATTTATGTTTTCCATGATTTTGTATTGCTTTAAAAACATGTATTGGCTCCTTGTATCTAAATATGACATTATTTATTAGTGTTGTTAATATTTCGCATCCAATTGTGTCTTTGTAATGCTTATTCATTATTCTGGCCTTTTATATTATTTGGAAAATTTTGAAGCTTCAATATTGCGTATGATTTTGATATAAATTTCAGATTTTGTATTTAAATTTGTCACTTAGAAAATGCCACCCCGAAGAGAGTCATGCTTTTCGAATCAAGCTATGGATGATGTTTTGGTTGACGCATACTTGTACTAGCATCGACAAGGCAATCATGTTAGTGGGACTTTTACTACGCATGCACTTGATACAATTGAAGCTAAGCTAAAGGAAAAATTTCTAGCTAAAGGAAAAGTTTCTAGATAAAGGAATCGATAAAGAAAAAATAAAAAATCGAAACAAGATTATTAAGAACAAGTGGAGTAAGTGTTTTGATTTATTTTCAAATGGAGGTAGTGGATTTGCATGGAGTCCATTAAAAAATATGTGGACTGCTGAGCCAGAAGTGTGGGAGACCTTAATCTAGGTAAACTTGTTTATTATTTTGTTGGAAGAAAATATGATATATGATGTGATTTGGTTGATTCATTAATAAGTTTTTTTGTAACAGGCTAAACCAGAAGCTGCTGAGTGGGGACAAAAGCCTTTTCATAACTACAAGAAGATGGTAAAGATTTATGGACATGATAGAGCAACTATCGAGCACGCTGAAACAACACAAGAGATAAGAAGGCGCACCATTTCTGTCAATAGTGGGTTTTCCAACACCATAGATGAAAATGATGACATATGGACTCAAAATGACTTAAGTTTTGAAGAAAATGTAAAGATAGATGGTGATCACACTGAATCTCCAATGGGAATACCAGCTTATTCACAAAATGCAAACCAAGAACATCACAGAAAAGGAAAAATAAGGTAGATGATAGTGAAGATGTAATCAAAGATGGCCTTCAGACAGTTGCAGATGCTATTATAAAATCTATTTCACTATTAGTTAAACCACTTCCCATTTCAAAAGAACAACTTTATAACCATTTGGTAGAGTTGGGACTAGAAGGATCAAAATTGTATGAAAGTTATCTTTTCCTTGTTCGTAGGCCTAATGAAGTTAGGGCATTACTTGGTGCACCAATAAATATTCAGAAGAACATATTGGATTTTATGATGTCTTCTTAATTGAAGACAGGTGTAGTATGTGTTGATGACTTGGTATCAGGTCCTTTTCCTTCTGCTCAATGTTTACATTTTGTCAAATATTTTTGTATATTTTGTGGATGAATTTATGACGAAGCCATGTAATTGAGGGAACTATGAGAAATTTAATGAAAGGTGTTTCTGGTTACTTTGCCTCCCTTTTACAACAATCCATCAATTGTATTTCCTTGGGAAATTTACTTACAACAATCGAATGTTTTATCTCTGTCACAAGATTATATATTGTAAAGCAAGGACAGAAGAGATAACTGATTGAAGCCCACCATCTAAAAAGTATGAAAACAATCAAGGATTATGAAAAGTGCAAAACATGAAGAAGATGCATGACTAATATTTGGTTTTTAAGGATTTTGAGTAAACTTGTATATTTAGTTGTACTTTGAATGTGTTGTGAATAAGTTGAAGGGAAGTGGAGTAGAAAGAGTAGAAATGAATTTGAAGTGTTGAATTTAATGAAAGAAGAGAAAAAGATGAACAAATGTAGAAAAAATGAAGACATATGTGGAGAATTTCTGAATTTTGATGTTTGATGTTAATCCCTTGATTTTTGATATGTTTTGAATATGTTGGGTTGCATGGAAGACGAAATTGGAGACAATTTGAGAGAAGATAAGATAGAGAAATTGGTTGAGAATAAAAGAAAGAAAAAAGAAAAAGGGGTAAGAATGTGGTCTGAAACTTCCATGATTAAACTGTATTGATCTAGGAAGATTTCGACAAAATTTTCTTCATAAAAGTTGTATATCTTTCTTTTAGCTTTTTTAATGATATAAAGTCTGAAAATTTTGGAGTTCTGGATTGAAAGTTATGGTGGGTTCGAAGTGAGGGTGTGCGATTGGGAAATTGCGATCATACCCGATATTATTCACTTAATGTCGAGATTGCGACTTCGTAAGTCGATAGCCAAACTCGCAATCGTGCAAAAGTTGATGGCAATAAGCACGATCGTGACTTCTAAGGTTGGAGGCTAACACAACATCCTTTGATCTGTTGGCTATATCTCCTTCTTCCGACCTCCAAATGATATGAGACTTGAACCATTAGACTCGCAACACACTAATCTACATCTTCACCAAAAATCTTAGCCATATGAAATCATTTAAGAGAGATCAAGAGAAAAATATGGGATGGGTCTGATTGAGTGTGCACAAGCGTGAGTTTTTGTTGCACACCTGTGACTAATTTTCATTAGTATACACGGCCGTGAGTTTTCTTGTACACCCGTGACTCTTGTACAGCCGTGAGTTTATATTGCACAGCTGTGATTTAATTAATTTGGTGGGGTTATTGGTTTTAAGTTGAAAATGTTGACTATGTTGGAACATGATAACTAGGAAGATTTCATTGAGCAAGCTTCGGTATTTTAACAATATGTTGTTCTATAGTCATCCAAATGAGATGATTTTTAATTTTAAAAAAACTAGAGACATAGGACTACAAATTATATGAAAAAGTAGAATTTTGATTCAGTCTCTAAGACTTTCAATTTCTGGATGGAAGTTGAGTATAGTGTATTGTTTCAATATAAGAATAGTCTGAAAATGTTTGAGCTATAATTTTCATATTACTAAATCAAATTGAACGATCTTAGTGTTATTAGAAACTTAAGAGATAGGAGAACAATTTTCTAGGAGAGAGTATAGCCAAATTACTTCATTTTCATTGTCTAAATGATCAAGAATAGTAGACCGGAAAGTCAATTTTTGGGAAACATCTGAAATGATTCATTAGGTTATGAAAGTAGATTCAAAGTGTTTATTTGAGGTATAAACCTAAATTATACTTAGGTGAGTTTTAAGATAGGACTGATTATGTGATGATGATAATGAAAAAATACCCGAGATTGTCATGAACATGCATTGTGCATATTTTATTTACACGCATGTATATTATTAAACAATTATAATTGTGCAAATTGTGATGTGTATATTGCCTATTATAGAGGAGTAACTGAAACGTCAACCTCCAGACGTTGCCAAAACTTCCAAGCATTAACTTCGGGAACGACCTGTGAGTAACCTAGATGGTCTCACTCAATTAATTGTTTGATTATATTATGTTTGAATTATTGAATGAATATGATTTTCAATTAAAGTTGATTACAAAATGTTGTTTTAGCTTATGAACATTCCGAAATGTTTGGAGTATAACTTTCAGATTTGTAAACCAAATTGAATGATTTTAGTGTCATTAGAAACGTAAGAGATAGGAGAACAATTTTCTAGAAGAAAGTATTGCCAAATGACTTCATTTACATTTTACTCTTGATCATGAACAGTAGACTCGAAAAAGTGTTTTTAGAAAATCTGGAAATTGGAAATCTAGAAAAAGAGTGATTGAGTTATGAATTTTGATTATAATGGTTTTAGTTGTATATATTTCTATATAAATATAAATATAAAAAATATTTTTAAATATAAATAACATATAATAGAAAAATAAGATTTAATATAATAAATTAAATTAAATTAAATAATTAATAATATTATTTTTCATATAATTAATAATAAATTGTATATAATTAATTATAAAATAATAAAATTTTATTAAATCTTTATTACTTTATAATAGAAAATATAAAAAAATTAAAAGTCACAATCATAACTTTTTAATTGGAAATGATTTCTATTTTAAAATCATATCGTTAAACCTGCTACAACAACCATTTTAATGTAGGGGGTTTAATAGTCATTTATTATACATTCCATTCTATTCCATCCATCTTCCAAACAATATTTCACTACGTTACATTATAAATCGTTCCATCCATTCCAAACAACTTTTCATTATATTACATTCCATTCTATTATAAACCGTTCCGTTCCGTTCTATTCCATTCCGTTCCGTTCCGTTAATTAACATCCAATCAAACAGGGCCTAAGGAGTTGCTTTTGTTTAATAAGAATCTCCATTCCTTGCTTATATACATGTCCAAGTTTTTGATGCAATAACATTGAAGATGTCTTACTTAAACTACTTAAAATGACTAATGCTTCTACTTCTAGCAATGTCTCTTCCTTTAATTTGTGCAAATTTACACTTACCTTTTCTATTATTATAAGTACAAGTGCACCTCGAATTATCTTCAAACTTTTGTTAAAAAAATTTATTTTTCATTCAAGGTCATCTAGTCATCCTAGAGATAATAAACTCTTTTTTAGGCCTTCCATATGTTGTATTTCTTGAAGAGTACAAATTATCCCATTATACAGCTTCAGCTTGGTTCCAATGCCAATAATCTTTAAAGGATAATCATCACATTTGTATATAAATTCTCCTAAGATAGGTTCATAATGATGGAACCATTTTCTTATAGAGGTCATATGAAAAGTAGCTCTTAAGTCAAAGATCTATATGTCAAGTAGTGACTTCCTACTTTCAATTGTTGTTCCTGCTTCATAACAAAGAACAATGCCATTGTCTAAAATATTTATGAAATTTCCTTAAGGAATAAATTTTTTTTAATTTAAATAATCCTTTTTAAAGTGATCTTGATTTCACAGTTGTAACATTTAATATCCTTCTTACTTCTTGATTTTGATATACTATAATTTTGGTTCTTACTTAGGTCATGTTTTGTTAATCTCCCTCTTATCGCCACTAAAGCTTTGACTTATAGTGAACTAGATTGTCTGTCTTCCTTATTCTTACATCAACATTTTTCCTCTAAAACCGTAACTACAACATCATCAAAGACTAAGTAGTATGTAAAAAGATTATTTGTTAAGTTGAAGATGAGTTGATCATATAAATCAAGCAAACGTTGAAGTAGAAGTTAAGATTATATAGCTCAATTATATAACTCAATATTGTGAGTTGAGAGAATAAAGTGGTCAAATTATTAATATACTTGGTCACTAAAATGGATTAAAGAGTATAAAGTTTTCTCTTAAGGAAAATTTTATTGTAGAGTGACTTGACATTATATAGTTTTGTGATAGGATTCCATATCTATTTCATCATTTTCTTCTCCTTTATAATTGACAAAACTCCATCGGATAAAACTGAAGGTTTGCAATGGCATTCACATCCATTTTATCTCATTTGGTGTCATTTGTGAATTATGTTGACCTTTTGCTAATGGATATAAAGTAATTATCCTTTATAAGGATAACTTTCATTTTCAACTTTCATAACAAGAAATTATTTATGTTGAACTTCTCAGTCTTAAATTTGACTATGAACTTCTCAGTCTTAAATTTGACTATCGTTTGATTCTATCCTAAACTAATTTGAATTAAAATAAATAGCCCCACTAATTCTCATAAAAAATAATTGTATACATGAACAATACCTAGTACCTTCAAAAAGTGAATAATATCTAACGTATTATTTAATGCAAAGGATCCACCATAAGTGACTATTATAGAGCTTACGGTAAGTATATATATACAATTATATTAGGTTTTGATATCACTTGTCGGAATGATTAGGTGGACAGAACAAGATAATAACTCTATTTGAAAAAAGTAAGACACACAAAATATTGTTACGAGTGAAAACAGGAGTTGCAATATAATCTCTAACTATAATTAAAACCTGTAGTATTGGAATTCGCACAAGTTCTAAGCTTAGATACTTGAATTTGTTTTTGATATATGAACAAGTAGATGGATGAGTATCTATAAGCATATCAAACTAATTATAACTATACATTTCAATTAGTTATAATTACCATGCATAAAATATTTACTTTATATCAAAAATTAGTTATATTTTTAAATATTTAAAAAATAATATATAAATTATTCTAATGTGAATAATATCCAGATATTGCAAATAATATCTAACGTTGGTTTTTTTGTGAATTTTTTATTAGAACACTAAAAAAGAGTTAAACCTTGAAAAGGTCTTAATTTTCTCGGTGATGAATTAAGATTTCTTTCCTTGTGTAGGTAACAATCGGAATCTTTCCCAACCGATTGGGAGCAGTATGCTGAGATTTCAAATTGCAACCCACAGCCATAAAGTAGAGCATTATATATTTAGTGCTTATGCGTATTTTAGATGGAAAGCAAACTTCATTGCAGGGAAGTTGTTTGAAGAGATGTCACAGAGGAGTAATCTGTAAAGTTGAACTTATAAGAAGATTCTATCGATCAAGTAAAAAGGTACAGGACTTCAAATCATGTACATGACTCTATACTATTTATATAGACTGATTAAGACAAACTAACTTGCTAACTAATTATGATGACCACTAGTAATGGATTCTGATAATTAGTGGTTACTAACTCTGACAAATGAGGGTTGGTATATTCTTCCGCTGCTTCAGTATAAGAATTGATGGTTGTTGTGAAGCAAGTTACAACAATAAAAGGCTCTGCACCCTACTTTCTGAATTCTGGGAACAAGATAATAAAAATGGGATCTGGCAAATTCACTTCAATGAAAAGGGGAAATGGTCATCCACTGCTTCAGTAAATACCCTTTCAAGTGCTAAAATAGCGTTCATCCTCCGGAAAGGACCTCTTTGGCATCTCTGAACTTCAACTTGCATACAATGGAATAACCCCGCAACCTGTCACTTCGCAAGTTTCTTGACCAAATACAAAGGAGACCTCATCGTAGCAGGTTTGGCTCAGCAGTTCACTGTTTTTACATATCCAATCAAATAGTGTATGATCAAACCATAAATAGACGTGCTCGTCTCTATCAACGGAAGCCGCATTTGTGACGAAAAATTCATTGTAAACACTGTCGGTGTAGTGATTATTTCCGCCTTCAAAGGAGCACTTATATCTCACTGTTTTCCATGGAAAATGGAATTCCTTAAAATTAATGCATACAGCGAATCCAGAGAAGCAGTTGTTCAACCAATTTAGGGGAAGCTGAACTTTGGTTGAATTTCCCCTACTCTGATACAAGAAACACTCTGGAATTCTAGTTCCAGGATAGCAGACAGAAAAGTATGGGATTTCAGCCAAAAATTCCGGGGCAGAGGGATTGAAAGCAAGATTTAAATTTCCCTGAACCATAAATATGATGTGATGCACAAGATTAGCAGGAAACTCATACTTAAGTGTATAGTTTACTAGTGCTTATAAAAATGTGAAGAGAATAAAGAGTGACCTTATGATGTTTCATTTCATATGCAAAACGCTGACTTCTCACAACTTCATTTGTGATGACCTCACATTCATTTTCATCCAACATAAAGCACTTGGAAATATCGAACATACAGTGAAGGTTTTCTGACTCTCTAGTTAGCTGTGAGAGGGTCGATATCGTCTTCAATGATTTACAATTCGTTGCTAGTAATAAAACTAGACTCGCCGGAAGCTCTGGCAAAGACTGAAGCCTTGGGCAGTGACTCAGGAACAGATGTTTCAATTGAGAAAGTTGTTTGATGCTTGAAGGGAGTTCTTCCATATAATTTCCATCTAAGCAAAGTTCTTCCAGGGAGCATAAAAAGCTAAGATCCTCTGGAAATTTCCATAAATTACCGTACACCAGAAGTAATGACTTCATAGATGAAAAGAAGCTTAATGGAGGCATTGACCACACCAACTTTTCTCCCAGACTTAATTTAAAACTACAAAGAGAATTCAAGCTAGTAACGCTCGATGGAACATGATTAAGTTTTAACCCGAACATGTCCAGTGAGGCAAGCCCTTTAAGATTGGTAAAAGATGATGGTAGCTTTTCTATGCCTGTACAACTTATCCCAAGTTCCTTTAAATTTTTCATGGGCTCCATGATCTCAGGGAATTCCTTTAGTTTCTTACAACCAGATAGATCAAGATATTCAAGAGAGCTTAATTTGCAAATGTTGTTAGGGAGAGTCTCCAGTTGACAAGCCCTCATGGTCAAGTGCAAGAGCTTGCTAAGACGCTCGATAGATGAAGGCACTTCACTAATGGCAGTCCCATCTAAATATAGGTACCTTATGTTGCTAGAGATCTGTGGAAATTGCTTCAAGTTTGAACAATGGGAGATGTCGAGAGTTTCAAGAGTTTCTAGATCCACATGACTTGGAAGACTCCTAATGTTTTGACAATTCCAGACTGTCATAGATGTCACCTTATTCAAGTGGCTAAGAGGTAAGGGAACTTTAACCAAACTGAGAGGTAGGGGAACTTTAACCAAACTGCTACAGCCACCAAGAATACTTCTCCCAAGATTCATAATTTGAGATTCCATCAATTTTAACCTGCTATCGTCCTGTAGTGAAAGAAAGAATTGTTCAAAACTTTTCTATTTTTGGTATTTAACTCGCTTATTTTCTTATGAACGTACCTTTTCTTCTCTCCAGAGTTGTTCAATCTCGCTGTTACGCAGTTTAAGCACGAAAAGATTCTTCGGATGGAAATTAACCGGCAATGATTTCAGTGGATATGCATCCCATTGAAGATACCTCATTTCATTGGGAAGATAATTAAGGCCTTGAGGAAGATGTAACTTACTCCTTCCATTAGTTCTTTCGTCTAAAGAGGCGTAAAATTTGAGAAATTTAAGATTTGGCATCCTCGTAAATGCGTCAGAACTTAAATCTCTGTCTCCTATTTCAGACATATCAAGGGAAATGCTTTCCACTGAATGAGATCCCTACAAAAACATAAAGTGAGCATGATGATGAGTAACACCTGGGAGAAAAGTAACGAATTAAGCAACAAGTTATGTTGTAGAGTTCTACATCAGTTTGTGTGAGCGCTTGACATATATCTTTCGAATCCCATAACCTTGTACGGCGACATGGATCTTTAGATTCTTGACGAACAATTTCTTTACCCATCTCTTGCAATAAATCATGCATTTCCAATTCATC
>JAOTAX010000196.1:6261655-6272328 GCA_025629825.1 Erythroxylum guanchezii | reverse complement strand
ATGGTATGTTACAATTCTAGGGTTAATTATTTGTGTTGATTAATTATGCAATTAATCTGGTAATTTCGTATAAAATTAATAATAATAAAAAATAAAAAAAAGTTTAAGTTAAAATGCACCGCTAGATCTGATTGATAAATGTCTCAATGAAATCACTGTTTGCTATCCAAATCCAAGAAATAATTAGACTTGTTTAATATTTTTTTCACCGATGGTTGCCCAAGTACGATACTGTCTTGAGCTTCAGAGGCGAAGATGCTCTAACTTCCCCGGCCATCTTTATCGTGCACTCTGCGAAAAGGTTCTCTATATTTTTTTTTAATATATACATTAAGTATTTTAGTTTTTGTTGGATTAATTCTAAGCTCCCAAGATCTCACTTCAAGAGCTCTAGAGGAGGTAAATCTGGAATTTCAAGATCTCTAAGTAGCCTGTAGGCTTCTACACATAAGGAGTCGTCATATACTAATTGATTATTGACCCTGCTCAGCATCAGGTTCTCAGCAACTTCGGGTTCCGGGTAGCTGTAATTGATTCGATCAAGGAGCATGCCCAGAAAATTAGAGGATCATAAACAAGAAAAATTCCCCTCTCTCTCCCTTTTTTGGTAACTCAAACTCAAGACTTCCTACAAAAAAAAGCCTTAAGTAAAGAGTTGAAACTAATCATGCTATTCCTAATTGTCTTCTCTGTATCTTCATTGACAATATTAAAAGAGGAGAGGAATCGAAGAGTCGACATATTGACATCGATTTGCTTTATCATTATGCTTATTTCATCAGGTTATTTTAAATGTTATAATCTTTTAATAATTTATTAAATATATTTTAATTTTTATAATATTATTCATCATTAAATACATAAATATTTATATATCAAACTATAACATTATTAATAATAAATTTTATTATGATGTTTGAACTTTTTGAAGATATTTTATATATTTGAACATATTTTAAATTATTTTATATTTTTAATCCTTACAAATTTATAAAAATTAAAAAGTAGATATTATATTGGATTATTATTAACATATGTGTAAATTTCAGATCAAAATTTTAAAATTTAAAATTTAAGCAAAAAATTAACAAAATATAGATATAAGTTTTTATAAATTTTAATATTTTATGTAATAAAAGAAAAATTAGAATATATTTAATATATTCATCTAAAGACAGGAAGTAGATGCATGCAAGCTGGAAGGTATGGGAAAATCTTTTTGCCGAAGAGACAATTGCAGTTGCTGATTAAGGCATAGAATTTATTTTGTGGCTTAAGGATGCCTGGACGGTAACCAATATTTGACTTTATTCTTTTTTTTTTTTTTTTACCCATGGAAGATACATGAAAAGTTCTTTAAGTCAAGATAAATAATATGACTCTTCCATTGGTCACTTGATCTTTCGGAAATGAATTTTGATTTATGCTAATTGTAAACTGATATGGTGGCTCTAGATCATTTGAGTGATCCATTACAGGAATTCATAACATGTACATGCACTCTATGCTATTTCTATAGACTGAAAAAAAAAAAACTTACTTGCTTACTAATTATGATGACCACTAGTAATTGATTCCTCCAGTTTAAGAACTGATGATTGTGGTCACAGCAGTAAAAGGCTCTGAACCCCATGTTCTAAATTCTGGGAACAAGATAAAAATGGAATCTAACGAATTCACTTCAATGAAAACGGGAAGTAGTCACCCATCTGCTTCAGTAATTCCCTTTCAACTGCTAAAATAGAGTTCATCCTTCGGGAAGGACCTTTTTGGCATCTCTGAACTTCCACTGCCATAAAGTGGAATAACCCCGCAACTTTTCACTTCGTAAGTTTCTTGATCGAATACAAAGGAGACCTCATCGTAGCAGGTTTGGCTCAGCAGTTCACTGTTTCTACGTATCCAATCAAATAGTTTATGATCAAAAAATAAAGCGACGTGCTCGTCTCTATCAACTACGGGCTCCCCTGACATGACAAATTCATTGCAAAATCTGTTGGTGTTGTGATTATTTCCGCCTTCAAAGAAGCACTTATATCTCAAAGCTGGTATCCTGGAAGACTGGACTTCACTAAAATGAATGCATAGAGCGAATCCAGAGAAGCAGTTGTTCAACCAATTTAGATGAAGCAAAACTTTGGTTGAATTTCCCCTACTCTGATACAAGAAGCACTCTGGAATTCTAGTTCCAGGATAACACACAGAAAAGTACGGGAGTTTAGCCACAAATTTCGACAAAAAGGGATTGAAAAGAAGATGCATATTTCCCTGAAACACAAATATGATGTGATATACAAGATCAGCAGGAAACTCATATTTAAGTGTATAGTTTATTAGTGCTTACGAAAATGTGAAGAGAAAATAAAGAGTGACCTTATGATGTTTCATTTCGTATGCAAAACGCTGACTTCTCACAACCTCATTTATCATGGCCTCACATTCATTTTCAACCAACATCAAGCAATTGAACATAGTGAAACAACAGTGAAGGTGTTCTGATTCTCTAGTTAGCTGTGTGAGGGTACATATCGTCTTCAATGACTCACAATCTCTTGCTTGTAAAACAACTAGATTTGCTGGAAGGTCTGGCAAAGACTGAAGCCTTGGGCAGCAGCAAATGCATAGATGTTTCAATTGAGAAAGTTGTTTGATGCTTGAAGGGATTTCTTCCATATAATTTTCATTTATGCCAAGTTCTTCTAGGGAGCATAAAAAGCTAAGATCCTCTGGCAATTTCCATAAATTACAATCCCTCAGAAATAATGACTTCAAAGATGAAAAGAAGCTTAATGGAAGCGTTGACAACTCCACCTGTTTTGCCAGAGAACACTTAAAACTACAAAGAGAATTCAAGCTAGTAAGGCTCGATGGAAGATGATTAAGTTTTGAACCGAACATTTCCAACGAGACAAGCCCTTTAAGATTGGTAAACGACAATGGTAGCTCTTCTATGCCTGTAAAACATAACAAAAGTTCCTTTAAATTTTCCATGGGCTTCATGATCTCAGGGAATTCCTTTAGTTTTTTACAACGAGATAGATTAAGATATTCAAGAGAGCTTAATTTGCAAATGTTATGAGGGAGAGTCTGCAGTTTACAAGCCGTCATAGTCAACCGCAAGAGCTTGCTAAGACGCTCGATAGATGAAGGCACTTCAATAATGCTAGTCCTATGTAAATATAGGTACCTTATGTTTCTAGAGATTTGTGGAAATTGCTTCAGGTTTGGACAATGGGAGATTACGAGAGTTTCAAGAGTTTCTAGACCTACATGACTTGGAAGACTCCTAATGGTTTGACAATTCCAGAGTGTCATAAATGTCACCTTAGTCAAGTGGCTAAAAGGTAGCGGAACTTTAACCAAACTGCTACAGCCACAAAGAATCCTTCTCCCAAGATTCATGATTTGAGATTCCATCAATTTTAACCTGCTCTCATCCTGTAGTGAAAGAAAGAATTGCTCAAAACTTTTCTATTTTGATATTTAATACTCTTATTTTCTTATGAACGTACCTTTGCTTCTCTCCAGAGTTGTTCAATATTGCTGTTACGCAATTTAAGCACCAAAAGATTCTTGGGATGGAAATTAACTGGAAATGATTTCAGTGGATATGCATCCCATCGAAGATACCTCATTTCATTAGGAAGATAATTAAGACCTTGAGAAAGATGTAACTTACTCCTATTAGTTCTTTCCTCTTTAGAAGTGTAAAATTTGAGAAATTTAAGATTTGGCATCCTCGTAAATGCATCTGAGTTTAAATCTATGTCTGTTATTTCAGACATATCAAAAGAAATGCTTTCCACTGCATGGGATCCCTACAAAAGAAGAAAGTGAGCATGATCATTAGTAACACTTGGGAGAAAAGTAACAAATTAAGCAACAATTGATGTTGTAGGGTTCTACGTTGGTTTGTGTGAGCACTTGACATATATCTTTTGAATCCCATAACCTTGTACGTCGACATGGATCTTTAGATTCTTGACGAACAATTTCTTTACCCATCTCTTGCAATAAATCATGCATTTCCAATTCATCATCTTTAGAGATGGTGATCAAGGACTTGTCGACCAAATCACGAATTCCAATAGCTGCTGAGAAACCACAACTATCAAATATATGTATTGCATCTTCTTTATGACCACCTATGAAGAAACAGGCAATATGGAGAAACATATCTTTCTCTTCTTCATCCAAGTCATCATAACTTACTTTCAACATATTTTGAATGGTCTTCTTAGGAATTTTTGACAGTTTACTCACTTCACTTTGCCACTCTTCCTTGTTCTTTCCACATAAATAGGAACCCAAAACTTTAAGAGCCAAAGGATTGCCTTGAGCATATCTAGCCACTATATCTGACAGCTCCACGTAGTCATTAATGGGACAAAGTCTCTTAAAAGCATTCCAACTAAAAAGTTGAAGAGCTTCGTCACTTTTTAAGGGCTTCATCTCATATATGTATTTGGTGCTTCCTTCAAATACTTGCTTATCTCTACTAGTTATGATGATCCTACTTCCTGGACCAAACCAACATGGATCTCCAATTAGTGATGCTAACTGCAATGGATCACTAACATCATCAAGAGCAACTAATATTTTCATGCGTCTCAACCTTTTGATGTAATATTCCACAGGTCCAATGTTCAGAGTATTTATGATTATATCTTTCTCACCAAATATTTCTGAGATAATATGCTCCAATAATTGCTTCAACCCACTTGTTTTAGATTCTTCTTTGATATTTGGAACAAAGCAACATCCTTCAAAGTCACTGCAAATTAGACTATAGATAGTCTCAATAAGAGTGGTTTTACCTATACCGCCCATTCCATAGATTCCTAAAATTCGAACATCTGAAGAATTAAAGGCTAGTAATTCTTTAATTTGCCGAATCCTAAATTTCATTCCCACCAAATGCTCTAGACCACAAGGAGACGGATGTTTCAATTTCTCCAAGATATCTTTGACAATTGCATCAATAAGCATAGTTTCTTCCCTGCAAAATATCAAAGATGTTAAATACAATTAATATTTGGTCTTTTGTAGCTCTATTTTACGCTTTTAAAAAGCAGTAATACTTTGCTTTTTGAGATGCTTCTTCATGATGGTAATACCATACTTGTTACGATTAAATAATTCACGGACTCACATGTAATTTCGTTTACAAGATCTTCATGATGGTTTCTAATTTTCTTATTGTGAATTATAAACTTATACGTAAATTTTCAAATTCAAGTAATTGATAAAATGTCTTAAATTGAGAGATAAAGAAGAGAATTATTACCTGATGAAATTGGAATCCCAACCAGATAAATTGGCCGCTTTGGTCAACGCTTCTCTCCATTTTGGTAGCTTCTCCGAATTATTGGGATCTCTCTCGTGAAGAGAGAAGCTTGTCTCAATAAGTCCACTTTGTTTCCTTATATGGGATGGATCTACGTGAAAGAATATAGGAACAACGATCTGACCGTGTGTTTCGTGACATTCGATGATCTTGACAAGTTCATTCAGGCACCAAGTTGAAGAAACATAGTCTTTGGAAAAGATGATGACAGCAACATTTGAGTTTTGGATGGCTTGGAACAATGATGTGCGGATTTCTTCTCCTCTTCTAAGTTGGTGACTATCTATAAAGATCTCTAAACCTTTCCGACGAAGAGCATCATAAAGGTGGCAGGTGAAATTATAACGAGTATCATCACCTCTGAAGCTCAAGAAAACATCATATTTCCATTGGTGGGAAGAATGAGAACCAATAAATGACGAGGAAGCCATAATGATGGTACGATGAAGAGATTACTGAAGACACTTAGATCGTGATGATGATGATGGTTTGAAGAGATGAAACTAATATTCGATGGGTCAATCATCTAAAAGTTTAAAATTCGATGGGTAGGGAAGACGACAACGACTTTCTTGGTTTTAAAAAGGAAAACACAGAATCAAAGCAAGTCGTTAATAGCTGAGACAGTGCTGAAAATACGATAATGTAGAGACAGAAAGAATACATTCTATAAAGGAGTACTTTTATTTATAAGCAGTTTTTATATTTTATATTACTTAAAATAATAATAAAGTAAAAAATTTCACCTAAATTAAAGCAATTTAAATAATGATATATAGCACGTCAGGTCAAATTCTAACTACTTTTAACTAAAAAAGAAAAAAATTTAGAATAAAAAATTTAGAAAATAAATGAGAGTCGCGTGAAGTACAGATCACTTGGTGTTAACAATATACGACTTAATAACAAGGTGGTCGTTTTCAAACATGTATATCCTTACGCACGTACCTAAGTAATATTCGATGGGTAAGGAAGACGACAACGACTTGATGTGGACAATATACGACTTAATTAATAACAGTGCTGTTGTTTTCAAGATGTATGTCCCTGCGTCAATACGTACCACTTTATTTTATGTTTTTTGGTACATTGGATGAACTAGAAGACACAATTAGCTTCAACAAAAAACAACGGCACACATGTCACTAAAGTAAAATGTTTCTAAGATTGGGGGCAGGTTCATGCCAAAGATTCCAAACTTGATTACACGAGGAACTCACTTTTGTCAAGTAATCAGCAGATTGGTTTCCTTCCTGCAAATAAGTTGAATGGGGCATTGTCAGTCCCTGTATCTTAACTCCTAAATATCAACTAGGATAGCAAGATGAGGATAAGATCTAAGCAAAGGCTTAGAAAGCAAATGAACTGCATCAAAAGAGTCTGTCTCAACAATAACTTGACGATATCCCAAATCTCAAGCAAGAGAGACCACGATAAATAGTCATCAATTCAGCTATCAAGTTATAGGAGATGCCAATAAAGTCAGAGAAACCAATTATCAAACAAGAGTACCATGTCTTTAAGCTTGTTTCGTCAATGATTTGTGTACCTCATACTGGTCAAAAAACGCTTTTAAATCATTTTCAAGGGTACTGAACCGATTGGTATTCTAAGGTTTGAAAAATAAAGGGATCATTTTGTAAAAATAAAAATATTTAACCCAAGCCCTCTAGCACCCTCTCTGCTTCTCCTACACATCTCCCTCTCACATTCTCTCTCTCTCTCGATTCTCCTCTTTGGTGGCAACAACTCTCCTCTCCCTCTCTGACTACTATCCTCTCCACGTCTTCAGCCACTCTCCTTCCAATTTCCTCACAGTCACACACTTATTAGATATCTCCATCATCCATCCACTCTCCTTATCGCACCACACCACCATTAATCACCACTACTCTGGCCACCACTGCCAAATCTGCAATTCTAAATTTTTCATTTTCTAGATCCAGATCCAAACTTGGCCCAACCTGTACTAAACTAAACCGACCTAACGTTTAATTGCATTTTCTAATTTTTGGAATTTTTTCTCTGAAATCTGAATAGCAATTACATTATATTGGTTATATATGTATTATTTATAATGGTTGGAATTGTTGGAATTGTTATAAATTGGAATTATTGAAAACTAGGAATTTTTGGAATTGTTTGTGTGAGTTGGAAAATTTGAGTTTGAAAGTTGGAATTGTGTGTGAATTGGTTCACTTTCAATATAATTTAGGCATTATTAACTTATGAAGAAAATTAATGGATTGGAAAATTTGAACTTGAAATTTGGAATTGTTTGTGTAATTCAATATTATTTAGAATGAAGAAAATTAATGCATTAGAAAATTTGGATAAGAAACTAAAAATGTTGATTAAAATTGGTGAGTAAAAGATTGTTAAATAGAAGATAGAGATTAGGATTTTATTAACAGTATTGATAAAATTAGTTAAGAAAACAAACTAATTATAAACATTATAAATTGAATTACGTAAGTAAACAAAATATATTAGTTTATAGTTGAATTATAAGATTGTATAAAGTAAGTTATAAACTTATAATTGTGAGTTATGACTGAAGTTGAATATGTTATAGTTGTAAATGTATGTCCCTTTAACAAATTGCAGACCACGTAGGTGTCTAGGAGCCTACATCTTTCTACTAAGCTACTCCTTGGAAAAATAGAGGTAGCCGAGATGGATGCAAGGCACCTTAGCAGTAGGTCCAAGTGTCTGCTCTAAGGTCTCCCTTTATGGGCATTTTCAGTATTTAGACAAATAAAATCTACTACCTCTCTCAAATCAAGGTCAGCAATGTATTACTTATGATAGGGAAGGTCAGTTCCACCAACTAGAATTACACTCAGAATGCTCCCCAAGATTTCCCTCATAACTAAGATCTCACACTCACATACCTACGAAATAATAGCTAGCTTCCCATCAATTTCTTCTTTTCTTATATGTGTGTAGAAGCATCTTACCAATTCATCACACACTGTTTTGTCTAAATTTAGAAAATTTCCCTAGCCAACAGTAAGAAAAAAAGGGAGTGACGAGAATACCAATATCATCAAATAGGTTGGCAGGCAAAATGCATCTTGCTACCACCTTTCTCTTCTTGTAGTGCATTATGTACCTTGCTTCAGCTTCCATCAACTGGAATAACTTCATCAGTGCTAAAGACTCTCCCTTGATGAGTTTCTTTGATTTTGACCTTTTTTCTTTAGGAAAATCTTCAAATATAGCTTCATCAACAAATAATTCATTCTTTGCGATTGCATCCTCAATACTTTCTTCAGCTATAGGCATTTTGCCTTTTCTTATTGATTCCCTTTTTCTTTTCCTTAATTCTTCTTCTTCTTTCTTTTCTACCTCAGCAATTTCTTCTTGTAGAGCTTGCTTTTCAGCACTTCCTCTAGTCCGTGATCATCTCATTAACAGAGTGAGTTCTTTGTTTGAACCATTGTCATTCTCTATCCAGTGCTTTTTAGACACTTTCTTGTCGTTAGGACCATGTTAAAAAGGTGAGGAACTTTTTGAAGAGAAGGTGGAAGGAGTAAGAACAAGTTGAGTAGGAAAGGGAAGAGCAGGGTGAAACCTAACTAATCTTGTTGACTCCCCCTCATTTAAGGATTCTTCCTCCTCTTCTTTTTTTTCTTCATTCCTTTCTTTTTCTTTTTCTTCTTCTTTTTCTCTTTCTTCTTCTTCCCTTTCTCTTTCTTCTTCTGCCTTTTCTTCTTGCTCCTCCTTTTCTTCTTCTTTTTCTGAGTCAGAGAAATGTTTCTTCATGATTGTTGTTTCTTTGTCATCAGAAGAGGAATCAGAGTCTGATTTTAGAGACAACATGGCAAAAATCTTCCTTTTTCTCTCTTTTGGAGTCTCTTGATAGAGATACTGATTAGGCTTTATTTGATGCATTAATGTAGGTGAATTGTGCAATATTTTGGGATAGATATTATGCTAAAATTGTTGTTTTTATATCGTCTTTGAGTGTTATGAGTTTTTATGGAAAATTGAGCCAAAAAATAGCAAATTTGGAATGCACAAAACACCATACACCAATAACAAATTGAAGACTATGCATTGGGTGAAAACGTAACGTACAAAAGGAGGGTCCAATATTGGTTTTGAAAAGAATCGAATAGTAGTGCAGCCATCCAAGCAAAAAGGAGAGATGGCCTCCACGGAAAAGAGTAGCGCAAGCAGCTACGCAATATAGAGGGCTAGCATTTTAAAGAACTAAAAAGAAGACAGCTACGAAGAAAAGGGAAGGCCCAGCATTTTGCAAAACAAAAGAGGGTAGTAGCTCCTCATTTAGGGAAAAGAGAGAGGAACCATTGAAAAGCCGACACATACCCTCCACTAATGCACAACCTTCATTGAACACTCACGCATGCACCAATGTAGACAACACCAACAATGCAACAATCATACACCCATTCACTGTAACTCCACTCTCCAGCAGCCCCCACTCCACGTAAACACAGCTTGGACTCATAGATAAAATGCCTCCATCCATACATTCACTCACTGCTACAAAGGTTCACTCACTTACCTTCACTGCAGCATCCTACACCTCGACTTACAGCACTCACACACAACACTCACTCACTGATTACCGCAAGATCCAGCCTTCATTTACTTCCATCAACGCACGCAGTATCCACCAGAAGCATTTACAACCACGCACGCATACCACTCCACAAGACGCAACGTTCACTCCAAACCTCCATAGCACTCACTTCGCCGCCATTCAAGCATCTACTTTCCACTCACACACAAAAGCTCCAGCCTCCATTCACTCACAACGAATACGTAAACTCTCCACTCATTCAGCACGCACCAATAACAGCCTCCTTTTGCATTAATGCAAGCAGCTCTCCAGTAGCTTCCACTCCACGAAGCCCTCACCAACAGCTAGACACGTAACCATCCATTCACGCATTCACCACGTACCAACCTCCGCCAAAAATAACAGCCACAACCTCCATTTGATTCACATAGTGTTTTCTTTATTTAGTTTATTCATGAGTTTGTTTAGGATTTTTACTTGTGGATTGGTTGGCATGATGATTTGTGGCTAGAATCTTAATTTCTCTTAGGGATTTGAAGTTTTGATGACGCTTTAATATTAAAATTTGCTAGAATCCATTACCGAATATTCATACACTTACTGATTTTCCTTGGGTTTAATTACTCATACTTTGGATTATATTGAAGTTTGCTTGGTATAAATTCACCTTTGGAAAGAGGAGGTTTTTGCTAGAAGATTGTTAATGGACAATTTTGTATTAATTTTTGATATATAATTTGCTGAATTATTGTCCATTTAATATTTAAATTGCAC
>JAOTAX010000196.1:6243224-6261555 GCA_025629825.1 Erythroxylum guanchezii | reverse complement strand
GACAGTTTACTCACTTCACTTTGCCACTCTTCCTTATTCTTTCCACATAAATAGGAACCCAAAACTTTAAGAGCCAAGGGATTGCCTTGAGCATATCTAACCACTATATCTGACAGCTCCACGTAGTCTTTCATGGGACAAAGTCTCTTAAAAGCATTCCAACTAAAAAGTTGAAGAGCTTCGTCACTTGTTAAGGGCTTCATCTCATATATGTATTTGGTGCTACCTTCAAATACTTGCCTATCTCTACTAGTTATGATGATCCTACTTCCTGGACCAAACCAACATGGATCTCCAATTAATGATGCTAACTGCAATGGATCACTAACATCATCAAGAGCAACTAATATTTTCATTCGTCTCAACCTTTTGATGTAATATTCCGCAGGTCCAATGTTCAGAGTATTTATGATTATATCTTTCTCACCCAATATTTCTGAGATAATATGCTCCAATAATTTCTTCAACCCACTTGTTTTAGATCCTTCTTTGACATTTGGAACAAAGCAACAACTTTCAAAGTTACTACAAATTAGACTATAGATGGCCTCAATAAGAGTGGTTTTACCTATACCGCCCATTCCATAGATTCCTAAAATTCGAACATCTGAAGAATTAAAGGCTAGTAATTCTTTAATTTGCCGAATCCTAAATTTCATTCCCACCAAATGCTCTAGACCACAAGGAGACGGATGTTTCAATTTCTCCAAAATATCTTTAACAATTGCATCAATAAGCATAGTTTCTTCCCTGCAAAATATCAAAGATGTTAAATACAATTAATTTTTGGTCTTTTGTAGCTCTATTTTAAGCTTTTAAAAAGCAGTAATACTTTGTTTTTTGAGATGCTTCTTCACATGTAACTTCGTTTACAAGATCTTCATGATGGTTTCCAATTTTCTTATTGTGAATTATAAACTTATACGTAAATTTTGTCACGTTTTCATCTTCAAGTACTTGATAAAATGTCTTAAAATGAGAGATAAACAAGAGAATTATTACAAGAGAATTATTACCTGATGAAACTGGAATCCCAACCAGATAAATTGGCCGCTTTGGTCAACGCTTCTCTCCATTTTGGTAGCTTCTCCGAATTATTGGGATCTCTCTCGTGAAGAGAGAAGCTTGTCTCAATAAGTCCACTTTGTTTCCTTATATGGGATGGATCTACGTGAAAGAATATAGGAACAACGATCTGACCGTGTGTTTCGTGACATTCGATGATCTTGACAAGTTCATTCAGGCACCAAGTTGAAGAAACATAGTCTTTGGAAAAGATGATGACAGCAACATTTGAGTTTTGGATGGCTTGGAACAATGATGTGCGGATTTCTTCTCCTCTTCTAAGTTGGTGACTATCTATAAAGATCTCTAAACCTTTCCGACGAAGAGCATCATAAAGGTGGCAGGTGAAATTATAACGAGTATCATCACCTCTGAAGCTCAAGAAAACATCATATTTCCATTGGTGGGAAGAATGAGAACCAATAAATGACGAGGAAGCCATAATGATGGTACGATGAAGAGATTACTGAAGACACTTAGATCGTGATGATGATGATGGTTTGAAGAGATGAAACTATATTCGATGGGTCAATCATCTAAAAGTTTAAAATTCGATGGGTGGGGAAGACGACAACGACTTTGTTGGTTTTAAAAAAGAAAAAACAGACTCAAAGCTAAGTCTTTAATTACAAAGAGTAGGCAGTGTTGAAAAGCATGTAATGCAGAGACAGTACTTTTATTGATAAGTGGCCTTTATATTTTATATTGCTTAAAATAACAATAAAATAGAAATTTTTGTTTAAATTAAAACAATTCAAATTGTATTATGTATTACAGGTCAAATTCTAACTACTTTTGAATAAAAAAGAAAATATTTAGAATAAAAAATTCAAAAAATAAATGAGTCACACCTAAAGTCCAAAAGCATATGTCTACGATACTTGTTTACAATAACAAGGTGGTTGTTTTAAAACATGTGTATAACTAATATTCGATGGGAAAAAAAAAAATCGATGGGTAGGGAAGACGAAACGACTTGATGTTGACAATATACGACTTAATTAATAACAGTGTTGCTGTTTTCAAGCATGTATATCCCTGCGTCAATACCTACCACTTTATTTAAACAAGAGTACCGTGTCTTTAAGCTTGCTGCGTCAATGATTTAGGTTTTGTACCCCGACTAATTGTTGCGAAAATTGATCAGATTAGAACAGGTTTTCAGTTAAATAAGATTGTAAGAATAGTAATAAACACACATATTTTATATGAAAAGTTCTTAAATTAGGGTAAAAACTATGAGTAAAGATAGAAGACTTTTATTATTGGAAAAATTAGAAAATTACAAGGAGAAACTAGACCTACAAAAATATACAGAATATTTTTGCCTCTCTCTTTTTTCTCTCACCTCACTTCTCTATATTTTCTCTATGCTCTGGATGCTACATCTTCATCTTCATGCTACTCCTGCCTTTTTATAGGCAGGAGAAGGCAGCCATATTTTTGGCATATTAGGCACCAAACAAATCAGTGCCTAACTTGCCCACCAAAGTTGTCAGCCATTATTGTTGACACAGTCACCATTGTTGATAATTCTCTCACTTGAAGATTTGATTTATTATCAATCAGATCTTCACACTATTCTTTCTACCTTGCCGCTTCATGTTGCTTACGTCTCTGTCAAGCCGCACGAGGATCGACACCGCATAAACTTGTCACCATTGATTGCTTTGGTCATAAAATCTGCCAGATTATCCATTATATGAATTTTCTGTATGTCCACCGTTCCTTCTTCCACTTTCTCACGAACGAAGTGATATTGAACTCAGATGTGTTTTGTCTTTGAATGAAATGCTGGATTCTTTGCAAGATGCAAGGCACTATGACTGTCACAATACAGAGTAATATTCTCTTATTTATTCCCAAGTTCTTCCAACAACATCTTCAACTACACTGCTTCTTTACTTGCTTGTGTAGCTGCTACATATTCTGCTTCTGTTGTTGACGTAGTCACAACTGACTGCAGTTTTGAAACACAGCTCACAGCTCCTTTAGCTAGTGTAAACACATCCTGTAGTGGATTTACTTTTATCAAGATCACCTGCATAATCAGCATCAACATATCCTTTGACAGTAAAATCTGATCCTCCATAACATAATGCAACATCTGAGATTCCTTTGATATATCTAAGAATCCTCTTAATAGTATTCCAATGCTCTCGATCAGGATTCGCCATGTATCTACTAACAACTCCCACTGCATGTGTAATGTCTGGTCTTGTACAAATCATAGCGAACATTAGGCTCCCCACTGTTGATGCATATGGTACTCGAGACATCTCCATCCTCTCATCTTCATTTCTAGGACTCATACTTAAGGATAGCTTGAAATCAACAGGAAGAGGGGTATAAATTGACTTACAATCTTGCACGTTGAATCTCCGCAAGATCTTCTTCAAATAATTCTTCTGAGAAAGCCAAATCTTCCTATTATTTCTGTCTCGGTGAATTTGCAACCCTAGAATCTTGTTTGCCCGTCCCAAGTCCTTCATTTCAAATTCCCTAGCCAATTGTGCCTTCAATTCTTTGATGCGATCATTATTGGGGCCTGCTACCAACATGTCATCTACATACAACAGTAAGACTATAAATCATCTTTCTCAAACCTCTTGAAGTATGCACAAGGGTCTACATTCAGTCTGCTGTATCCAAGGCTCATGATGAAGGAATCAAATCTCTTATACCAACACCTCGGCGCCTGCTTTAAACCATATAGAGATTTGTTCAACCTGCAAACCAAGTTCTCTTTCCCTTTTTCTTCAAAACTTTCTGGTTGGAGCATATAAATTTCTTCTTCAAGATTTCCATGAAGAAATGCAGTTTTCACATCTAACTGCTCAAGATGCAAGTCATATATGGCACACATTGCCAGAACTACTCGAACTGTAGTGAGTCGAACCATAAGAGAAAATATTTAATTAAAATCAATACCTTCTTTTTGAGTATATCCTTTTACCACCAATCTAGGACGATATCGCTCCACTTGATCGTCTCCACTCCGTTTGATCTTGTAAACCCATTTGTTGCCAAAAGGCTTTCTCCCTTGCGGTAGTGATACCAGCTCCCATGTCTTATTCTTATGCAGAGCTTCAATTTCTTCCTGCATTGTTGTCATCCATTGAGATGCATCTAAACTAGTCATTGCTTTTTGAAGAGTTGATGGCTCTCCGTCCTCAGTTAAAAGATAGTATGCAATATTGCTCTCTATAATATAATCTGAGTGCCAGCTCGGTGCTCTTGTTATACGAGTTGGTCTCTGAGCATCTGGATCATCATATTCAACTGGTATTTGCCCCTCATGCTCTGGTGTAGCTTCAGAAGAATCATTTTTATTAACTTCCCTAGCCACTTGCACTGTTGTAGTTTTTGGATTCTCTTGTACAGTGTCAACATTTTCTGTTTGCTCTTGATCCTTATCTTTCATGAAGATAACATCCCTGCTGATAACAATCTTGCGGGCAGTGGCATCCCACAGACGATACCCCTTCACACCTTCAGCATACCTTAAGAAAATACATCTTCTGGATTTTGGATCCAATTTTGTAGTTTCTTGGGCATTAAACATTACATAGGCAGGACTTCCAAATATATGAAGGTTGGAATAATCCACTAGTTTACCAGTCCACATCTCCATCGGTGTCTTCAACTCAATTGCAGTTGATGGAGCTCGATTCACCACATAACAGGTGGTATTGACTGCTTCTGCCCAGAATTTCTTATCTAAGCTTGTAGTTCTCATCATCGCTCTTGTTCTTTCCAACAGAGTTCTATTCATCCGCTCTGCTATTCCATTCTGTTGAGGAGTGTATGTCGTTGTGAACTGCCTTTTGATGCCTTCTTGCTTGCAAAATTCATCAAATTCTTTTCCAGTATATTCGCCTCCATTATCTGAGCGCAAACACTTAATCTTCTTACCAGATTCGAGTTATACCCGCGCTTTGTAAAATTTGAAAGTTAGAAACACATCTGTCTTCCTCTTGATAGGAAACACCCAACATCTCCTGGAATAATCATCGATGAATGATACAAAGAAATTTGCTCCTCCTAGGGACGTAACTGGTGCTTGCCATACATCAGAGTGAATCAATTCTAGAATTTCTTTGCTTCTGAACTTTGATGTGTTAAACTTCAAACAATGTTGCTTACTCACAATGCAATGCTCACAAAAGGGTAGTGATACCTTTGTGAGACCTGGAAGTAGATTTTTCTCTGCAAGTATCTTCATTCCCTGTTCTGACATATGTCTAAGCTTTCTATGCCACGTCATTGCAGATTTGTGGTCTGGACTAGTCACCGTCTCCTTCTTACAAAGTTACTCCCTTCAGTATGTACAGATTTGCAACAATCTTCTCTGCTTTCATAAATACCAACGCTCCTTTAATCACTTTCATGATCTTATTTGGAATCTCCAATCTGAAACTGAGATCATCTAGTTGTCCTACAGATAACAAATTCTTCTTCAGGCCCTCCACATGTCGCACTTTGTCAATGGTCTGAGTTGTCCCATCATACATCTTTAACTTGATGGTGCTGATACCAACAATCTTCAGAGCTTGATCATTACAGCTATGCACAGATTCCTCAGAGATAGATTCATATTAATGGAACCATTCTCTTCGAGAGGTCATATGAAAAGTAGCTGCTGAATTGAGAAGCCATACATCAATAAATCTTCTCTTACCTCCAATAGTCGTTATTGCTTCACAAACCATTGCACCTCCATCATTTGAAGTATTTGTCACATTCTTTGAGAAACGGAATCTTTCTTATTCAGATTCCAACAATCCTTCTGCAGGTGTCCTTTCTTGCCACAATTGTAGCACTTGAAATTCTTCTTTCTCCTGGATTTTGATCTACCATGATTATGACTCCCACTTGAGCCACGTTCCATTGATCTTCCTCTCGTCACCGTTAAGGCCTCCGCTTGTTGCGAAGTTGTCATCCTGTCTTCCTTACTTTTGCGCCGGCTCTCTTCTTTCGGAATAGCAGCTGCAATATTGTCGAAGACTAGAGTGTCTGTGTTGTTTGTTAGATTGATGATGAGTTGATCATATGAATTTAGTAGACTTTAGAGTAGAAGTTCTGCACGTTCACTTATCTCTACTGTATGCCCCAATGATGTGAGTTGAGAAAATAAAGTATTTAAAGTATTTAAGTGCTCCGTTACCGCAGTGGATTCCGGCATGCGTAAAGTGTATAGTTTCCTCTTTAGAAAAATTTTGTTGTGGAGTGATTTGGCCTCGTACAGTTTTGTGAGGTGATCCCATATTTCCTTCGTAGTCTTCTTTTCCTCTATGCTGGATAATACTCCATCAGCTAAAGTTAGGTGAAGATTAGCTACAGCATTCCCGTCCATCTCGTTCCATTTTTCATCTGTGACTCCAGCTGGCCGTTCACTAATGGCTGTCAGACAATTATCTTTCCTCAAGATTGCCTTTATCTTCAATTTCCACAATGAGAATTTACTCCCATTAAACTTCTCAATCTCAAATTTTGCTGACATTGCTTCTATCACGAACAAAATTTAGCTCCCACTATTTTACGTGAACAGTACCCGTATGTATAAATAGTACCGTATACATGAATAGTGTCATATGTGAATAGTACCGTATACGTGAATAGTGCTACACACGTGATTTACAGTAATTACACAGTATAATGAATGAACAGTTGTCACCTTTTGGTTACTATTTACAGACTTTCACTGTGCTCACCGAAACTCCAAATGAATTACGCCAAAAAATTCGTCGTAATTTTCTGACCTCGCTCTGATACCACTTGTTGTGAAAATTGATCGGATTAAAGCAGGTTCACAGCTAAATAGGACTGAGAGGATAGTAATAAACACACAGATTTTACGTGAAAAACCCCTAAATTAGGGTAAAAACTACGGGCAAAGATAGAAGATTTACTATTGGAAAAACTGGAGAATTACAAGGAGAAACTAGACCCACAAAAATATACAGAATATTTTTTCCTCTCTCTTTTTCTCTCTTTTGTCTCTCACCTCACTTCTCTATATTTTTCTCTATGCTCTGGATGCTACATCTTCATCTTCATGCTACTCCTGCTTTTTTATAAGCAGGAGAAGGTAGCCATATTTTTGGCATATTAGGCACCAAATAAATCGGTGCCTAACTTGCCCACCAAAGTTGTTAGCCACCATTATTGACACAGCCACCATTGTTGACACTAATACTGGTCGAAAAACAGTACTAAGTTATTTTCAAAGGTATCGAACTGACTAGTATTCTAAGGTTTGAAAAATAAGAAGACCATCTTGCAAAAATAAAAGTAATTAATCCGAGCCCTTTAGCAATCTCTATGCTTCTACTACACATCTCTGTCTCACATTCTCTCTCTCTCTCGATTCTCCTCTTTGGTGGCGACAACTCTCCTCTCCCTCTGACTACTATCCTCTCTGGCATCTTCATCCACTCTCCTTCCAATTTCCCCACAGTCACACACTTCTGTGACATCTTCATCATCCTTCCACTCTCCTCATCGCACCATGCCACCATTAATCACCACTACTCTGGCCACCATTGCCAAAATCTACAATTCTAAAATTTTCATTTTCCAGATCTAGACTCAAACTTGGCCCAACCTGTACTAAACTAAACCGACCTAACATTTAATTACATTTTCTGATTTTTTGGGTATATTTTTTGTTCTGAAATCTGAATAGAAATTGCATTATATTTGGTTGTATATGTATTATTTATAATGGTTGGAATTGTTGGAAATTAGAATTCTTGAAAACTTGGAATTCTTGGAATTGTTTGTGTGAGTTGGGAAATTTGAGTTTGAAAGTTGGAATTGTTTGTGTGAATTGGTTCACTTTCAATATAATTTAGGCATTGTTAACTTATGAAGAAAATTAATGAATTGGAAAATTTGAATTTGAAATTTGGAATTGTTTGTGTAATTCAATATAATTTAGAATGAAGAAAATTAATGCACTGGAAAATTTGGGTAAAAAACTAAAAATGTTAATTAAAATTGGCTAATGAAAGATTGTTAAATCAAAGTTGGAGATTATGATTTTATTAACAGTATTGATAAAATTAGTTAAGAAAACAAACTAATTATAAACATTATAAATTGAATTACGTAAGTAAACAAAATATATTAGTTTATAGTTGAATTATGAGATTGTATAAAGTAAGTTGTAAACTTATAATTGTGAGTTATGACTGAAGTTGAATATGTTATAGTTGTGAGTGTATGTCCCTTTAACAGATTGTAGACCACGTAGGTGTTCAGGAGACTACATCTTTTTACTAAGCTACTCCTTGGAAAGATAGAAGTAGTCAAAATGGATGCAAGGCACCTTAGCAATAGGTCCAAGTGTCTGCTCCAGGGTTTCCCTTTATGGGCATTTTCAGTATTTAGACAAATAAAATCTACTACCTTTCTCAGATTAAGGTCAGCAATGTCCTACTTATAACAGGGAAGGTTAGTCCTACCAACTGGAATTACACCTAGAATGTTCTCTAAGATTTCCTCTATAACCAAGATCTCACACTCACGTACCTACGAAATAATAGCTAGCTTCCCATCAATTTCTTCTTTTCTTATATGTGTGTAGAAGCATCTTACCAATTTATCACACACTGTTTCATCTAAATTTAGAAAATTTTTGCAACCAACAGCAAGAAAGAAGGGAGTGATGAGAATACCAATATCATCGAATAGGTTAGGAGGCAAGATGCATCTTGCTACCACCTTTCTCTTCTTGTAACACATTTTGTACCTTGCTTCAGCTTCTATCAACTGGAATAACTTCATCGATGCTAAAGACTCTCCCTTGATGAGTTTCTTTGATTTTGACCTTTTTTCTTTAGGAAAACCTTCAAATATAGCTTCGTTAACAAATAGCTCAATACTTTCTTTAACTATAGGCACTTTGCCTTTTCTTATTTATTCCCTTTTTTCTTTTCCTTGAATCTTCTTCTTCTTTCTTTTCTACCTCAACAGTTTCTTCTTGTAGAGCTTGCTTTTCAGCACTTCCTCTAGTCCGTGGTCGTCTCATTAACAGAGTGGGTTCTTCGTGTGAACCATTGTCATTCACTGTCCAGTGCACTTAAGGCACTTTCTTGTCCTTAGGACCATGTTAAGAAGGTGCGGAAGTTTTTGAAGAGAAGGTGGAAGGAGTAGGAATAGGTAGAGTAGGAAAGGGAAGAGGAGAGTGAAACCTAACTAATCTCTTTGACTCCCCCTCACTTGAGGATTCTTCCTCTTCTTCTTTTTCTTCCTCTTCTTCTTCTTCTTCCTCTTCCTTTTCTTTGGCCTTTTCTCCTTCTTCTTCTGCTTTTTCTTCTTCCTCCTCTTTTTCTTCTTCTTTTTATGAGTCAGAGAAATGTTGCTTCATGATTATTGTTTCTTTGTCATCAGAAGAGGAATCAGAGTCTGATTTTAGAGTCAACATGGCAAAAATCTTCCTTTTTCTCTCTTCTGGAGTCTCCTGAATGGGTGTTTCTAAAATTTGGGGCTTTGAGGAGATAAAAACAGGTTCAGAAGGAGTGTTCAATGAACCTACTATTGGAGATAGAGATGAAGACTCAGAGGCAAAAGTTTGTTCATGGTGGAGAGTTTCGCTATGACTAGAAGTTAAGGTCAGGGTTCTCTTCTGTCCCTTTAATTTTATGTGTGTCATTGTAGATGAGCTTGGAAAGGTTTATGAGTTTTTAAGAGAAAGCAAAAAGTTAGGGTATAGAGAGAAAGAGTGACACAGATGAGAATGACAAAGATGAGTAAATGAAGGAAGTTTGCTTAGGGTATATTGAGTGATTCTTGAGCGTTTATCTCGTGAGATGATGAACAATCGTCATGCCAATAGAGAAAGTGTGATCGTTTGTGTATCTTCTGTCAAACACGTATGGTGAGTTGTTAGACTACACACACATTTGTAAAGCTAAAACGATGTCATGAAAAGCTTCCTTTTTAGGAAACGTGTATACTCTGTCAAACAGAGAGAGGCCTTCTAAAATAAGAGGAGCCTTCTAAGCTAGAAGGAGCCTACTAAACTAAGCAAAGGTCTCTAATTAAGAGGGGCCTTCTAAACTAGAGGGAGCCCACTAACGGATCAGATAAGAAGGAACCTGCTAATATTTGTAGATATAAGTAGGATAGAATATTCATACAAAAATAATATCAGATAGTTTGCACATACCAATCTCTTTTCTTAACACTCAAAATCTATCTTCATAGAGTGGCTTGATGAAGATATCAGCTATTGGATTTTCAGTATTAATATGCAAAAGATCAATGATTCCTTATGAAATATGATCTCTAAGAAAATGATGTTTGATTTCTATATGTTTAGTCCATGATGTATTTTTAGAAAAATTTGTTACACGAGTATTATCATATAATATAGGAATATGAGAAAATTTTCGAGAAAAATCCTAAAGTTCATATTTTATCCATAAGATTTGAGCACAATAGCTGGCAGTTGCTATATATTTCGCTTCAGTTGTTGAAAGCGCTATGCGATTTTGTTTTTTACAAGAACAAGATACCAGACATCCTTTAAGAATTTGACAACGACCACTTGTGCTTTTTCAATCGACTTTATCATCTGCATAATTTGCATCACAATAGCCAACTATGTCAAATGAATCAATTTTTGGATACCATAGTCAAAAATTCATAGTTTCGTAAAGATATCGAAAGATCCTCTTGACTACTTAAAGGTGGCTTTCTTTTGGATTTGATTAAAAACATGTACAAAGACTAAGCATAATATATGATCTTGAGCTTGTAAGATATAGTAGTGATCCAATCATCCGTCTATACTTTGTCTCATCCATAGCTTTGCCTTCTTCATCCTTATCAAGTTTAGTTCTAGTGTACATAGGAGTACTCATTGGTTTGACATTCTCAAAATGATATTCTTAATAAGTTAATTTGTGTATTTGTCTTGATTACTAAAGATTCCTTTCTATGTTTGCCTGGTTTGCAACCCGAGAAAGAATGATAGTTCTCCTATCATGCACATTTCAAACTCCCCCTACATTAAAGCTGAGAATTCTTCAGAGGAAGATGGATTAGTGGCACTAAATATTATGTCATCAACATCTATTTGCACTATGAATAAATCATTCTCCTTTTTCTTAATAAATAAGATGTTTTCTACCTTTACTCTTTCAAAGTTATTCTCAAGTAAAAAATTACTTAACCTTTCGTACCATGCTCAAGGAGCCTATTTTAAACCATACAAAGCTTTAGTTAACTTCATTACGTAATCTGGATGGTTTTCATCTTCAAAACTTGGGGGTTGCTTAACAAACACTTCTTCGTTAATGTAACCATTTAAGAATGCATTTTTAACATCCATTTCGAACATTTTGAAATTTTTATAGCATGTAAAGGCAAGTAAAATTCTAATTGATTCCAATATAGCAATAGATGCATAAGTCTCATCAAAATCAATAATTTCCTATTGATTATAACCTTAAGCTACAAGTCTGGATTTGTTTCTTACCACCTTACCATTTTTGTTGAGTTTGTTTCAAAATACCTACCGCGTTATAATGATTGACTTGTTTGGAGGATGAGGTAATAAATTCCAAACTTTGTTTTTGTCAAACTTATTTAATTGATCTTTCATAGTTGAAACCTAGTTTTCATCAGTAAGAGTCTCTTCAATGGTCTTTGGTTCTAATTGTGAGATGAGAGCAACAAAATTATTTTTGAATAATGATCTGGTTCTTAAACTTTCAGAGGGATCTCCTAGAATGTACTAATGTGTATCAAGACCTCTCCATTCTCTAGGTGTTTTCCTTTATATAGGCTCCTGCTGAGATGAAGGAGCCTGCTCTGTCTTGCCTTCAGAAGGACCTTCTTGATCTTGCAATTTCGAATATACTGTAGGTATAGTCTGAGTCTGTGATGTATCTTTAGGAATCAAAGGATGCTCTTCATTATCTAAATCGACTATTATTGTTGAAGGTAATGCCTCATAAAATACTACCTGTATCGACTATGTTATCTTCTTTGTTCTTTTATTATAGACTCTGAATCATTTGCTAGTGGTATTGTAGCCTAAACAAATAGTTTCATTTAATCTTGAATTGAACTTTTCAAAGTTATCTTTTCCATTGTTTAGAACGAAACACTTGTAGCTAAAAGTTCGAAAGTAAACAACATTCGATTTTCTTCATTTCCACAACTCTTAAGGGGGCTTTTATAAAATAGGTCTTATAAGACACCTGTTGAGTATATAACAAGTAGTTGACAAGGCTTCTACCCAGTAACTATGAGGTAGACCACTTTCGCATAGCATTGTTTTAGCCATATCAACGAGAGTCCTGTTCTTTCTCTCAATAACTTCATTATACTGAGGAGTCTTTGGCATAAGAAGTTGTGAGTTATACCATTTTTGTTGGAGAGGTCTTCAAATTTTCTATTATCAAATTCTCTTTTATGATCGCTTTGAATTAATGTAATGTAGTACCTTTTTTCATTCTGAATTTTTTTACAAAACTTCTCAAAGACTTCAAAAGTATCATCTTTATTTGATAGAAAATAAACCCATGTAAATTTGGAAAAATCATCTACTATAACAAAACCGTAATGTTTACCACCAAAACTTTGAGTCCTAATAAGACCAAATAAATCTATATAAACAAGTTCAAACGGTTGATTAGTAGATACAATATTTTTAGGAGGGAAGTTACTTCTGATTTGTTTTCCTTTTAAACAAGCTTCGCAAACCTGATTATCTTTAAAATTCCAATTTGGTAGTCCTTTTACGAACTCATTTTTGGATAATTTTGATAGGATGATCATGCTAGCATGTCCAAATCTTCTGTGCCAGATAAAAGAATCCTTTTCTATTGAGACAAAACATTTGTCACTTTGAGAAGACATATTTTTCAATTGAGCACAATATATGTTCTAATTTTTAGAACCAATGAATACAATATTATCATTAAGATTATCAATAGTTTCACAATGTGATGCATAGAAAGAAAGTCTATAACCCTTACCACATAATTGACTTACACATAACAAACTATGTTTCAGTCCATTAACATAAAGAACATTATCGATAGAAGCAGAGTTAGAATCATCGATTTTACCAATTTTGGTGACTTTTTGAATCACCGATCTTACCAATTATGGTGACTTTTTTTCTTGTTTTTATTGGCAAAGACAACATTACCTCCGTCTTTCCTTTCAATATAGTTGAAATGCAATATTTCACCTGTCATGTGTCTCAAACAGCCGCTATCAACTATCCATTGATTTTCTCTCGTCTCTGATTTGAAGCATACACGCAGAGTGTATTATCTCATTTTAGGTACTCAAATCTTTCTGGGTCCTTTCTCATTAGTAGTTTGACCTTTCGGTCTCCAAACGTACATTTGAGGTAGTTTCTTCATTTTTTTTGAAAGTAAAAAGAGTTAATATGACGATGTCTACCACAATAATTGCACAAAACAGATGAATGATGGTTGTTATAATTTTTTTCATTTATTAATTCCTGCTATTTTGGCTATAACTATTGCTAAAGTTAACAAAGAAATTCTTGAATGGCCAAATATTGTTATTTTCATTATATCCTATTTCGACCTTATCAATGATGCCTTTACCACTCCTAAGTAATGCATCAAGGTTGTTTCTTCCATTAACAAAATTAGCAAGATCTTTTTCAAGAGAAACAATCTTTTTAGCACATTTTTCTTTATCTAGTTCTAAAGTGATAACTTTCTCTACTAATTGTTTTATCTTAACAGTGTCATTTTCAAATAATGCATTTACTAACTGAATTATCTTTTGTTATAAGCATTCCTTTTTAGAAACCTTTTGTTTATTATCATTTTCAAGAGAAGTAATTTTAGACATGAAATATTTATTTTCATATTCTAATGATTTAATTTTCTTCGTTAAAGACTCATCATAATCTTTGGACTTCTAGACCTTTTTGAAATATTGCACTATTAATTTTTTGTACTGATCATATAAATCATGATGTGCATCTCTTAATTTGTTAATTTCAATATCAGAGCTAGAGTAATATTCCTTATCATCTCTTGATTCGACCATAAAGAAAATGTTGCTGACTTCCTCATGCTCTTCTTCTTCAAAATTATCAAAATCCTCATCTGACCAAGCCGCAGTCATAACATGCTTTTTGGGCTTTCTGTTTTCTATTTTTTGTCTTGTCTTTTTAAAGAAGAGGACATTCTGGTCTTCTGTGTCCATGCTTCTTGCAGGGATAGTATATGATTTGATATTTTATGTATTGTTATTGCCGTTGTTGCCTTTTGATGGGAACCTATTGTTTCCAATTTTCTTATTTCCTTCTCTTTCCTTCATCAGCTTCTTTTTGTAGAAGCGGGCATATTTTCTGACCATGAAATTGAATTTGTCATCTCCATCTATTTGCAACTCAGTGTTGCTTTCATCATCATTTGATGGATTTGATTCGTCAACTGCTTTTAGTGGCATTCCTCTTCTATATGAGGATCCTTCATCACATCTAAGCTAAGCTTCATGGATCATTGAATTTCCTCTTAACTAGTCGAGTGAGATTGTTTCGAGATCCTTTGCAGTTTCTAGGGCCGTCACTTTAGGTCCTCCATTCCTTTAGAAGTGACTTTAGGATTTTTGCTACAAGCTCATCATTTGGATATATTTTGTCAAAGTTCTTTAAAGATGTGATGATGTTGTTGAAGCGTTCGAAAAATTCATCTATTGTTTCTCCCTATTCCATGCAAATAGTTTTGTATTCATGTACTAAAATACTTATTCTATCACTACAAGAAATAGGGTGTTTAGTGACGAAAATTACCGACGGAATTCGAATATTTTCCGACGGTAATGTAAAATAGCGACGGAAAATTACCGACAGCCAACGACGTCGTTAAAACGGTTGTCGGTAAGTGTACCGACGAAATTTACCAACGGTAAAAATCGATCATTTTACCGACGGAATTTTATTTTCCGTCGGTAAATAAAATTAATTTTTTTAAAAAAAGTCCCCATCATCATTGATGAGGTGTTCTTCAAGACTCTTCTTTTTATCTTCAGCAGAAGTAGTTACAATTTTCTCAACCTCTTTGAGCACAACCAACCATCTTTTTACCAACATCTCTCTCTCGGAGCCTCTACAAAATAGGAAGCCTCCTCTAGTCTGTTCACTGTTTGCTTAATGCTTCTATAGTTCCGATTCCTTTGAAACGCAATTAAAACTAAAGCTGCCAAACAAAAAGTACCTAACGATTATACATTTCCCTCAAAACAAATCAGGCAAAATGGCTCGTTTGAATATTGCATTAAGAAATATCTTATATAGCCTTAATAGACTTACAAGAAATATACAAGAAGCAAAATTTCATATCAAAGAAATGCCTATAAACTAACACAAAGATGAGGAGAGCTAAAAGAAAGATTGAAGATGCAAACTCACTAGCATTTAGTAGAGTATTCAGAGAGCTTCCCTATACTGGATCTTATGGGCTTTCTTCAACAATACTCGTTTCTTCCTCAACAACAAAAAGAATTCAACAAATAAATCAATACTATATATGACAATAAAAAACCCACCAAGAAAGAGTAATAAAGAAACCAGGGGAAAAAAAACAAGAAAGAAGAGGAACTTACCAGATGGGAGAAGAAGATGAACTAGGAAGGGGAGGGGGGAAGGGGGGTCGGGTATTTTAAACAAGATTTACCGACGGAAATAGCGACGGAAACTTCCGTCGAAACTTTTAAATTTTATTATCCTGCCTTTCCTCTATTTTTAGCGACGGAAAATAGACCCGTCGCTAAGCGAAATTTTTTACATTGATTTTAGTGACAAAAATAGGTTTTCCGTCGCTAATTTGCTACGGTTTACTTACCGTCCCTAAATTTCATTGCTAATATTCGTGGGACGGATTCTCTCCATTTTTAGGGACGGAAAATTAGAATCGTCGCTAAATAAAATTTTTCACGTCGATTTTAGCAACGGAAATAGATTTTCCATCGCTAATTTGATACGTTTTATTTTTCGTCGCTAAATGAATTGATCGACAGGCACGTTACCGTCCCTAAATTCCGTCGCTAATATTGGTGGGTCGAAATCCCTCCATTTTTAGCGACAGAAAATTAGAATCGTCGCTAAATAAATTTTTTCACGTCGATTTTAGCTACGGAAATAGATTTTCCGTCGCTAATTTGCTACGCTTTATTTTCTGTCGCTAATTTGCTACGCTCCCGTAGATTTTACCGACGGAAATCATAATTCCGTCGCTAATTTGCTACGTTTTCTTTTCCGTCACTAATTAATACTTTTCTTGTAGTGTATGTTTCTTTACCTCATTCGTTCCTTAAAAGGTGACTTGAAGCTTGTCCCACATTTCTTTTGTTGTAGAACAGTAGGATATCTTTTTTTACTCTTCTAGAGCGAGTGCACAGATCAGATGATGTTTGCTTTGGCATTCCGCTGTGCATTTCTTCTATTAGCATCAGTTCACACTTCTATGTTATCCGTAGCAAGAAGTGTTCCTCCAACTTTGATAGCTTGTCAAATTTCAATATCTACATATTGAAGATATATGGTTATTCTCTCTTTCCAATAGGAATAGTTGTTTCCACTAAAGTAAAGACTCTTTGAGATAAATTGTCCTTCAAGGCTTCTCAAGTTGTTTTCCGTGATCTATCATGTGTTGTAAAACACAATAAATCTGAAATCTTGCTTTGATACCAAATGATAAAGCAAACACAAGCAAATGGGGGTATAAGAACTTGCAAGGTATTTTTTTAAATTGATAAAATACTACTTAAACAAAATACGTCAATAGATATAAAGGTCCTATTAAAATTCGAAAGGAACATGTTAATATTTTAAAAGAGAAAGGATCCTATTAATTATTTAAAGACAAAAACAACCTGTTAATCCAAGGGAGCCTACTTGCACTCAAAAAGAAAGCAGCCTGTTAATGTTTAAAGTGAATAATTGTTGAAGCAGATGTTTAGCTAACTTATTGCAAATAAATTAAATAGCTCCAACTATTTCAGTCAATCATGCTTCTTTTTTTTTTTTACTTTTTTAATTCAAGGATTGAGATAAGGAGATAAAAGAATTGAATCATTAGCATCAAAACTGTCAAAATAACTCTAACTTCTGAGAACTTAATCTGTGTGTTTGGTTTTGAATTATGTAGTGTTCGATTCAAGGATCAAGATTTTACTTAATAAATTTCAAAGTAGCTAATTGTTAGATCCCTAAGTCATGATAGTGAAATCGTGTGCGCATTGGCGAGCCTTGATCAGTTTTCGATATGTGAACCAATAGAACAAGGCAAAGACTTGCAAGGAGGTAAAGACGAAAAGGGGCAATGTCAAGTGTTGGCATGCATTGGTGTGCATTGGCGGAAATCTTCGACGAGATGCAAGATTCGGATGCATGACCAAAAGAAGGCTTAAGAAAGACTTCGAGTGGAAGATTAGCTAGATCACACGCATGACAAGAACATGAGAGAGTTCCAAGGTTACTTAGCAAGTAGATCAAGCATGATACGAGTTTGGAAGAGTTTTGGACCTTATACGAGCTGACTTAGCTAAGGCTAAGTTCTTGATGGACTAAGGACTTAGTATGTGCTCAAGTGGACGGGCTATGGCTAATGGAGTTTGTTGGATCCCGTTTCTGAAATCCAACCTCTTAGCAGAATACCGTGATACTAGAGCTTGGTTCCTTGCTTAACACAAGTTCTCATCTCTTTTTTTTTTCCCACTACCATATTTCAGTTGTAAAAATTAGCAATTCACGATCAACGCTTATCATCTTACCCTCATCATACACAAATCATAACTCACTATGTACATTCCAAAAATAAATACATTACGAACAATACAACATCAATCCAAAAAATCCGAATCCAAAAATATAGATACAACTTCAAATACACATGACATAAATATCCCAAAAATTCTCAACATGACTAAGATCCAAGTCTCACAATAAGTTAGCTTAAAATACAACATGCACATAACCTAACGAATGCCTTTCCTTTCTTTCATTCGATCTCGTTCTCATTACCTGGAGAGGGGAATGAGAGGGGGTGAGCTTAAAGCTCGTGGGTAACAAGCTTATAACAAAGAATAAGCAAAACCGTTGAAATGTTCATTTGTTATAAAAACTCATAATGAATTCATAAAATGTTTCGTTCTCAAATTCTCAGTCCAAATTTGCCATTCAAACATAACACTCATAGTCACAAATATCATCATATAACATTCAATTATGCATCATTCATAACCATACAAAGAA
>JAOTAX010000196.1:6207257-6229592 GCA_025629825.1 Erythroxylum guanchezii | reverse complement strand
TTGTAATTAATTAAAACACAATTAATTAAATTATTAATATTAATTAATTAATTACATTATTATCAATTAAAATATTACTATTAATTAAAATATAACTAATTAAAATATAATTATTCATTAATTAAAATATTGTTATTAATTAATTAATTAAAATATAATTAATTAAAACACTGTTATAAATTAATTAATTAAAATATTATAATTAATTAATTACAATATAATTAATTGAAATATAATTTATTCATTAATTAAAATATTCTAATTAATTAATTACAATATTTAATATATTATAATTAATTAATTACATTTTTTTTACAAACCAACTATTATTAATGATAATAGTAATCATTCCTTCCTCTTAAACAACTATTATAATTATAATGATAACATTCATTCTTATTATTTACTATACTTATTCTCATTCCTATTAACATCCTTCCACTAAACCAACCTCCCCTTTTATACTTGGTTTAAATCATAGTTGTCGAAGGGCTAACTCGCGAATTAAGCCAGTAGCTAGCTGATAGATGGCAGGTCTAATTAATGGAGTTGTCTTTTTCCTCTGTACTTAATGACGACTTCCAGTTTGGTCTCTTCTGATTCTCTTTTGTTTGACAGGAACCATCCCTAATTTTCTTTGGAAACTTTCTTTCATCAGTGAATTCTTTTCCTTCTAAAAAAATTTAGAATATGTTACTAAGCTTTTTTCCACCTTTTTTTTTTCTTCTTTCTACGCACATAAAGATCGCTTCTACGATTCTAACTGCAAATTTCGAGAACAATAAAAATCTATTTAATAATTTTTCAAATATGCTTTTGAAACAAAAAGATTCGAAGAGAAATGTACAATCATGAGACTATGAGGGTTTCGACAATGTTTCACCAATTCACTCTTTATTTGATTTACGGGTGTAATTGCAGTTAAATTTTCAAACAACATTTATGATTGCCCTGCGTTTTCACTCATAGCGTACCGAGTATAAGAGAAGTAGAGAACAGGGATTATAGACGATATTAACGAGAGAAGACTGAGATAACCTTGTAAAGGTTTAATATGATTAAACCTTTATAAATGAGATAACCTTTATCTATTATTTATTATATATGAGTTTTTTTATAAAGGTTTAATATGATTAAACATCTAAATCTTAAATTTTTCTTTTAATCGGTTAGACAAACTTGCGGTGGCAATGTAAAAGAATGAAATCAACCGATATATTTTCTTCTGTTCCAATTATGTTTGGACTTATTTCATCTGTATATTTATGTAAGTCTTAAAAATATGCATGAATTTAGAACATAATTATAACAGAAAAAGTGTAACTAACTGATCTGCTTCCCTATCCAAAGGATAGAGTCCATTTTACTCTATTTGGATTTTTTTATGGCTTTTATTTTGTGCAGTTTCTTCAAAAGTGGGTTTGAGAAAATAACATAATTCAGTGATTTGTGTTGTGTAATGGCATAGTAACAGATTGTGCGACTGACTTATTTAGGCAAAGGGTAGACTCTTCAGACACTCTGCTAGTGGGCCATTTTGTCAATTGGATGTTCAATGTTAATTTAGAATTTAAATATAGTATTTTATATTTCTAATTTTTTAACACTAAAAAAATGTTTAAATTTAAATTAAATTTTTATGTGAAACATTTAAATTCAAAATATTTCTTATTTCAAAAATTAAAAGGAAGAAAAAAAAATCTTGATCTAATTTGTTCTTGATATATTTCCATACTCAACAACTTATAAATGAATTACTTTTATTGTGTTTGTTTCTACCTTTATTTTTATTTTTGTTTTTATATTTAAATTCATTAAAAAATTGTTTGATGAGTTTTTAGTTTTTGGTTTCTATTTTTTAGTTTTAGCTTCTTCCAATTTTTAAAAATTATGAAAATAAAAAAATTTCTGATTTTGTTTTTCTATAATATGATTTATTATAAAATAAATAAATAAAATTTAATATATTAATTTTAAATAAGAATTATAAATACTTTGATTTAATGTTATATATAATTTTTCTTAGTTATTGTCGTGATTTAAATCAATTTATCTAATAATTTGATAAATATAATTAAATTAAAAATATCTTTAACATGTACAAATTCCAAATAAAATTTGATTTAATAATTGAAATAAATATTAATTTGTAAATAAAATTTAATTTTAAATTATTTAGTTTAATAAAATAAAATAATTTTATCAATAAATTGTTAATAAATATTGTATAAGAGACTAAAGTAGTTTTATTTAATTAAAAATAATTTATATTTAAATTTTATCTAATATGTAATTATTTTCAATAATAAAAATATTAATATATTAATATTAACAATCAAACATGTTTGTTGTTTTTATTTAAAAGAAAAATAAAAACTATAATAAAAAATAAAAATGACCCTTTATAGATCAACATATTTACTTGGTTAATGCAAAACATAAGTGAGATCGAGTAAACGCTCACTAATAGAGCAATTCTCGGAGTAATATGGTATAACAAGTGGCATTAGAAAGTAGAAAATTTTTAAAATTTTGTTTAATTTAAAGTTGGAATAAGGTGTGAAATTCGGTTTAATAATCCGTTTAGATCAATAGAACCATGTCGTGTAATTTTTGTTTTCCTAACACTTAGCTTTAGTCAAATCCTCCAAGTCTCATCAATTGCAAAATACTTATTACAAGTAGTTTTATAACTTTTTTTACTTCACATGTGATATAAAGTTATGATTTGAACTTAACATTTAACAAAAAGTTTAACTAAGTTTTCTTTTTATCTCAATTACCACTTTATCTAATGAGGAGTAAAATTGGTAATAGAGATAACGTAAGAACATATTTAGACTTTTGTGAAATGTTAGCATGAAAATAAGAAACTATTCTTTAAATTATATCAACGTCCTATTGTCTAGTTATGATGTCATATAAATTAAAGTACTAATTCATATACTAAAATTGATTTAAAACTTAATTTTTTATGATATAAGGTACTACCATTACTATTTTACAAATGTTAAAGAATAGTGTAGCGTGATATTATTGAAAATTGTAAAGATTAATTTAAATCATTTTAAAAATTTTACGGGATTATTCATAATTTTTTTAAAAAAATTACAATTCATACCTTTTTTTTTTGTCAAGTCACTTGGTATCCAGTGTCATAGGGGCAATCGACTAGTCCGGATTCGAGCCAGGTAGGACCCTTGTGAGGTGGCGAAGCTCTCCCTCACGAGTTTTAAAGCGACTCTATTCCTAAGACTCAAACTCGAGACCTTGGTTAAAGATAGAGGAACCCTTGCCACTCCACCACAGCCCTCGTAGGTAAAGAATTCATACCTTTTGACTATCTTAAATAATAATAAATGTATACAATTATGAACAAATTTATGTATTAAGCTAATGAAGAAAAATTAAAATTTTAGTTTAGTTAAAATTAGTAAAATGTTGTCTTCGTAAATCTTTAAGGTACTAAAACCTAATGTTTTGTATTTTATTCTGCACTGGTAAGTACCGACAAAAAACAGTACGAGGTAGAGGGGGGTTGGTACTGAGAGTAAATGCCGGTAAGTATCGACATTTTTCACTTGGTACCTGTTGGTATTGTCGGTATTTAAAATACTAGCTGAATACCGGTTGGTACAGTAAGTTTTACATAGTTGAAGGACGAAATTGCAAAAAAAAATTTCAAACATCCCCTCCTCACCCGACTGTCCTCTTCTTCTCTCCCACAATTTTTTTCCTCTCACATCTCACTCACTCTCTCTCATTCAAGCAACACCGACGACTCTCCCTCTCTTCTCCGGCGACACCACAGGCCCACCACCGGCGGCTCTCTCTCACTTTGCTCTCTCCTCCCACATTTTTATTTCTCTCTCTCTTGACCACCACACTTGTGGCTTGCCACGAACACCAATGCCACCAAACCACCCCTGACGCCCCACCAGCTCACCCACCACTCTTGGAGTCTCAAGCCTCCTCCTTCACGCTAGATCCAAAATAGATCCAGATCTATTTCCAACCCAACCTGCTCATTGAAATTATTGTTGAATACTTGAATTCTGAAATAATTGGGTATGCAATTATGACTTTATGTATGTTCGTGAATTGTGAATGGAACTGTTGGTGTGTTTTGTAAATTGTAAAAGAAATTTGTGAGTTTGTTGTTACATTACTTGTTGTGTGGACTATGGAATGGAACTGAAAAAAGAAATTTGATTCATTGAGGTTGTTTGCTTTCATCCATGGAAAGAGCACCAGTTTAATACAATCAAACTTAAGTTTTTTTGACAATTGTTTATCATAAAATATGTTGCTGTAGGACAGAGATAAAGTTATTAATTTAGAGTTGAGTTAATTGACATAAAATTGGCATAGTAAATAATGTGACATATTCAAATTATTTATCTAAATTGGCATGCTAAATAATGTGACATATTGAAATTTATATCTTATCTTATACTAATAAGATAATTACATATTTATTTATACGAGATTAAATTATTTAATATAATTACTTTAATACTTTTACAATTAAGTTATAAAGTTTAAGTCATTTAAAATAATAGACTTAAACTTAAAAAAAAAAGTCAGAATCTAAACAAATTTTAGTAAATAATGATTGGCATCTATTTTGTTTGTTGCCTAATAAAATTATAAGTTTACAAAAAAGTAAACGTTATATATATGCATCGAGAAACACATTTTAATTATATTTGTTGCCTAATAAAATTATAAGTTTACAAAAAAGTAAACTTTATATATATGCATTGAGAAACACATTTTAATTATGATTAAACAATTTTTTATATTAATTGTGGTTAGTATTTATATGTGAAATATCTGAAAATTATTGTTATTTTATATTAATTATGATTATTATTTTTAAAGACAGAGTTAATATAAACTTATAAAGTATACAGTACAAATGTACAATATAAAAATGAACTATTTTTAATTTTTAAAAAAATCATGATTATTTTATAAATTTAAAAAATTATTTAAAATAGTACTCAATATTAACTGGTACTAATACAATATTATATCATAACTCAATTTGATAACAAAACCGATTAGCAACTTTGCTAAAACCTAGTAATTCTATTTTCATGATTAGAAAGAATTGGAACGAATTGCAGTACAAGATTAAATCTCTAGAAAAAGTCGTCCAGGCCCAATATAATCCTAAGTGGGCCTAAGTTAAGCAAGCGGCGGCCCAGATTGGACATCATACACGCCCACCAACTTGCTAAAATTAGAAAGAGGCGTTCTTAATCATTAAGCAATAGATAAAAGAGAGGAGGGAGGAGGGAGGAGGGAGGAGGAATGGACGGCCCCCCGGCAAACGATTGGTGCTCAGTGTGCCATGGACATTTCAACGTTCCTTGTCAGGCCAATTGCTCTCATTGGTTTTGTGGTATGTTGCTTATGTAGTCTTCTCTATATTCAGTTATTGCCCACATTTGTTTTATCTCGTTCCTTTGATCAAGAAACTTTGAAGAAAAGAATCGATCAAGTTCTCTTCTTTTCTGAGGATTTCTATGATTTATCAACTTCCCTTTTTAACATTTTACTTTACCTGATAAAATTCAACTTCTTTTTTATCTCTCTCGTCACTTTTTAAGGGGATTGTATAATGATGGTATGGCAACATGGATCTGCAATACAACCCTGTAAGTGCCCGCTGTGTCGTAGACAGATAACTTTGATAGTTCCTGGTGAAGCATCATTGAGGCAACGCCATAGCCCTCAAGTTGCTGAAGTTCTGGGCAAGATTGAAACTTATAATCGGCTATTTGGGGGACGCAGCAATGGACTTGTTCAGGTATGCTTGATTTAGCCTGTTTTTGTTTTTACGATGTGGTAGCTGATTGTTATGGGGTCAACTTACTGGAATCTCTTAATCACAGAGATTGCAAGACCTTCCTTTTCTTATTCGGAGATTGGTACGAGAGATGATGGATCCTCAGAGGTCACTTCCTCTTGTCATCAGGGCACGTGTGTATATTTCAGTAAGTATAATCTGCAACTCTGCTTCTAATATCTTTTCATCCGTTCTCCTCTTTCCACCAACATTGTCTTGATTTTTGAATTTTTGACAGTTGTGTGGCATTCTGGTCGATGGCTTGTTATACAGATAAAAATTGAACCTTTTCATTCTTTTAATGATTGGGAAAACAGATTCTGGTTTTCATAAGATGACAACTTAGGATTCGTAATAGTAAGAAGTGAACACGAGCCCTAGGCTTCCTATTCCCGACCTAATTTTTACTTGAACTTTAAACACTGGTGTCTGGTGCTCATACAATTTCTGTATTACTTCAGCCATTTGAAGCATGCTTAAGGTTAGTTGAATATCCAGCTCTATCATTGATTTCCCTGCAATAGTACATGTGGTTGATGGCTTGTTATAAAATAAATGCTAGCAATCGAAGAAATGGTAAACGATCGACACAGAAAGAGAGGGATACACAGAAAGAGAGGGAGATTGAGAGACAGAGAGACAAGAATCAGCAATAGAGAGAGAATGATTCCATAACAACCAACATGACCTACAATTGTTGTCAATGTACGAATATATGCTATTCTGATGCTACGATTCTGTAATTCCCTGTACCCGCGTACACCCCTTGATCCCTACGTCTAGCTCACGTGCTTCACGTTCACCTGTTCCATTGTTTCCCACTCTAACGTCCTTCGTCTGAATTAACGCTAACAACATTGTCTTGATTTTTGAATTTTTGACAGTTGTGTGGCATTCTGGTCGATGGCTTGTTATACAGATAAAAATTGAACCTTTTCATTCTTTTAATGATTGGGAAAACAGATTCTGGTTTTCATAAGATGACAACTTAGGATTCGTAATAGTAAGAAGTGAACACGAGCCCTAGGCTTCCTATTCCCGACCTAATTTTTACTTGAACTTTAAACACTGGTGTCTGGTGCTCATACAATTTCTGTATTACTTCAGCCATTTGAAGCATGCTTAAGGTTAGTTGAATATCCAGCTCTATCATTGATTTGCCTGCAATAGTACATGTGGTTTCTCCCAAGTCCAGGTTTCTGTGATTATGAATCCTACCATTAAATAGTGGAAAAAATCAAGATGTACTCCTTCAAGGAGGATTTAGAATTAATATGGATTGCCTTAAAAAGGTAATAGAGTGACAGTGAATCCTTGAACGGCAACAGGTGTAGGGTTTTTTTTAATAGTATGTGCCCATAGTATATGTTGCCTGCTTTGTATATTATCATCCCAAAAGGGCCAATGAATTGTGATTTCCTCGATCTGTCTTTGAAATGCTTAGGAACTAGGAATGAAGTTCAAGTACGGAAAAATAATTTGATAATCTCTGAGAGAAGGAACGGTACTATCTTCTATTTAGAAGTTCCAGTGGCAAGCCCAAGTGGTAAGGCAGACGATAGGAGACCATTTTCCCTATTAAAGTCCAAATGCCTCCCAGAAGCCCAGTTAACAAAATAAAATGTGAAACATAGTTTATTGTCATTTTCTTGATGAAACTTGTTGAACTGGCCTCTAGTAACTTAAATGTCTAAATAGCCAATAGTATGATGGTACTCCTCATATTTCTAATCTGTAAAAGGCATACAGGTCTAATATGCCTTCATATATAGCACATTTAGAGGTCTAAAGGTTGCTAAATTTTTTGCTGGCATGATGCTACAGTAAGAAACTTCCGATTGCTATTACAACTTGTGAAGAAGAGTACTTTTAGGATCAGTTTCAAGAGTAGAATTGACAGCAGAGTGCTTTACTTGCTTGTCTTTTCTTTGAACCATAATTTCTATCTCTGTCATTCTTGCATTCCTCTCCCTCTGTTCTATTTCTACATTGTTGTTTTTTTAACCGTTCTATATCGCCCTCTACTGCCCTCATAACATTCCCTTACTTGTAGGTAATTGCCATTTTTGCTTTTCTTGGTACTCCGGCAATGCAGCTCCCATCTCAGTTCTGCATAGGGGCTAAAATGTTATGCTCCCTGTATGAGCACTTTCAGACTTTTTCTTGAATATCTTGGAGATTCTGCTAATTATGCATATACTTGATGATACCCAATCAATTGAACTTTTCTGAAGTGTCAAAGATTTTTGCTTCTCAATAAAATGAAAAATTATGGATGATAAGTGAGGAAATTTCTATCATTCGGTTACATGTTTCTCCTTCTGCATACGTTGGCAACTGTAGCTGGTTGTTTATTGCCAAGATCTTTTTAGGCAAACTGAGGTTGCGAATGAGTAGCATTGAGTCCTAATATGCATGCAGCTTTATGCCTTCTATGGATAGTGATGATTCAATTAGATAGCTTATGTTTTCTTATCAGTTACTGTGAGATAGTCGAGCCTTTGCAAATTATGATCAATGGTAATCATAACACTGGCATGGAACTTCAGATATCTCAGATCATTAAAGTAGCTTTTAATAGTACCTGGTCTCATTTTCTTGCATATAACCATTTATACGTTGAATCCATAGTTTTAACTGAACATATATCAGTAAATGAAGTAAACAACTAAATAAATTACATAAAAACTGCTATATTCAGTCTCTTGTATAGTTTAGTGGTGAACCCTCTTCATAAATATCTTTTATATATGCAGGTCAAACTTGGTATTGTTAAGTATAGAAATTGGCCTGGGAATGAGACCAGGCTTAAACTGCAAGATTATATCTTTTAGTCATGAAGAAATGCATAATTCAGCAGAACTTGATCTGGGCTAGTTATAAGTTGGTATCAGTTTTGCCTTCAATAGTATGTGAACTAGTCTCTTCCTCTCGGTCAAGAATTGATATTTAGTGAAGTGATTTACTTGAAAATTGTTAAATTGTCTTGACTCAATACCTTTCAATATCTGCTCTTATTATATTTCTTTTGTTCAGATGATTCTGAGTGCTATCTATGTTCTGAGCCCTGTAGACCTTATTCCAGAAGGTATGTCCCTGATCAAGACATATTTTATGAAATGGTTTGCCATGTTTGTCTTTGTAGATGAAAACTTGTGATATGCTCAAGAGTTGTTTTGGACTTCAGGAATTCTGGGCATCTTTGGTCTTTTGGATGACTTCTTCATAGCAGTAATTGCCTTTCTTCATGTTGCTGCAATCTATCGGTCTGTACTCTATTACCGCCATGGAGGGTCATGACCTGTCAGAAAAACTGTCAACACAAAAGTGAACCGAAGTTGAGAAGTTGCCCGTATGAAACAACATTTGTAGTGAAGGATGATAGTAATCTGTACATTTGCCAATACTTACTCTTTTATCTTTTAGAAAAAGAAAAAAGAAAGTGAGAGGATAGTAGCAATGTATAGACTCATAGTTATATGCTTCTTGTAGTTGATTGTGCCATGTTTGCATTTGTTCGTGTGCGCCAATTCATTTACGAAAGCACAGAAATCATTTGAGCTTTTAATACATAGTTAGACAATTCAGTTGATAATGTCATGTCATGTTATGACAATGTGGGAAAAACACAGTTCATAGTATGAATCTTTATCCTTAATTAATAGAGATGTTTTGAATGATTTTACTTTATTATTACAAATAAAAAAATGCTAAATTTAATGGAATAAGAAGTGATTTTATAGTTCATCTGCAATATTCACATTATATCAATAAGTCTATTGGAGGCACAGGATGCCAATTAGGACGTATTTAATTTCCCATAATGATGTAATCTCACATCATTAAGGTTGCATATCAACCAATACATTCAATAGAAGTTTAAAGAGATCTTATTTTGGTCGAGTCTCCTCTCTATTGAAATGAGTTATATTTTAGAAACAATTTCTATATTAGTTAGGAGTAATGTTGTTTATTATTAGACTTTTCAAGATCTTGCATAATTGTTTTGACATGTATAAAAATGAAGGTTACTAAAAAATTATTGAATCAAAATTATAAATTAAGAAAAGTTGAAGAAATATTTTTTTTAATATTTAAACATTGTTTAAATATAAAATATGTTTAAATAATATTTACTATGACTAAAAAATAATTGCCTTACATTAATTTATAATTATTGATGAAAATTTTGAATTTTTAATTACATAAAAATTAAAAATTATTTTAAAAGATCTAAAACAATGTCTATTATTTATAAGTATATCATATCAATATTAAAATGAATAAAAGGTTGATACCATATTCACAATTTTAATTATATAAAATGGATATATTTTTCCCAAAATAGATATCGGAAATTATTGAGGCTGGTATTACTCAGGGCCCTCAAAGCAAATATCTAACCCGAGGATGACAATTTGAGTTCAGCCTTAAAGCTGCTCACTGTGCTTTCCTTCCTTTAGCTCCTCCCTAGCAAGTCTCAGAAGTAACTGACATGGGTGTGGCATCAAACCCCTCTCTCACATTCTCATTTACCACCACCACCTTACCCACTAGGTCTGCTCTTCATCAAAGCAACCACCGGCGTGCTCTAGCCGGCTCAAAGCCCTCTTCTTTTCGTTCTTCTGTAAGGTCTTCAATGTCTTCCTCGTGCGTAACTGGTTCTGGATTGCATGGAGTTAGCTTGCTCATCTTTTCTCTTGATATAGTTTGTAATGATCATATGAAATTTGGGTTGCCTTAATATTTCATGTTTAGTGGGTAAAACTTCTTTCTTTTGGTTTATCTTTGCTCAAGTGTTCGACTTTTGACTGGAGAGCTTCAGTTTATGATCAGAGAATATACAATTTGGATCCTTCGAGATCGTTAAGAGGCTCTATTGCCCACAAAGTTTGTTGCAGCTTATTGAAAGTTGAAGAAGACGTAAACGACGAGGCATGCGAGTTGGTGAGCGGCTCAGAGGTTTCAATAGGGGAGGGTGTTGATACCATAGGCGCTTATTTGTTCAAGGCCGTCAAGAATAATAATGGAATTGGGATTCTACTCTTGTCTGATGTTTTCGGGTTTGAAGATGCTTTTACAAGGGACTTTGCATACCGTGTTGCCTGTAATGGCTACAAGTATGTTGCTTTAACCTTCATGTTATCACCTTGCCTTGCGAATTCTTTGTTTCTCCTTTTATTTTTCCTTGTCCATCTTCCATCTCGCAGCTGGATTGGGAAAATTGCACATGGAAGATTACAAAGATAAACGCCTTTTTTATATAGTTTTTTGAGATAGCATGAAGCATAAATTATGCATACCATTTTCTCATTCATAAACAAGCATCCTCCACTGTAAATGTTGGATCAGCTTCCGGGAAGATTGACTATCCAATCCTGCATAACTTTCTTCACTCATTGAAAACTGCAGTGTTTTAGTACCGGATTTATTTCGTGGGGAACCATGGTCAGTGGACCAGCCAAAAACTATGTTTGAACAATGGATAGCAGAACAAGAACCCCAGAGGGTTGCAAGTGATATTGATACATCAGCAAAATGGCTGGTTGATGAACTCATGGCTGCAGGAATCTCAAAGAAGCTTGGCATCATTGGATTCTGCTTTGGAGGAGGCAGAGTGCTAGAGGTGCTATCCAGAGACCAAGGAGCTTATTTTGGAACTGGAGTCTCTTTTTATGGTACCAGGATGGACCCATCTATATCCTCTAACATAAAAGTTCCTGTATTATTAATTTCAGGAGACAAGGACCCGCTCTGTGATGTCAGTATTTTAAAGGATATTGAGAAGGGCATTGGTAATGGTTCAAAAGTTCTTATCTTTGAGGGAAGAGGCCATGGATTTGCACATCATCCCAACTCTCCTGAAGAAGATGAAGATGCAGAGCAGGCTTTTTCAGCTATGAGAAATTGGCTTCATGATGGACTGGTTCCAAAAGAATAAAAGGAGGTTCATCAAGTTCCAAGTTTTAGGTTGCAGTGGCCTGCTGTAGGTTTATCGTGATTGGCGCTGCAAGATCTTGAGGCACTCTAAGGTGTTCTATCATCAGATCATGTGGCAAACGACTGTATATGGATCAATATGCAGGCATCTTTCTGAATTATTATTAAAGGTTTTTTACAAATAGTAGTTGAGTGTCCAGTGTGTACAGAATTAACCTAGTGTCCTAATCTATTTGTGGTTGGGGGTTGCGGTATGTCAGTTCTATGTTGTAACTTCAAGGCTGTTTTGTGACTAAGAAACACAGTTTCTGGCCTGTGTTGATACTATGGAAAAATCTAATAATAGATAGTAATAACTGTTGTACCACAAACCGTATCACTTCATTAACAGCATCATGGTTTGAGTTACAGCAGAAACTGATAATGGCGCAGCTCATGCACGGCAAGTTTGCAATGAAGAGTGTAGGAAACCAACATTACTGGAAATGAGTAACGCTTGTTGGGTGCTCTTATCACTTTGTTCATTTAGTTTTTCGTCCAATGATGTTTAGCATTTAAGGCACGTGGAAACTTCTTGCAACTAAAACCTCAAATTCCATCGCGAAGTTCAATGGCATTAGGACCCTCTGATCTCAAATGTGCATCGTGCAACTACTTTCTCTAAGATTACCTTAATAGGAAAACTCAAATTGCTAACACGGTACAATGACATCTTTCTTTGTCCCAAAGAGAAACTTTGCATTGCAAAACCTGCATGAAAATGGAGGTTGAGCAAACCTCGTGGAGTTGTCAAAGCAATTATTCATTTCTCCATCTTTCTTCCCTCATACAACCATCGGAGCAGGTAATTAAGCTAGTGATTAGTGAAGGTCAATAGATCCTCGACAAAAATACAGTACATAAGGTTGACAGTATCTATCAGAAAAATGCTTTTGCTACAACTTTTAGTGTCATCTCGGAGAAAAAGGTGACAATAATGTCAAGCTTCAGGAAAAGTTCGCGCTGTAATGAACTTGGGATGAGGCTAACCCCGAAATCAGCTATCAATCCTGGCCTGCCTGAAAACACAGAGGGCAATACGTAATCTTAATTATCAACTAGACTTGTATCATGAAAATGATAATAAATTTCATAACTTATTTAAAAATATAAAATAAAATCAATAATGCTCTAAAGTAGTCTAGGATAGATTGCAGATAACTGTCAATTCAGCACATCAGAATTTCTTGCTATTGCTAATGCAGATTGTATGGGAAACAATCACAATATTCCTATGCCAAAATTACTATAGTTCCTTTTTATCCAAAAAATCCTAGTATTTCATCCATATTCATAGCCTAATTTCCCTTGCAAGTTAATCTAATGCAAACATTAATAAGAAATATATTGCTCATGAATGAGGCACGTGGAAACCAAACAGATTTAATCTAAGAAACAGGATAAAAATTTGCTGCCTTGGTGTCACAAACAAATGTAGACCAAAAGAGCACACCCAAATAAAATGGTGAAGAAGAACATCTAGCATCCCCAGCTACCAACCTATATGCTGAGGGAATTCTGGGTTTTGGTCGTGTGTAAAGGTGGAAACATTGGCGATGAAAGTAAGCAGTTTGGTGATTAGACCCAGGTATGGGAAAGATTAAGTTTTCCCCTCATTTGTCTCTTTCACAAGCTCTGAAAGGAAACTTGATGTTTTACAAAATATTGCTTCTTTCTTGTCATTATACTATAAAAACAAGATCTAATTATGAGCAGAAAAGGTCATGTCAAATGAAATATGCAGCCGCCCACTTGCCATAGCAATGTTTAGATACCATTTGGTCAAATCGTTCCGAGGTATCCACCAGGTTCAAAACTTTATAGCTGCATGAGATCAGTAATTATATATATACTTATGTCTTCTAATGTATGAATAAAAAAAAGCATGGACACTCAAATACAATGTTTAAATTGTACTCTTTTTGCCACCCTGTCACCCAAGTATCTAGCATCCATAAGACGGTGCATGTGTTCAGTAAAATTTAGTTCCACAACATGGCATTGATAGCATATTGGACACCATTAGTAGGAAGCTCAATTGCATGGCATTGATATCATATTGGACACCATAAGTAGAAAGCTCAATTGCATGGCATTGATATCATTTTGGATACCATAAACATAAACAAAATATTCTTAAATCCAAAGACTGCAACAAAAGTTAGAGAAAATCATGCCTTGACCTTTTGGTTGCTTCTCTCGTTACATTTAAATGTTCTATCAGATTGCCCTAATAAAGCAACATGCACATACTCATGTAACTCTCAAGATATATTCAACAAGTAATTAGTTAACATTAGGGCTACGCTAATGAAAGTTTATTATGTAAACATAGGCTTTTGTCAATATGGCATGCATAGATGTCATTTTTGGCAAACTTGCAGGCAGTGAATTGGCATGAACCTTATGGATACAATTCCAACAAGTTATAGAATATATACATGTTGAGAAACAATCAATAGTACAAGCAGAGATTGAAAAGGCAAATTCTTTACAGTTCATGTAGAGACAATTCATTACCTGGGGAGCAGGGGTATCTACCACCTTTGGAGATGATAACTTCCCAGGTGATCCGTATAAAATCTGTGAGCATTCTGTATAGGCAGATCCAACACCCACTCCTGCTGCGAAAGCTATAGACGCCCAACGGGTCACTGGACTCCCTAGATGAAAATGGATATAGTGATCAATTGAACGCTAAGAAGATGGGAAAACACTCACTTATAGAGGACTGCAACACATGCACAGATTTAACATCAAGTTATGACATATAAATATATATATCTATATATACAGGATGCCAAACATTTTCAACATCAATCTTGCAAATATGACATGTTCTCTATTTGAAATGCAAAGGGTTCAACTAATTCAAATTACATCAAAATGACGTAAGTAAATATTACTAAAAAACCCCTGAAATTAATTTATTTTTTCACATCATCAATATATGAATAGCACATCTGTTGGTTTACCAATTATTAGAACTAGCGAAAGAATTGAAAATACTTTATTTTTCTGCAATGGCATCCCATGCCATTTTCAAATCATCAAAGGTTGGGTGACTCACGCAATTCACAATCTCATGAATGATGTCGTCTCAATTTCAAGGAAGATTGAGCTCACGAACTCAAACATACAACACTATGACAGCGCCGAAGAACTATAAAGAAATGGAGAAGTGAACAATATTTTCATTCATACCATAAACCAAACCTATAAAACTCCCTAAACATGATCAGAACAGGAAACCTGGATTAATCGACAAAAATAACGAAATTCAGAAGGCAATTAATTAGTTTTTTCATGGAATTAAGCAGCTGCCCGACATTAATGCCTCTGAATTGAAGAGTCAAAGCAAGAAACGAAAAATCACTCACTCGAATATATAATCACAAACACCCATTAAAAACAAAGCACATACACCATGCCACCAAACTCACGAAAAGGAAACCTCAAGCAAGCTTCTGCTTCAAAATAGAAAAAATAACCAAGAAAGAAACAAACTTTCGGGGAACCCAATTATTGCATCCCAGATTTTCCAGGCAATAATGAACAACATATACAATAAATAAAACACCAAGAAAGAGACTGACTGAACAAAAGCAGACCGCCGAAAGCTCCAGCCAAAGATGAGTAGACAAAGCGACGGAGAGTGAGATCGAGACAGGCGTCCCATTTAGCATTATAGTCGACAGCGTCAGCCATTGATTGATTCTTCACAAAAATCCCACTTCAGAATTGTCCTTTCTAAGATTATCTTGGAATTTATATGTATGGGATTTGCTATTTGAAGGAGGGCTTCTTTTTCTTACGGCTATATTGTATTGTTAATTGAAAATTTTCTAAATTAATATCAAAGAACATCGCAGTTATGCATATATTGTAATTATAAATATGTGTGTTTTTAATTATTTTAATTTTTAAAATTATATAAATGATTAATATTCTTCTTTATAAATTAGTAATAAACAAATTTTAAGTTTAATTATCTTTTTAATTCTTTCTTTTCTTCTCTTATAAAATGATATTACCGTAATGAAGATTTAGCCACAAAAGTTAGTGATTTTGTGAAAGACTCTGAAAAGTTTTTAAAAAAATTCATGCATTGACCAATGATTAAAAAACTTAACTGATATGGCCAATTCAACTGTTTAATTTTTTTTGTTCAGTTTTTAATTTTTTGGTTAGATTTATTTTAATAATTTTTGTTGTTAAAGGACGATCAGTTTATTAATTAATCGATCAATTTTTATAAATTAATAAGTTCTTATAAATTGAAATTAGTTAATTAATTTTTATTTAATAATCTTTTTTCAATTAAGCTTTAAATTCTTTTATAGTTAAAGACAATCTTTTTCAATTATATCTCAAAATTTTTAATTTCATTCAATTTTTAGTTAATTTTATGACTGTCTAATATTGATTGTACCTTTTAAATTTTAATATCTTGTCTTATCGGTTTAATTTTCAATCCAGTTTTTAAAATATTGCAAATAATAATGTTCATATTGCAAGAATCTACCCTTTAAGGCTTAACAAGTTTAATTGATTTTTATATTATGTCCTTGACATAATATGTTTTTAGATGAGCAGCCTAAATTCATTGTTAAATAGTTAAATCCTAAATAAGAAAAGTAAATTCAAAGTACTTGTAAATTTTTGGTAAATAGTAACGAATAATACCGGAGTAAGATTGAAGATAGATAGCATCTGAATAAGGATAACGAAAGTCCATAAAGCTTAGATTCCAGAAAAGCTCCTCGATGGGGATCGATCGATGAAGAACGTGTGTCAAGGAAGCAAAACATTTATGTGTGACCAAAACATCTTTCTTGCACAACACATTACTCACAATTGTCTTCGTCTTCCACTCTGACCATAGTAAACATAATATATGAAACCTCTGAAAGACATATATCTATCGATCTATTAAGTCAAACCTAAATTTATGATAGTGTTTGTAAAGATTGGTTCCTCTTTGCCTTATCTTTGTTGATTAGTTTTCTCAATGATTCAGAAACTTCTGTTGATATATGTTTTCTAAAACATATAAACAACCAATCAATATGTTTGTTGTTGCATTTTATTTTTAAAGGAGAGAAGGAGAGGGTCTTGGACCCATTTGAGATCAACTCCTTAATATCCGATAATCTTTACTTTGGGCTTTTTTATTGGACTCAAATTTATAAATGACATGAGTGGCCACTAAATAATCTAACAATTTTCCACGTGGTCCATGTTACGACTTAGCGATTCAACAATAAAACTTTAAGTATGTACGATACATGGAATCGATCAAGTCATTCTTAATTGAATTAAGATGATGAGATCATGCGGTCACAAGTTATACAACATGATTTCTTCCAGGTATCACATAATTAACTCAACTCATAAAACTTTAAGTGGGTGCTTCTGTAATTGTTATCTCACATAAATAATTATTGTATAGAACATAATATGGATAACAAATAAGTGAGCAAAAATATAACTGTAATTGAATTCACAAGTGTCATAATAATTTGAGCAAAACAATTATATGTATATAAACATGTTAGAACGCTATGCTGAAAAGGACTTATCTAAAATGCTCATTCGTTCAATATGACCAATAAATATTTTGGGTAGTAAGCCTTTAGTTAACGGATCCGCTATCATTAGATTGATACCAATATGCTCAATTGATACTTTATGTTTTGGCATTTCTTCTTTCACAGACAAGTACTATAAATCCATGTATTTCGCACCCTTTGAATACCTATCATTCCTAGAGAAGAAAACGACAACGGAATTATCACAATAAATTCTTAACGGTCTATCTATACTGTCGACAATGTCAAGACCTAAGATAAAGTTTCGTAACCACAATTCATAAACCATGGCCTCAAAACACGTCACAAATTCGACCTCTATAGTGGAAATAGCAATGACAGACTGCTTTCCACTTTTCCATGAAACTACTCCTCCAGCTAATAGGAACATATAACAGAATGTAGATTTTCGCGAGTCTACACAACCGACATAGTTTGAATCCAAGTAACCTATCACTTCGACATGGGTTGATTTTTTAAACGTGAGCATATAGTCCTTTGTGCCTTATAAATATCTAAGAACTTTCTTTGCAACTTTCCAATGGTCCATTCCAGGATTGCTTTGATATCGGTCTAGCATTCCGACAACAAAACAGATATCTGGTCGAGTGCATGTTTGAGCATACGTTAAGCTCCCAACGACTGACACATAAGGAATAGACTCCATTTCCTTAAATCATTTTGTGAACATTGCATTTGACTAAATTTGTCCCCCTTCTGAATTGAAACTATCTCGGCGAAGTACTTTTCTGTTTAAAATTTTTCTAATACTTTCTCGAAATAACCTTTCTGAGACAATCCTAATAATCCTTGTGATCTATCACAGAATAATTCAATTCCTATCATATAGGATGCCTCACCCATATTTTTCATTTTGAAATTATTAGAGAGAAAATTCTTTACATCATGTAATAAAACCATATTATTAACAGCAAGAAGGATATTATCAACATATAGGACTAATATAATGAACTTGCTCATACTAACCTTCATATATATACACCAATTAACAGTGTTTTCTACAAAACCATAAGACGTAATAATATCATTAAACTTAAGATACCATTGTCGGGAAGTTTGTTCAATCCATATATTTTCTTTAATTTACACACTAATCATTCCTTTCCTGTGGTCACGAAACCTTCTGGTTGATCCATATAAACTTCTTTTTCCAAGTCACCATTTAGAAAAGCGATCTTTATATCTATTTGGTGAAACTCTAAATCATAACGAGCCACTAGGGCCATAACAATTCTTAAATAGTCCTTCTTTGAAACTAGAGAGAAGGTCTCTTTATAGTCAATGCCATCATTTTGAGTGTAATCTTTGGTAACAAGTCTGACTGTATACCATTCAATGTTGCCCTATGGTCACGTTTGGTCTTAAAGATCCATTTACAACCCACTTACTTTGCACCTTTCGGCAACTTAACCAATTCTTATACATTGTTGTCATCCATTGACTTTAACTCTTCTTTCATAACATTGAACCATTTTTCAAAATTATTACATTCTATAGCTTGTTTGAACGAGACTGGATCCTGATCAATGCTCAAGTCACATTCATGTTCAAGTGAGTAAACTTCATAGTCACTTGAAATAGCTGGTCTTTTCTGCCTTACAAACCTTCGTAATGCTACTTCTTGTGGCATCATTTGATCATTGTAACTTGAACATCATTAGCTGGTTCTTCATTAATATGTTCAATTTGTGGAATTGGAACATTAATTTGTTGTTCCAATATATTGCGTATCCATGATGCAATAAGAGGAATAACAACTTATGGGATCATATTTGATGTAGTAGTTTGTACTCAACTCTTGTGAATATCCACTTTTCACGGTTCTCCACTCCTACTAACTGGACCATTCTCAATGAACCGAGCATTATCAAACCTAATTATTCTCGTACTATGATTAAGAAAATAAAATCTATACTCTTTTGAATTTTAGGGATAGCCGATGAAATAACCACTAATAGTTCTCACATCAAGCTTCTTTTCATGTGGATTATACAACCTTATTTTTGTCGGACAACCTCAAATGTGAAGGTGTCGTAAACTAGGTTTCCTTCGTGTCCACAATTCATAAGGTGTCTTAGGAACTGCCTTAATAGGAATTCTATTAAGCAAATACGTAGCGGTCTTTAATGCATGCATCCACAATGATAAAGATACAATACTATAACTTAAAATACTCCTAACTATATCCATAAGAGTACGATTCAGCCTTTCAATTACATCATTTTGTTGCGATGTACCAGGCATTGTGTATTGCACACATATGCCTCAACTTGCAAGAAACTTTACAAATAGACTTGGACATTGTCCACTTTCATCAAATTTTCCATAATATTCATCACCTCTATCATACTTCATTATCATTACTTTTCTATCTAACTGCATTTTTATCTCATTAACAAACACCTCTGGGATGTCCATAGATTGAGACTTCTCATTTAGCAGATAAATATAACCATATCGTGAGAAGTCATCAATAAAGGTAATGAAATATTTTTTGTCAAAATTTTCATAATATTCACCACCTCTATTAGAATTCACTATCTTTACTTTTCTATCTAACTGCCTTTCTATCTCATTAATGAACACCTCTAGGATGTCCACAGACTAAGACTTTTTATGTAACAGATAAATATAATTAAGACTTCTTATGTAGCAGATAAATATAACCATATCGTGAGAAGTCATCAATAAAGATAATGAAATTTTTTCACCGCCCCAAGAAAGAACATTGATATATGTTTGGTTTGCTTACCTTTAATACAATCCACACATATTTCTCAATCAGCAAAATCCAATTGAGATAAGATTTTATTTTTCACTAACTTCTATACCCTTTCCTTGGATATATGACCTAATCTTTTATGCCACAAAAAAGCAGAACATTTCTTATGTGCACTACATTTATTTCCTATAATATAATCAACATGAAACAGAGATTTAGCAAAATCAACATCAAGATTGAAACGATATAAACAATCAATTAAAGTACCAGAATCATAATAGTACTTGCGTTTATATAAAGAAAACATAGGGTTTCCAATCTTAAAGTTAAAACCATCATCATCTAAATTCCTAGCACAGTCAGGAACATAAAGACATTTTTTAAGATCCAGGAGACACGCAGTGTCTAAGATCAATCTGTACGTACCAATGTCCTCTATTCGTGCCTTCATTTTGTTCCCCATATACAAGAACTTTTCAGTTCCATTTATGGGCTAGATTGAAAAGAATCCCTATTTAACATGTGACACATAAGTAGTTACACCAGAATATAACCACTAGGTATTATTAAGCACTTTAATAAGATTTGATTCAAAATATACTGAGACATAATATGTACCTTTCTTTTCGAACCAAGCCTTTCTTTTAGGGCAATCCTTCTTAAAGTGACCAGGCTTTTTGCAGAAGTGACACCTTTTATCTTTATGGATTCGACCCTCATTAACTTTGTTGAAATCTTTGTTCTTATCTTTGCCTTTCTTTCCTGGTTTGTTCTTGCTGCTACTAGCTCCTTGATGAAACGTGAGATGAACGGAGTGTTCCTTCATTTTCTTCAATCTCCCTTCCTCTTGAACCATCATGACTTTAATCTCTTGAAGGCTCCATTTTCTTTAATGGTGTTATAATTCACCTGGAACTAGCCGAACTCAAAAGGAAGTGAGTTGATAATGAACTGTACAAGGAAAGACTCACTTACATCCATACCCATGGATTTCAGCTTTGCAGCTAGATTTGACATATGTGTTACATGATCATGAATAGGCTATGACTAGTTAAACTTTTTGGTCGTCAACTCACTCTTTAAAGTCCCTCCTATGGACTTGTCAGCTATATCAAATTGGGAGTATTCCTTAAGCTTCAACATGAACTCCTTTGCATTGTCCGTTCTAAGCATTGATGGCTTTACATTTTCGACGATCATCATTCTCATCAAATTCAAACTCAGCCTGTTAGACCATTCCTAAGCCTTATAATAAGACTTGTCAGCTTCAAAACTAGTCTCAGTTATGGCTATGGACCTTGCGTCTGAAACTATAGCCAAGTCCAAATCCATTACACCCAGTTGGAACTGGATTTGTTCGGACCAATTCGGATAATTCAGACTATTGAACTTCATTAAGTCATTTCTTAAAGCGAACAAATTAGTAGATGCTGCAAATACAACATATAGCCCACACATTAATGCTTTGAGTAGACTTAAATGGATTCAAACTAATAATAACTTTAATTTTGTATTTAAATTCTCTTTTGGGTGATATTTAAGTACATAGTTGTAACCTATAATGATGCCAATAAAATTTACTATAATGGACAATCAATCATATTATAGTCAACTTGCATGTTATCATTAGATATACAATCATATTAAACAAAAAAATGTTAACAGGTCCCTTTAATGTCATTAATTTTAAGTAATGGTCCACCTTTGGGTGACCTCTTAGCGTTATATTTAATAATCTCAATTGTTCAGTTCAACGTATATTTCCTTTTAGCATCATATCATAATGAACAATTGAAACATCCACAATTAAATGATTAATATTTTCAAGCTAGGCCACTTTGGTGACTAACAAGCTTTCCATACAATAAACTTTTAATTGGAAAATTATCATACATGACAAAATTTAATTTAATTAGTTTGATTACTTTGGTGACTAATAAACTATTCTAAATTACCATAATGTCATGTAGCACATTCAACATATAATAATAAAATGTAATTACAAGCATGACATAATATAAATGGTTAGAGTACCAATTAAAACATAATATGACACAAATTTATATTATGCATAGCATGTTGGACCCTGAACTTTTCTTGGAGATTTGATTTATTAAATGAAAATTAAATGAGGAAATATAGTATGATTTCTTGAAATAAATGAA
>JAOTAX010000196.1:6178143-6201059 GCA_025629825.1 Erythroxylum guanchezii | reverse complement strand
CACCACAACCTTCCGTAGTGATGAATGGAAGGTGTCAAAGGGAGCAATGATTGTAGCACAAGGAAAGAAGAATGGTACTCTCTATCTAACAACTAGAGCATGCTATTGAATTGCAGTTGCACAAGGGAATGGAGATTCAAACTTGTGGTACCAGAGACTTGGTCACATGAGTGAAAAAGGAATGAAGTTAATGCATTCATATGGAAAATTATCAGGTCTACCGTCAATAGAACTTGATATATGTGAAGACTACATTCTTGGAAAGCAGAAGAGAGTTAGCTTTCAAACATGTGGTAGAACGCCAAAGAAGAGAAACTTGAGCTCGTGCATTCTGACGTTTAGGGGCCAACAACTACCCCATCCATTGGTGGAAAGCACTACTTCATGACATTCATTGATGATCACTCCCGTAAGGTGTGGGTTTACTTTCTGAGACACAAATTAGAAGTATTTGATTCTTTCAAGACATGGAAGGCTATGGTTGAAAATGAAATGGGTCTCAAGATAAAGAAGCTCAAAACTGACAATGGTGGAGAATATGAAGACATTAAATTCAAAAAGTTCTGTTACGAGCATAGAATCAGAATGGAAAGAACCGTGCCAGGAACGCCACAACATAATGGTGTAGCGGAGCGCATGAATCGAACTTTAATGAAAGAGCTAGAAGTATGCGGATGCAATCAGGTTTACCAAAGTAGTTCTAGGCAGAAGCAGTCAACACAGAAGCTTATCTCATCAACCGAGATCCATCAGTTCCATTGGAGTACAAGATACCAGAGGAGGATTGGAGTGGAAAAGATGTGAAACTTTCACACCTCAAGGTATTTGGCTGTACAACATATGTGCACATCAGTGATCAAGGCAGAAATAAACTTGATCCAAAATCCAAGAAATGCACATTTATTAGCTGTGGCGAGGATGAGTTTGGGTATCGCATTTGGGATGATGAAAACAAGAAGATCATTCGGAGTAGAGATGTGGTCTTTAATGAAAAGCTGATGTATAAAGACCGACATGCATAAGAGAAAGTCCCTTAGAGAGACCCTGTATTTGTTGATATCAGCAATATCCCAAATTCTCCAGTGAGGCAAATGGAAGTAAATCCTTAATCAGAGGAATCTGTTTAAGAAGAAGCCCAGCCTGAATCACCACAGGCCACCTCTCCTGTTCCTGAGTTAAAAAGGTCTTCTTGACCTCATGTGCCAAATAGGAGATACTCATATTATCTATTGTTAACTGATGAAGGTGAGCCTGAGTCTTATAAAGAGGCATGTCAAACAGAAGATGCCAGCAAGTGGTAGATTGTAATGAAAGATGAAATGAGATCTTTAATCTCCAATCAGACTTGGGAACTAACAAAGTTACCCAAAGGAAAGAAGGCTCTCCACAACCAATGGGTATATCAAGTCAAAGAGGAATTTGATGGTTCCAAAAGATACAAAGCTCGGTTAGTAGTCAAAGGGTTCCAGTATAAGGAAGGAATAGACTATACCGACATTTTCTCCCCTGTGGTGAAGTTTAATACCATCAGAACAATGTTAAGTATTGTTGCAAGTCAAGATCTCCATCTCGAGCAACTTGATGTAAAGACAACTTTTTTTCATGGAGACTTGAATGAGGAGATATTAATGCATCAGCCAGAGGGTTTCGTGGAAAAAGAAAAAGAGCATCTAGTGTGTAAGTTGAAGAAAAGCTTGTACGGTCTGAAACAAGCCCCAAGGCAGTGGTACAGAAAGTTTGATAACTTTATGCATAGGGAAGGATTTCAGAAGTGCAATGCCGACCATTGTTGTTATATCAAGAGGTATCAACCCAGTTACATCATTTTGCTACTTTATGTCGATGACATGTTAGTAGTGGGTCCCAATATGGATGATATTAGAAACTTGAAACAACAATTGTCAAAAGAATTTGACATGAAAGATCTGGGTCTAGCTAAGAAAATTTTTGGGATGCAGATCACCAGAAATAGGCAAAGAGAGGAATTGCAATTATTTCAAGCAGAATACATTAATCGTGTTTTGCAACGGTTTAACATAGCGAATGCTAAACTAGTCAGCATACCCCTTGCTAGTTATTTTCGTCTATCCCAAAATCACCTCAGACAGATGAAAAGCGAGACTTGATGGCGAAGATTCCTTATACTTCCTATTGGGAGCTTAATGTATGCCATGGTATGTACAAGGCCAGACATAGGCCATGCAGTGGGAGCAGTTAGCAGATTCATGGCAAATCCAAGAAAAGTCCACTAGGAAGCAGTAAAGTGGATTCTAAGATATCTTCGAGGCACTACTAAGAAATGCCTATACTTTGGCAAAGGAGAAATAAAAATACAAGGTTATGTTGACTTAGATTATGCAGGTGAAGTTGATAAAAAAGGAGCACCACCAGTTACATCTTCACTGTAGGTACAACAGCTGTGAGTTGGATATCGCAGATTCAAAAGATTGTTGCATTATCCACTATAGAAGCTAAGTACATAGCAATAACCGAAGCTATCAAAGAGATGATTTGGCTTCAGAATTTACAGTTAGAGTTGGGTTTCATGCAGGAGAAGAATGTGCTATATAGTGACATTCAGAGTGCAATTCATCTAGCTAAGAATCCAGCATTCCACTCTAGAACCAAGCATATCGGTGTTTGTTATCATGTCATCAGGTCTTTGTTCGAAGATGAAGTGTTAACACTTAAAAAGATACTTGGAAGCAAGAATCTTGCGGACATGCTAACCAAGGTGGTAACAATCAAGAAACTGAAGTTGTGCGGAACTTCAGTTGATCTGCAAGAGTGACAAGATTTAGACAAGCTACTGCATCAACCAGGTTTGAAGACATATTGAAATTAGTCTTCAAGTGGGAGATTGTTAGTTTTTTGTAAGGGACTTTGTCCCATATTAAAACTGAGTGAGGGAAGGGGGAGGCTCAACAAGTATAAATAAACCCCCTTCCCCGTTCCATTTATATCCATCCAAAAAAAGAAAACAATATATTAACTTTTAGCTTTCTCCTCCTTTGGTGAGTAAGAGAAATACTAAGAGTAGAAAAATTTTGTGAGTAATTTTGAGGTGTATTGGGGTAAGAGTTTAAGAGTGTGTGTAAACACTAGTGAATTGAGTGTTGAATGTAAACACTTGTAAGTGTTGTTTTTCTCCCTAATAAAAAGGGTGTGCAGTAGCCCCAGAGACATAGGCACAATTTGGCCGAACTCTTTTATCAAATTTTGTGTTGTTCTACTAGCATTCTAGCTGTGTGAAAATAGTCTAATTTCTTAACATAGGGTGCTAAGGTTCTCAACTATGGCTGTACTTTCACTCGTTGTTTTGAGTTTCAGTTGCTCTTGAAAATGATGTTAGATTCAGCAGTTATTAGTAAGGTATGGTGGAATGCAGTCTTGTGCTACCTTTCTTGGTTTAGTTTTTTTTTCTAATTTAAAATAAAAAGTCATGCAGTTGTTGTCGTATTTTATTATTAAAATATTAATTAATTTTATAAATTAACTAAGTAATTAATTTTATTTTAATTTCTTATGCAATATTTATTAACAAATGAATCATCTTTTAAAAAATAAGTGAAAATCTATAATTTATATATATTATTTAGTAACAAATTAATCATATTTTAAATAATTAGTCAAATAAGTAAAAAAATATAATTTATTATATTAAATCTTTAATCTTTAAAACTTTTTTATTAATGAATAATTATTTTTGAAATTTAAATTTTGAGCATTTTAGATACTTCAAATATAAAAATTTTTATTTAAAGTTTAAGTTACTTATAGAAATACAGTAAAATAAAATGAATAATTGAATTATTTATTAAATATTAAGAAATTAAATAATATTTAATTAGTTGATAATAAAATGAAATTATGATAAAAATGAAAAATAAATTTTAATTTTTTAAATTATGAAAATTAGTCAAGGTTAAAATCAATAATAGAAATAAGAAATTGAATCAAATGAATTTATTCATTAAATTTAAAGAATCAAGTAATTGAAAATGTTTTACAGGGAAAATTGTAAGTCCCAGTCGAAATAATCAAATAATACATAAAAACTTATAAATTATATGTATTAAATAAATTGTTTAAGTGATTATATAAAATTAAAAAATTTTAAACTTAGGAAGCTTCGTTACTTGTACAAGTATACTAAGGAGCTTATACATGTGTAATAAGGAGCTTATATAATTTACATTCTAATAACTGGATGATATTGAAGAGAAGGCATTGTTTGAAGATTTTTAGAGAACTTTTGATGACTACTTATATCAATGGTTAAAAAGCTTAACTAATTTTGACTAGTTTAGTCGTAAAAATTTAACTTTTTTATTAAGTTTTTAAATATCTGATTTAATTTATTTTAATAACTATTGTTATTAAAAATCGATTATTTTATTAATTAATTGATTAATTTTTATAAATTAATAAGTTATTATAAAATAAAATAAATTAACTAATTTTTATTTAACCATTTTTAGTTAAACTTAAATTCTTTAATAGATAAGGACATTTTTTAATTATATTTCAAAATTTTAAATTTTATTTAACTTTTAACTAATTTTACGATAATCTATTTTTAATTAAAATTTTAAATATTAAATTTTTATATTACTTATTTAATTTTTGTTCCGATTTTAAAAAATGGAGTTAGGACCATGAAGGTAATATTTACGTTCTCTTAATATAGAAAAAGTGTTGATGCCACTTAAAGTGGGAATAATATGATTGATTGGGAAGACATGATATGATATCACAGATGTTTATTTGGAATTCAAAATATATGACATTTTTTGTTTTTGTGTTGATTGCATGCGAATAATTACTAATCACATGCTTTTCATCCATTAGATCGATTGATTATGAGACAAGTGAAATCACTTGTACTCCAAATTATTGAATGGACAGTAAAAAGCTTTCTCTAACCAATGCCTCTTGGCCTAAGTGGCCAGAAAAACAGCAGAACTATTCACTGAAAAGAACCTTGAAGCAAGTAAAAGTAGCATGTCAAATGTTCTTCATCAAAGTTTAGTGACTGAAGTTAAAATTGGAATCTTCTTCAAACAGCATAATGCGATTGCTTAGTAGTTATTATATAAACTTAGTAGTTTCCAAAGGTAATGAGTCATCACATGTGAACGAAGCAAAGGTTTTAACGTTTAAGAAAAACGTATTATCATTGCATCACAATCAGACAAAATGAATTGATTCACAAAGTCAAAGAAGCCAATGGATGTCAAGTGTAAAGACAGAAGAAGGTTACATCTATTAATTATGAGTTGAAGTGGGCTTGCTGACCAAACACTTCGATTGCAATTTGAAGGATAACTTAAATTGGCTCAGGCAAAGCAACTATGAGTTGGAGTGTTTGACTTAATAATTAGACGAACACTTTTACATACATACACTATTTAAAGTAAGAGGTCTAAATTTTAAAAGGTCTAATAGATATTAGACCATCATAAAATCAATTAAAAATTAAACAAATTTAAAGAATTTAAAAATAAATTGAACCGAAAAGTTGAATAAAAAAATTAGACGGTTCAAAATTTTTACATTAAACTAGCTAAACAGATTGAATTTTTTAATCGTGTAAAATTAGAACAAGATATTTTTGTGTTGAATACAAAATTTACATATGCTTAGTGAGATGAAAACACACTTAATTAAGCTTTAGGTTAATTGTCTTGCTTGCGGAAGCATGAGTAGTGGCTTTAATTATGGTGGCTGGTTATGGAAATGATGACACTACTTAAATTGAACAACCTTTGGCATTAGCTGAACAGTCTTCTGTGGAAAGCGTGAGGTGAGCAGACATTATAATACATATGGGACCTCTCTGCATTAACATCCCAAACATTACGGCTTGCTGTTGGACCTTGTTCATTTAGTTCTTCTGTGGATATGCAGCCATTAACATACACAACCTATGTTTCTAACTTTGAGTTTTTATTTTATAAAAGATGTGTAGAAATCACACCACACTAAATGGTCGAGTGTGGCATTGTTTTGAATTTATGATCAAGATCGGCTTTTTGAACATGAAATCTCTCACAATGTCAGTACCAAACTGGGACTGGGTCACTCCATACCTATCCTTTTCTTCACAAACAGAAAACGGCCAAGGCAGATGAACATGCGCCTGTTCCCTGTAACACAAGCTACCTTACAATGAATGTAGTGCAGAGACATGTAAATTGTGAGCCCCCTGCAGCTTTCTAGGTAATAACAAAGTGTCATATTCCTCCTATATACTGTATTCTAATATAATCAGTTAAAAGTATAAGTCAAGACTCGAGCACTGTCATGTCCTTTTCATCTGAAATTAATAATATAAGCCAAGTAGGTGCACCTGTTACAATTTAGCCTATCATCATGACTGGGAACCTTCTTGTTATGATAGTTTGGTGTCATGACTGTATCCATTCCACGTATAGCTTAGTTGCAAGCTCCTGACCTACATCCCCCTAAATAATGGAAGTAATAAATGGTCCTCATAATTATGAAACATGTTGCCCAGATTCCATGTCAAATGAATAAATTTAACCTTTCCTCAGTTTCATCTGTAGATCCAGTTCTTCCTGCCCTACTCATTAAATGTCACTTATTCTCAGGCGCTAGCACTCGTGAAACACCGACACCAATATTAACTTCAGTGCAAGATACAGTTCAACACGATCGATCACGCCATGAATATAGCACTTTACAGTATATTTTTGGTTTTCTTTATAACGATGAAAAAATCAAGTAGTTGAAACCTTGAAATTATTACTACTAATAGAATCCTTGATAGTTTGATGTGAGCTCAATTCATAATGGAAAAAAGCCCAGATCAAGTGCATTTCTAAAGATTATTTAATTAGTGAACTAAGTTGTGGGAAAGTCATATTTAACGCTATAGAACTCGTCAACTTGTCGATTGCGAGCGTATTAGGAGTTTTATTTTTAACATTTAGAACTTCGTCAAACAATTGGAATAGCACATTAATCAGAAATTAAAGGTTTAACATCGTCATAAATTTAGTTAAAGATTTAATAAAATTAAAAAATTTAAAATATAATTAAAAGAGATTATTCTTGTTCATTTAGTATGTGTATTTAGTATAGTATTAAACAAAGTCAATAGTTATGTTGATATTTGGTATTAAATATTAAAAACAATAATGAGAAATCTTTTTACTCTTATTTAGTTATTACATAATTTATTTTGTACGTAATTAATTAAAATATTTTACATTTTATAAATAATTAATAAAAATTCGATGATTTATAAAATTATTAATTTTTAAATAGTTATGAATGATTTTTATGACAAGAATAAAAAATATCGTAACATATAATTTTGATAATAATATTTTAATAAGATAATATCTTAATAATATTTTGATAATAACTTCTAATAATATCTTTTACCTCAAAATAAAAATGTAGGATTGTTTAGGATTCACCCCTATTATTCTATATTTTGTTTATTATCAGTAATCAAATAACTAAAAGTTATCTTATTTTGCAACTCTTTATTACTCGTTACAAGACCTTGAAGTATACATAATAAAAAACAATGTAATTATTGGAGCCAGATGATTTGTGGATCGTTCAGGCTGCTCAATATTTTGTATGACCACGACGCAGTGTGACATTTAGGCATATATGTATTATGAGCAGCAGCGAATGGAAAATAAGGCAAGCATTTTTGTGGGGTTTTATATTTATCATGTCACAATCAGTCTGCAGGTGCAGGGTCCTTCACGTTTGGTGTTCTTTTATCTTTTAACCAAATCTCAATCCAATCTTCATCTACATAGTTCCTCCATTTCAACCATACATTCAAAGCCATGGTAATATTCTTCACATGTTCTGTGTCATCCTTCTTCTTTCCAATCCAAAACTAGCACCTATTACTACTATTCAAAACCATATCCATATGGGTTCGGTAGTCATCATATCTTACGCGAAATAAATACGCTGATGTCTACCGTTGCCGATGGCGGTCATAGGCTTTTATATATTTTGTCTTGCTAGCCGTGTACACCGCAAATCCCAAATTTACCATAGCTTGTATTTGATCCAGTCTAGGCAATTGATTTCAAATTGTTTTAATCAAGTACGAAACCTCAATTAAACTATATTTACCTCAATTTAAAGAAGTTCCAAAATTATTGATGTATCTAAAATCAATCACTAAGATCATGGTGATGTATAGAGAAGATAAGACTACGCCTATTATGTTGTTTAACATTAACCTGTTCCGGATGCTACCAACTTGCAGGTTTGAGAGGTTAGTAAAGAGACTGTTTCTAAATAACCTATAATTATCATTAGTGATATTTATTGAGATAATCATACCGAACATGGCTAATCTAGATAGCTACGCCAAAATAGATAATATTGTTAGTCAACATCTTTTGGCTATTGTAGAGACTAAGCAATTCTCCAAGTGAATCAAAGCAAGTAATCATCTAGATAATAGCACATATTTCTTGATTGACTCTTAAATCAGATACATATCCCCAACCCTGAATCTGATCTCAGCCCGTTGAAAGGAAAGCCCCTTGCAATTTACATGAAACACGAATTTGATACTTTTCCACGTAAGAACGTGCAGTTCAAGTTGATTCTGTGGGCAGCTACGTTGTAAATGGCGTAAAGGGTATCCATAGAAATAAGAAAGGCAGTTTTCAAGTATGGAATGTGTTGCTAATGATAATTATTGATGGTTGGTAGGGTCTACTAAGGCTGTATTCTTATAAATTATGAAAATGGCTCTTTTTTTGTTTAAGGGTGGGTGGAGATAATGATTAGAGACCAAACCTTTGGATCTCTATTCTCTATCCTTCCTTCCTTTGATAGAGCCAAGAAGAAAAGAACAGAACATGCACAGATCAGAAAACACAACAAAGTTTAAACCTGAGCTCAGGCTCAGCTTTATTGTTACAAGTCTGCACTCTCTGTCACTTTTTGGTTTGTGTGCTTCAACGCATTTACTTTACTGCCGCCTCCTCTATTTCAAGGAAAAGTTAAATGATTGAGGTCAACAGTAAAAGTTAATGAAATTGAATTCCAATGTCTTTTACTGTCAGCACAGAGAATTGAAATGGATGAAAAGAAGCAGATGGACGGGAATAGCAGAGGTTGCTCCTTTTGTACCAGAAAAGCATTTATAGAGATTGGGAAAAGATAGAAAAAGAAAGGACAAGTTAAGGTTTCCAGTCACAGGGCATTGTCCAATGTCTTCATGATTCTCCCTTTTCTTCGCATGAAATCTTGTGTGTGGTTTAGCCTTTACCATTTAACTTTACATTCACGCCAAAACAAAGCAAAGTGTTGTGTATATCCATAGGTGACAAAATATATTGAATGTTATAACAACAGACAAATGAGACATGAAACAATGAAACAAAGAAATTTTTGCAAATATACACAAATTTTACAGTGTCAAGAATAAAAAGACAAAAGACTCTGCCCAGACAACGCATTCCCCAACCACATTCTTCATCATACATAAATACCTCAAATGTGTCTGTCTCCATTCAAAGGCTGTCATTGAACTTGTATCATCAAATGCAACAAGAAACAAAACCCCTCAACAGACTAATGATATAAAATTATATAAAGATTTACGAAACAAATTTGAAAATTTGAACTTTAATAGACTTTCATCGAAGAAAAGAACCCTTCTAAATTCTGTAAGTAAGCCCCTGAAAAGACTTTGGTCATTGCAGCTCATTCTGAGATGGGTTTAGTCTTGGACCTGTAGAGGAGCTTCTTCTTCTTGGAGGTTTGGTTATCAATTGTAAGCACTACCTTGCCTGCTTCTCCAACCTTGAAGCTGTCAGATATCACAGGCTCATCTGCTGTAATCTTCCTGGACTTTGATACAATCACAGTATAACCATCCTCTGCAGTAGGTACAAATTCAGCTCCGTAGCTCACTTCATTGCCTATCACTCGGAGTTCCCAAACCAGAAGACATTTCTGCTAATTTGATAGATTATAATTAGAATCAATTAATATGTGTAATCAAACGGCAAATTTAAGTGGGGGAAGTTTGATCCGTACCTCAGAGATAGAGAAATCTACAGTGTGTTTAGAGGTTGCCTTGATAGTGACCTCTGTGACCGCGTCAGAGACAGCAAATTCTTGCTCTCCTTCCCTGCTCAGTCCACCATACTGAACTGGTACTTGCTCGGGCGCTATGTATCTGTTTATTGCAAAGCATCAACCAGAGTTGTGAGTAAGCGAAAAAGGTAATCCTCAAGTCCCGAAAAGGGAAACGACATAAAGATAGCACTCCGATTCATCATCGACCATAGAAGAATCCATTAAACCAGCTTGTAATAAAGATGAAACAGCATGAAGATAGTACTCCGAATCATCAACGAACATTAAAAAAAAAAAAAGTTCCTCAGAGACCACAAATGAAGGAGAACTTACTTGAAAAGGGTTTCAGCAGATTTGGATGGGCCAGAGAACACAAACTTGCTCTTAGTCCTTTGTGTCAGGAAAGGACTGATCATCCTATTGAAAGCAAGGTACCACCACGGAACATTGATGAACACCTTCAGAAACAAGACCTCATATTAAATTCATTACAGAATAAAAAACCAAAACGTATACTAAAGAAAAAGATCATCCCCAATAAAGGAACACATCAATACCTGTTTAGCAACAAATTCGGGATAGTTATCTTGAAGCAGATTGAGAGCCTGATTGGTTACTTGCCTAAGCTCTTTCTTCCCAAGTCCAGGAGAATTCTTAAGATCGTTGACCTGAACAATCGTGGAGATACCCCCAGGATTAAAATCAAGACCCCTGATACTCCTCTCCAAGAACTGGATCCTCCATCGCAAAAACTTCACTCTTTTCTCTTCAGCACCAAAGCAATTCTGATACAACTCCTTGTCCTGAAAAGCACCATAAACGTTGTAGCAAACAGGGTGGTTTTCCTTATCAAACCCGTGCATATAAACAAATTTGTCGAACTCATTCCCAAGGTCCTCTTCAAGCAGAGCATCAATTCCAAACGCTTTTCTCCACCTCACAGTGTTCTTGATCATAGCAAAAGCATCTTTGACCTTGAAATCTCTTGCTCTCAAGAACTTCAAGAGGATCACATCGCTCCTTTCGTCAGCAAGAAGTGGGATACCCCAGATAGAAACCTCCTCTGGTGGCAGCGGAGGATCGGCCGGAGCGGCTTCCTCCGCCTTGGCTTCCTCTGCTGCCGGAGGAGGGGCTGTCCCGGATTCTTTAGGTTTCTCCTCCTCTGTCGTTGCTTGAACCGTAGAGACTGCCACCACAGTCTCTTCAATGGCCTCCACCGTCTTGGCTCCGTCCTCGTCCACCGCCGTCACCTTCTTCTTCACCTCCTCAGCAACCACAACAGTCTCTGGTTCAGCTTTTGCCTCCTCTTGCACTTGCACTTTCTCTTCCTCCTTTGTTACTTCAACTTTCTCTTCCTTTTTTGCTTCAACTTTCTCTTCCTCTTTTGCTATTTCAACTTTCGCTTCCTCTTCTGCTTCAACTTTCTCTTCCTTTTTTGCTTCAACTTTCTCTTCCTCTATCGCAACTTCAACTTTCTCTTTCTCTTCCTCTTTCGATATTTCAATTCTCTCTTCCTCTTTCGCTACGTCAACTTTCTCTTTCTCTTTCGGTATTTCAATTTTCTCTTCCTCTTTCGCTACTTCAACTTTCTCTTCCTCTTTTGCCGGCTCCGCGGTCTCCGGTTTAGATTCTTCGGCTTTAGGTTCTTCAGAAGCAGCGGCTTCCTCCGCCGCCGGCTTCTCTTCTTTTACAGCAGGAGGAGGAGGAGGAGGAGAAGTGAACTCGTGCTTGTTAAGAGCTTCTTGGATGAGCCGTTTGAACTCATCAAGAGCTTTCTTTTCTGTGTCAGGAAGCTCACCGGCGATATTACTCTCTTCTTTGAAAGACTCCGACTGGGTCATAGCGGCCTTTGCTTTTTCATCAGACTCCACCACAACAGCTTCCTCCTGAATTGGCGCCGCCGCTTTCTCAGGCTTAGGCTCCGGCTCCGGCTCAGGAGCAGGAGCAGTTTCAGCAACAGGCTTCTCCACCTTGACTTCAGCTGCGGGGACTGGTGCGGCTTCTGGCTTGGAAGTCTCTTCAGCCATAGTATAACTGCAACTCAAGATTGAGACAGACAGAGAGGGAGACAGGGATAAAGAAAGAGAGGAACTTGTGGGCGTCTTAAGACAGAAGGTGCGTAATGTTATTAAGGTTGTGTGTTCCTCGAGAGAAAGAATATGAAGTATGAACAAAGGGAAAAGACTAGGAAAGGGTTTATAAAATAGAAAGGAATATACAGAGCGGAGAGAGAGAGAGATATTTGTTAGAGAGAAGAAGTGAACCAGTCTGTCAGAAGCAGTCTGCCAGCTGGTATACCACTCAGAGAGTGGACCCCATCACCAACTTCGCATAATATTCGCTTTTGCCTGTGGTTTCTCTAATCCAATCTCTCTCTTTCTCAATCATCACCCTCCATTTATTTATATTTTCTTAACATTTTTCTGAACAATAAATAATTGTGTAATGTGAAAATTATTCTTGGCAGTTAATACTGTCTTAATCAGGCAAGCAAAACGTTTTTGGAGGGCGTCGCCCAAGTATAGCCGCAAAATAATGGCACAGACAAACAGACGATTACAGCTTGGCTCGTAATCATTGGTCTTAGGTTTCTGTTCCTTTTTGAAAAAATAGCAATTAGTTTGTTTTTGTTTTTCCTAATAAACCGGAAAATGCGATGACATAAATGACATCATGGATGGTTTCGGCCTAACCCTCACCTACTAAACAGGATCAGAAGTCTCATGTGTCTATAACTCTGTATTAATCTTGTTTTATACAATCTCATTTACATAAATATGTGAGACGCAGAAAAACATATGAAACGAAGTTGGTGCAGAGTTAGATCTTGACCCACACCACACCCAAATTCTGAATTTGGGTATATGAACCGTTTTCTAACATCGGTCTCGTTTCACACTCTTTGTCATTCCTAAATCTATAACAGAAGACAGTTGGCAATGAAATTTGTTGTCTTATTGTCGTAATTAACGAAAATATCCCCATTCTCACTTTTATCAATCAACTCTCTCCATATGTCCTGCGTCAAAACCCAGATGTGGCAATTCCATTACCTGCTGGGACGGTGATTCGTACCTTCTCCTTAATATGTACTTACTCTGAAGCATATACGCAATGTGATTGGGCATCAATAAGACAAGTAGATTAAGTGCAAGAAACGTATGAGATTAAAAGCAAAAAAAAAAGGTGTTACAACATGCATGCTTATGAGGTCATAGCGAGTAAACAATTCACCTACATTACATGCAGACTTGGTTCTAAGGATTGATTAGTATATTACTTACTCATCGCACTTACCTAAGTGCTTACTGCTTAATTATACTTTTTGTTGGATAAAGGGGAAAGACCTCATCAGTATGAACTATATATGCAAAACATGACAAACTCTCCTTTTCTTCCCAAGTTGAAGCTGTCCCACTTCCATTAATGGTGGAATCGTTGATCCAAAACAGTGACCGTAAATCCCAAGCACCCGAGGACTGCCAGATTAATTATTGGGGCAGTTAAATATATGGGATGATTGCAATAGCAATTGATGCACGATTTATAAATGTACCTGAGGCCGGCCTCTCTAAACTTGTAAAACTTTAGTGAAATTAGGGCCAGATGCATTCATTCATCTCCATAATCAACAAAACCGGCATGCACGTAGCAAAAGTGACCAATATGTTTGAGAAAAGTTGCCTACTCAAGATTTTATTCCAACCCTCCAAAGTAACTATATATTATATTATTATGACAAACAAGGTGTACTCATCGACAGAGCTGTATAATTTGGAATTGACACGTGTCATTAGCCCAGAACAGCCTGTCATCAGATCACAAATCTTCTTTCTTTGATAGCTTCTCGTCTTTGGTTCCAATTGTGTCTGTAGAAAGAGCCGGCTTGATTCTGTTTCTATATTACATCGGACCCACATTTGTAGGCTTGGTTATTCTCTGATTCCAAAAGCAAGCCTAAACTGTTCCCCAATTTCTCTTTCCTGTCACGTTATCTTGATTTCCTTCTCCGTATAAGAACGAAACATGGACAGAGCATAACTTAACTAAAGACTAAAGAGTACACCTCTGTGCGGACCACTTGAGAAATTTAAGGAATACTTGTCAGAAAGAAGGGTTACACAGGGAACTGTACATAACTAGGTTCGACCCTTGTTTGGATGGCGAGAAAACGAGGGAATGGGTTCAGGAGAGGAAAGAAAATACGAGTTATTAAAAAGGGAATTAAATCTGAGTTTTTGGGTTGCTGGCGATAGAGCCCGAGGCCAATGTTATGATGTTAGGGAACAACCTTTTCATTAGCCGTTCATTAGATTGTTTTGTGACAAGTAATAATTGGTTGCCAGTGACGTGCGGAGCTTATTTTGTTTCGTTCTTTGGTCGTATTCTTCCTTCCAACTTGTACTTAGAAAACAAAACAAAAACATTCCTTCTTCTAATGGGATCTTGCTTTTGTTATTGGGAGCCTTTCGGCCTATCGTTTGATGTTGTTATGTGCTAGTTAGGTTAGCTTTTTGACATTGTGTATCCATTGATTAGGAAACAAAATTGTACTTCTGGTTGATTATACGAAAGAGAAAATGTAAAGACTCTCATTTTATTCTCTTCTGTTTTAGGTAATCAATTCTTGCTTTATTTTATTAAAACTTATTTAAATATTTATGTTTACATAAATATATAGATTAGATTAAGTAGCATAAGATTGAAACATCCTAACAAAAACAGTTACTCCAAGGGAATCATAATAAATGATAAATCGTTTTTTAGGTCAGGCGCATAGAGCTTCGTCAATACCATAACCCTTTTAGACTCTGGAGTTCTTGTTGATCCGAAAATTACATTTAACTGGATCATTGAACTTTTCCAATTCCATACTATATCTTCGTTCAGTTTTTTCTGTTTTATTTACAAGGATAATGGTGCAAGAAGATAGCCAGCGATGCGGGCCAGTTTATTCAAGTTGGAGGGACATTTAGTCCAAATTCTACAGTTGTCACAACTTTGGACGCGGGCTGAGTGCAGAGTCTTGTGAATGATTTCTTAGCAGGTAATAGTAGAAGTAACAGAGATGTAGGGATCACTACAACGTAGAAGAGTTTTGGCGACGAAATATGAGGTAGCTGAAAGAAACCAAATTGTCATAAAAACTGTTTAGCGATAAAAAAAAATGTCGAATCAATAGTCGCAAAAGTCTGGTAACTAAAAATTATCTACGACATTTTAAAAGAATCGTCGCCTAAAAAATTATGCTATGATCATCCCTTCGTCATTAATAAAAATAGGTGAGAAGAAGAGAAATAGTTTAAGATGAATTATTGCCACATTTATTTTTGGTAGGTAAAAGTTATTAGTTATGTTAATGTAGGCGTACGTAATAATATTTACTGACGATTTATTTTCGTAGTAGAATATGTTTAGCTACGAAAAGAGTAGGTAAATATTATTAGAGATGTTCTAGAAATTATAAGTAAAAAAGATTTGATGACAATTTTATATTTATAGCTAAATACTTTTAGTGACGAATATTTATTTTTAATTTAACTTCCCTATTACCAATTTAATATTTAATTATAATTATTAACAATATTTTTAGTTCATGTTATTGTTTTTAACATGGTTTGAATTATAATTTAGTCACATTTTGTAATTATTGTTGTTGACATTATTTAAATTATAATAAATTAAAATAAAAAAGTTTCATAATTAAAAGTGAAATGCATTTTATACAATAACATGTAATTACAAAAATTACGAAAAAATTTATGCACAAACTAAGACTCATCATCGTCATTACTACTAACATACTGTAACCCAAGTATTTGTTTGACCATCTTTTTAAACCTAGTCAATTATCTTTTAGTACGGTCTAGTTTTTTGCTCATTACATTGTATTTTTTCTTGAGTACGATCTAATTTTTCTTCATTACAATTTAACTGAGCCTTAAGCGATTGGTTCTCCTTTTGAAGTGTCGTTACATATGCTGATCGTGATGATGAAGAAGCAGTTAGCTTAGGGCCATGCCCAAGGCCTTTGATATGCCTTGATCTTGAACCAAGCACATCGTTGCAAATGTCACCCATATTAGGCTCATTCCTGTTAGACAATGATCTCTGCAATAATTCCTGCATCTTCCCCTACAATTTAAAATACAAAATCGAGATGTAATTCAAATATTATTACCTAATATTACATAAATAAATAAACTCTAAAATTAAATTTTTATACTTATATAATTATTTTGTGCCTCTTCAAATGTCCAGCCTTCACCTTCCTTATAGCGTGTTAGCTTGCAGAGTGTGATCTTATCACACTCTTCTCCATGCAGTTGAATCTGACTCTATTATATGAATTAAAAAAATTGAAACACAATAGATTACATTGTATTAACTAATAGAATAATAACTTCTAAACATTACATTTACAAATTCTTGTTGTACGACAACAAATAATTTGGAGTCGATGGAGTCGATGTTGTGAAGAGTTTTCATTTTCGCTCTATTAACCTTGGCTTTCTCAAACTTCTTCTAAATAAAGAGAGGAAATAGTCATTAACTGCAAAATAAAATTAATGGAAGGAAATGTGAAGAGAAAGAAGACAGAACTTAACCTTCGTAGAGGCCCAATAATTTCACATTTCACTCCAAAGTTCTAGAGTCACCCATTCTGGAACATATCTCCTTGCTTCCTCATCCGAAGTAAAAGAGTTGTGGTATTTATTAAGTCAATAACGATGATCCTTTGCCCTTTGTTTAAACAGTGAACCGACACAACTTGAAACTTCAGGGTTCTCGATATCGATGATATTGGGTTTCATCTATAAACAACACGTATAAGTTAATTTACTCTTTAAATAAGTAAAACCATATTGCATATAATAAAATGAATTGAAAAATTATCGAAACTTTGTCCAAAGCATTATGTAGCAAGTTGTCTTCCTTCAATTGCCTAGCATGCTGAAAGCAAGGCAATTCATTCCTGACAACTACTCCCAATTCATTGGACAATTTTGCTGATTGGATCTTATCAATAGGACGACGTTGTGTGGAGTCAATATGCACAGACAACTTAGTGTTCATTGCAACATTCATGAGTTGCAACTCATATCCTTTAGTTATACCTCTACCTCTTTTTCTTATGCCGGTATTGGAACCTGACAACAAGAATAATGATAAGAAAAAACACATTAAACATGTAAATATATATTTGAGCATAACTGTAAATATAGGTGGTTAACAATAACAGACCTGAAGATCCCTCAGCACTAGTTGAGGTAGATATAGGTTGTTCCTGACTAGCTACATTGGAGGATAAAATCAGTGGTTGTTGATCGATATGATCGAATTGATTTGGCTGATGTGTAGGAGGAACATCTTCGGTAGTTGCCACCCTGTTTTCTTTGTTTCAACTAGGTCCCATTATGTTGAATATATATAATGAAATATCAACATAACACATAATTTTTACTCAAACATCAACATTCCACATGAATATAAGTCAAAACTAAACATTCGGCATAAACATAAATTAAACACCAACATTTCGGATAAACATAAGTAAAATATCAACAATATGCATTGATTCATGCCTAATAAACATAAGTAAAACATCAACAATATAACTCAAATATGAACATAACATTTTAAACAATATAAACAATTTATTTACATTCAATCATCATGATTAAGATTTTGAAAATCATCATCATCAATTACATTATCATTGGATTCTTCATCACTAATATATTCGGCCAAAGTATCATCATTGTCATTTAATTCATCCTAAGTATAGTCTTCATTTGTGTGTACGATAAGATTGGCTTAGATTTCATCCAGTTGTACTATGTTGGGATCAACATCTCTCCTATGAAATGATGATATATCTGTATCTTCTATTTGAATGACTTCATTATTAAACTCTAATCCAATCTCTTGATATACTTCATTTGTATCCTTATTGAGTTGACCATTATCCCTTTCACTAAAATCGAAGACATTTCAATGTTGAAACTTTTGAACAACCTTCCAATTGCTACCCAATACAAATCTTTGAGGTAGAAAACTTGCTTCACTTGACTTGCAAGGACAAAAGGATCATTATCATTCTATGTCTTACTAATATTGATGCTAGTAATATTCTCGTTCACTTTCATGTCATGAAGATTAAACCATTTGCATTTAAATATAACAACGTTCTTATCCTTGATATAATTCAACTATATTATTTTAGAGATGACACTGTAGAAGTCAATAAAATCGTTGTCATAACATCCCTTAACAACAACCCCACAATTTTGGCTTCTAAATCAATTATCTCGACCTTGTATGTGAAATCTCACCCCCATTAACAATGCAACCTGTATATTTTCTCCCACAAATATGAGGCCTACATGTCAAACTATATAGTGTTGTTATCGCCTTTTGCACGTTACAGTTATATAACTATATCATTTGTATGACAAAATGAAATTAGAAGTTATTCTAACATAGAAATTTTCATATGTTCATAATATCTAATCAATATGTAACTTACTCGATTTCTAAACTATGATACAAACTTCAGCTTATGTCTTTCCTCAATATTAATAATCCCTTTGCTACGAATGGACTCTTTGTGCTCTCTATTTAAAAAAGTAAATGACAATAAGGAAATGAGATTCAATGACAAGTATTAGATTATGATTGTTTGAATCAAAAATAATATACATACTCCATATATACGACTTTCTCGCAATTATTCAAAATATATCAATTGGCGATTTGAAATTCGTCTTTAGTTAACTCCATATATTTACCCATACTAAGTGGCCTTACTTTTTGGGAAAAAATTGACAACTCACTCTTTTCATCAAAATCAAAGTTACGTTCTAGTCTACTAAATCTTGTCTCCACATCACTTAAGTGCATTGAACAAAATGTCAAGCATTCATTTGGTATAAAAGCCTCTGTAATAAACCCTTCAGGTCGAGCTCTATTACATACATTACGCTTAAGAGAGCATAAAAATATGAACAAAATATAAAATATTAGGAATTGACAACAAAAAATAACTTTAAAAAAGTAAAAGTTAATATGAATTACCTTTCAATCAGGAACATCCATTGAAATTGAACCGGTCTATAGAGTTTTGCTTCATATAGTAAGTGAATTGCTAAATGAACCATTACATCCAAAAACAATGGGGAGAATACTAGTTCAAGCTTACATAGAATCAAAGCTTTGTCCTTTTTCATTTTGTCAAGCTCTTCAACTTTAAGTGTCTTGCAACATATTACTTAAAAAACTCTCACAAAGTTACAGCATATTCGTCGACAAACACCCACATATTCCAACACGAAGTAATCATTGTAAAAGTACATGACAATCATGGATTTTTAACCTTGATACTTTTCCCTCTTTAACATTCACACAACAACCTATATTTGATACATACCCATCAAGAAACTTCACTGATTGAAGAAACTGACAAAAAGATTGTTTCTCTTTTTTTGACATGTTGTAACAAGTTGGGGGAATAATGTATGACTCATCTCTTCTTTTCAAATGCAAGTCTTTTCTAATTTTCATGTCTTCTAAGTCAAGTCCTTAATTGTGTCTTTCCATTTTCCATCTATTCCCATCACAACTCCTAAAATATTCTCACAAATATTTTTCTCAATATGTATCACATCAAGATTATACCTCAATAATAATTCCTTTTAATATGCCAAATTGAAAAATATGTTTTTTTAGTCCAATTGAGTTCAACATCATTTCTCTTTCGCTTTCTCTCACTTGAGTGTTTTCCAGGTGTAATGTCACCCAAATGTGATAACTGGTAAACAATATCATCACTAGACAACTGCAACGGAGCTTCACCCAATTTTACTGTGCCATTAAATACTTTACTTCTTCGCCATCTATGCCTGTGTTCCAAATAATGACAATGACCTATATAATATATTTTACTTCGTATCCTCGTTGAATAAGTTTGATGGTTACACACAGAACAAGTCATACACCCTTTATTGCTCCACCTAGACAAATTGTCATAAGCTGGGAAATCATTTATAGTCCAAAAAACAACGGCATGCATTATAAATGTTTCACATTGAACAACATCAAAAGTTTGTAATCCAAATTCTAATAGATCATTTAAGTCATCAATTAATGATTGCATGTATACATCGATATCATTACCAATAGTGGTAGGTCTTGGAATAAGCAAAGATAATAACATAAAAGGCTCTTTTTTTTAATTTCCATAGAGGTAAAATGTATAGCACTATAATAACCGGCCACATGCTATATGAAGTACTCATATTACTTAAATGAATAAATTCATTTGAGGCCAATCCAAGTCAAACATTACGACAATCCTGTGCAAACCATGGAAACTTTCTATTAAATTCTTTTCATGCCATTGAGTCTGCTGAATGACACATAGTGTTATCATCAATGCGTTTCTCTTTATACCACCTCATATCCATGGCTATTTTTTGACATAAAAAGTCTTTATAGTCATGGTTTAATAAGAAAGTATCGAATGATTTTATTCGGTATCTTTTTCCCTCTCTTATCATCCACTTGCTACCTTGATGCACCATAAATCGAACACTCCTGGACATCTTTACTTTCCTTCCAAAATAGAACACAATCATACTTATATGCATGAATTGAAATATATCCTAATCTAAGGTTCCTTAACATTTTCTTTGCATCATAGCAAGACTTTGGCAATTTGTGTCCAACAGGTAGTGCATGGTTTAGTAAGTTAATTAACATGTCAAAAGACTTGTTACTCCATTTATTATAGACTTTCAAATGCAACAACTTGACAACAAAAGATAGTTGTGAGAAATTTGGGCGTCTTAGATATAATTCTTCTTGAGCAATTTTCAATAACTTCCTAAAATCATCTTCTGTAATAATACCAATTATATAGGCATACTTGTTTCATTCATAGTCTCCATATAATTTATATAATTATCTAACATCTCGTCAATCCCATCATCACCATCATCATTGGCATCACAATCATCTACATCAATATTGTTACTAACATCATAACTTGTACCACCACTTCTACTACAACTTGCTTCCTTACGTTCAACATGATAAAGCCATGGACTATAGAATTTATCTATGTCTCGGATTAGCAAGTGATTATAAACCATATTTTAACTTTGAAAGTCAACATTTAAGCAATCAATGTAAGGACAACAAATACGACATTCATCACCCATTTGATGTTGTACAAATTGCTTATAACTCTTAACTCCTTCTACGTATTTAGTGGATCATTTCTGATGAGACATCCAACTTTTATCCATGTAGCTATACAATAAAAGAAGATAACTGAATTATTAAATTCATTTCTTGTTCAATTTTATGTTATAATAAAAGCTTCTATTAATTAAGGTATGTGGCGTTGTTTACACTTGTAAATCGAGAAAGAGACTTCTTGTTGTCGCTCCTAGGCTCATGAAATTTTTCATCGATAAGCCTCATCGGGATTTCATCACCAGTTTTCAGCCTATATACCATCCTATGTTTCTAAGAATATTGCAAACCGTTACACAAAACCAACACATCATTTGCATTAACACAAAACCATATCAAATCCTAGTTTAAGATTATACAAACAAAGTTCGGAAGAAAAGAAACACTAAGGTACGTGGCGTTGTTTCCAACTGTGAATCGAGAAGGGACTTCTCGCTATCGCTCATAGGCTTGTGGAATTTTTCATCGATAAGCCTTATCAGAGCTGTATCACCAGTTTCTAGCCTATATACTATCCTATGTTTCTAAGAATATTGCAAACCATTACACAAAACCAACACATCATTTGCATTAACATAAAACCATAACACATCTTGGTTGAAGATTCTACAAAAGAAGTTCGGAAGACAAGAAACTCTAAGGTATATGGCGTTGTTTCCACCTGTAAATCGAGAAAGGGCCTTCTCGTTGACGCTCCTAGGCTCGTGAAATTTTTCACTGATATGCCTCATCAAAGTTGTATCACTAGTTTCCAGCCTATATACCATGTTATGTTTCTATGAACATTGCAAACCACAACACAGAACTTAGTTCTTAATTGCAATCACACAAAACTCGAGATAAAACTCATGTACTATTAAATAAAAAATATGTGGACAATACTTGGTACAATTACCTGGACGAATGGACAACCGCATAGTACAAAGAAGAACGACAAGATTGGTGGGTTATCGACGGTCTAAAACAGACCAAGTGGCCTGAAAAAAAACAAATTCATATTTAGTATAATACAATATGATTAATTAAAAGGCTAATAGGGGCAATACATTCATATTGCCATATACTACTTACGAGGAATGAAATTTTTTTTAAAAGGCACTATAAATTACAACAAAAAGGATGGTCCATTTCAAGCTATTAAAAGGAACAATGATGATCCTTATAGCTAGAACTTGTTTGTAAGAATAATTTCAAAAGCTAAAAGTAAGAACCTAGAAGACTTTAAATTGAGAGATGTTAGTATGTTTATCTCTATATTTTATTAACCATCATAAATCATTAAACAATTTTCTTCTTTACGGTACATTAAATATTTTTTGACTTACTTCTTAATTATTTATAATCAAATGATCAATTCTTTTAGATATGATTTGGAATCATGATAAAATGTTCATTTTTGTTATGAGTTAATAGATTTTTAACTTATTAAACTGAATTTGCAGTTTCTAATAAGATGCTTAAAGTTTGTGATGCGGAACACCAAGACCCTTAATCGACCCTTAGAACTCGTTACCAATCAAATCAGAATTTGTTTCTCAATAAAGCATTCAGGATAG
>JAOTAX010000196.1:6146839-6165028 GCA_025629825.1 Erythroxylum guanchezii | reverse complement strand
ACATCCCTTGATAATAGGGATTTTATTAACGTTGAAACAAACCCAATAATTATCAACTAAGCAAATAACTAACAATTTGTATCAGTTTGTTTGTCTTTTTTGTTGGCCTTAGACTTGAATCTTGGACGCTTTTACTGGAAGTCTAATACATAACATCTAGAACATGTTCAGATCATATCAAAATTGTTTTCGTTGTTTTAAAATAGTTCACGGATTTTTTTCTATTTGTAGGGTTGTACGGATATCTTTTTTTTTTTTTTTGGAAGAATTGCCCTCTAACGTTTTTCCAACACTATTTGGTTCCTGAGAAGGTTGAAGACAGAGGAAGTTATGTGTAGATTTATTCTTGTACTTCTTTCATCATTTTTAACTCTCCGTTGGAAATGCAGGGACTTCCCTCGGTTTAATAAGGCTTCTCAATTTAATGGCTTTAAATTTCCAAGCTTCCAAAACATGTTTTTATTTATTTTGTACGAGTACTCAGCAGCAAGCATTGAAAATCAGTTTAATAATTTTTAACACAACAGAAACTTGCAAAAGTACATGACAAACTCAAAACACAATGGGGACTTTTGTCGAACACCTTATAGGCAGGCATATTTCAACTGAAGAACACAATCAAAAACGTACGTTTTCCCTTTCTTCAACAACAATAACACAACTTCTACACAACTCAACCATTATCATCATCGATTAACGCAAACAAATCAACAACAAACTCAAAACATAACACAAAACCATGATACTATTTTTGGCTTCAATGAGAGACCAAAATAAAAAGGTCAACACCACTTACCAGATGAAGAGAGAAGGTGCAGGGAGAAGATTCGTTCACAACGTCGAAGACAGAGGAGATGATAAGGCAAAAACAAAGGTAGAAAACTTGGGTTTTGAAAAAACGAAGGAGAAGGGGCCTACAGGGTGGTAGACCATATGGCTCTTGGAATATCGTTGTCAAAAATTCGAGTAACTCCCCGAGTTAATCATGTTGTTCTTTAGTTAATGAGTTATGATCCACCTTTTTGTCATCTCGTGTCTTGTCCTCAAGTTGTAAAGTACAAGACTTTATGATAGTGTTAGACCAATCTTCAACACCCAACAACTCCAATTCGCCCACTGTTTCCTAGAAATGTACTCTTTTCCCATGTATACGAATTTCATAAAAAGCTTTTCACATTCCCACTATATAGGAAGCAATAGTCTCAACTAGTGCACACCCAACATGGCACAGTGATTAGCGAACAGAAGTACGAGGAAATTCGGTGAAATACAACATTGCCATACGTGCACTTTAGGTTCTCGCACTATCTCCTCGTTAGCAACCGTGACCCTGCATTTCTTAGCCACCTGACTTTTCAGACCTAACGCTTTCATTAGCTTAGCACTCAAAAAATTATGCATACTACCTGTATCTATAAGGAAATGCACTAGTTGTCTCTTGATAAAACTCGTCACCCTCATTGTGTGATTACCGATTTCTCCTTATATAGCTTTCAACAAGACATGAACTTCCTCTATGTTCTCCTCACCATCTCTTTCTACAAATTTTTAGTTTTGATTGTCAGCCCATGCTTCTGTGGTTCCTTCTGCTTCCCCCTCCTCTACAACCTCCTCTACAATCAAAACAAACAACTTGACATCTTTGCATTTGTGTTTGTAGGTATATTTGTCCCCATATGAGATTCAAAGCCCCTTCGATCTTCTTTCAACGACAATAGTCTGGTTTACAATTCTTTTGTTTTTGTTTTTGTTTTTGTTTTTTTGTGTGGCGTATGTATAAGAATATGTTTTTGGATGAATTTATGCTTGAGTTGGTGGAAGTTGAGTGTGATGTTGGGCTCGATGGGTCAGTATAAGAGGAAAAAAACAACTAAGTGCTACAAAGCTATCTAAGTAAGCTCTTGCACTTAGTTCATCAATGGGGTCGTCAAATAGAGACTCATCAAAACTACAGCCCAGATCGATGACTAACTCCAGGCAGGTAAGGGTTTCATTACCTCGATTTTTGATGTATTGTTGTTGCTAAGAGAATGCCTTCCCTTTTAAGTGCAGCAAGATTAGTGTCATCTTTTTCTCCTCCTGGACCACCTCAAGAGCGAAGAATTACTCAACCTTCTTAATTTCTCCAAGTCATGAAATCTGTACCATTGAAGTTAGGGAATGTCACCTTCATGATTTGATTTTCTATTCCAGCTCCACAATTCAATTATAAATTCCTCCCCTCTCTCTAGTTGTTGCTTTCTTCTTCTTCAACTCTCTTTCCTTGGTTGATAGCTTTCAAGACCTCCTGAAGATTATTTCTCAAGCTTCTTATCTCTCTCATCCAACCTCTCAATCATCTCCTTCTCTATAAAGTTGAGTCTAGTTTGAAGCTCTAATGTGGTCACCATCACAACCTGCTCTGATACTAAAATGTAATTATATAAAAACATAGAGCATAGGATGGATAAAAATCAGAAGAAATCCGATTGTTGCAGTAATGATATATTCCCTTCCAGAGGGGAAGACCCTGATCAAGGATAAAACGTTGTGTTTGGAACCATCTGTAACATAGCATAGGGAGGAAAAAAAGGTGAATGCTGTCATGAACATGATGCATTAAAGATGAAAGTTAATGATTTCAGATTATTGCGCTTCTACGTTAAAAGTCTTGATGCTTTGTGTATATTAGAAAAGGCACATTCTTGTCGCTGTGAGCATTTCTGGTTAAGACAATCACTTTCTTATGATTACGAGTGCAAACGTTTGCAGGCACCTACATAAGATGGTGAATCTTTCACAATTACACAGGCCACTGTTGCTCTAAACTTCAAAGCACTTCCAAATTACTAAATTTAGGACATTCAACCTGTTCATAAACTACACATTCAAGAACCACTACTGCAAAATCTAACTGCAGTACCAAAGATATACTTACAAGACGCTAGGTTTCTAATTTGCAGAGTTCAGCTTACAGATTGACATCAGGAAAGAAAGATACAAATGCCAGATTTGGCACACAAATTCTTCAGCAAACAGATTTGACAAATAGATTACAAGATGCGATACAATATCAGTATGATACAGTTCTTGCTTGCTACTTCTCCTACCACAGCTTGCCTGACATGTACAGCAATAGCAATGGCAATGACTGAAGGGCATACATTCAAACTGGGATTCCCCTATTATAAATATAAGATTTGGAAAAATACAAGAAAGCAGCTAATTGGATTGCACTTAGGCCAGCAAGAAGCCAATAGAAGTAATCAAGATGTGCCTTATTCAGATTATTGGCAAACCAGCTATCATGGCCATTCCCTCCAGTTGCCTTCTCAATGATAGAGACAAGGAAGCTACTAAGAAAGCTCCCTACACCAAAAATGCTTAGGTAGAGGGCTAGGCCCACACTCCTTAATTCACTGGGAACCTGGTCATAAAAGAACTCTTGAAGACCAACCATGGTAAACACATCAGCGATTCCAAACAGAGCATACTGTGGGATTAGCCACCAAACGCTCAATGGCACTGTCACATTAGGCATATCAACTAATCCATATTCTTGTGCCGTTTTCAGCCTTTTTGTTTCAACAAGGGCAGCAATTATCATAGATACAGCAGATAAAAATATTCCTGTACCAATTCTCTGTAGCATTGTAATTCCACAAGGTTTCCCTGTAAACCATCTTGCAATGGGAAGAAAGATGCGGTCATAGATCGGTATAAAGAGGACAATGGCAAGGCTGATAAATGATTGAAGGGAAGCTGGTGGAATGCTGAAACCTTGTGAAATTGATCTATCCATTGTTACTCCTTGCTTAGTAAAGAACGTAGAGGACTGAGCAAAGACAATAGCATAAACCAAGCACGTAACCCATATTGGAACAAGTCTAAGTACTGCTTTGGCCTCTTCAACTTCACTAAGGGTACAAGAATTCTCATATCCCTTTGATCCATTCGGAGCAAGCAGGGCTTTGTTAAGGAATCTGACAAACAACATGCAGAAATTTCCATCACGGTGAGTATTCAAAGGCCAAAGAGCTTAAAATACTTTTTGATTCTCTCACTACACTAAACAAAAGTGGCTCCATCAAGAACAGAAGATAAAGAGGTTTAAGCAACTTCACTTATCTATGAATCCTTTTTCAATGGGATAGTCAGCCAACTTCTCTCTAATAGCATGGGTAGATAATCACAAAAGGAATGAAGGATGTAGAGCAAATAAGAGTGACTAACACAATAACAAAGTCATTGTCCTCATAGTAACCATAATCAGGGCAACCAAAGAATTTCTTTTGGAAAATCTTAAACTTTATATATTCAAACACCTAACAACACTCTATAAAATTTGTGCTATAAAGAATAATATGCCACAAGACATATTAGATCAATAGTACCAGCTTTAGATGTAAACCAAATTGTGCTCATAAAAATGGTGTTAGATGCAATGTGATCAAAATTTTGGAGCAAGAATACCTCAAGCATAACTCAACTAATTTACAGCTTGGGATAAGTCATGAGCACGAATGACTTTGAAACTAGTGACTAATAGAAATAATTGATATTGACTGCCAAGGACTCTTTTGAATGCTAAATGCAGCCTCACAAAATTTATCATGTTAAAAAAAGTTCCACCAGTTGTGGTGCAGTTGTATTTACTTGGTTAATCATCAAAAGATATAAAAATTTGTTTCTCTTACTTAAATTGCTTAGAGCTCTGGTCAGGTAGGGTTCCACGTGCTTCTTCCTCAGAAGTTAGAGACGAAGAACTAGTTCGCCAATTCTTGATTGCTGCAGCAAATACATGACCTATTCTCAGAAATGCATTTTTCTCTTCTCCCTTGATGCTAAATCGATACGTTCTTGTTCCAAGTAAGAAGACAAGAAGTGCAATAGCCATCAAAATACACGGAATTCCAAATCCAAGAGCCCAATTAAGGTTGTCTTGTATGTAGTTTAAGAGCAGTAGTGCCACTAAAGTGCCTCCACACATACTGAAGTACCACCAGTTGAAGAATGAGCTTTTTGCTTTCGTCTCCTTAGAGTCATTTCCATCAAACTGGTCTGCTCCAAAAGCCTGAACGCATGGCTTGTGCCCACCTTGCCCCACAGCTACTAAGTACAGAGAAAAGAAGAACAAAATTACCTGAAGCATAGGAGGAGAACATGATAAGCTAGCACTGGTTTTCTGGCAATCAGAAGCACTGAGAGAAGGAAGCACAGCTGAGAGTGTCAACAAACCAAGTCCCTGAGATTACAACCGACAAATGCAAAGCGTTTAGTTCATAGCAGATATTCTTTTACTAGTCACAATAAAAGGTGCTAGACATTTCTCCAAGTAGGTGCTAGACATTTCTCCAAGTAGCTCAACCAGTAAGACAAGAAGGAAATTACACTCTACTTGCTTTTGTAATTTTAATGGATTTATAATGCAATTTTCATGCAGAGGATCACAAAACACAATAATTCAACACTTCAAAGACCCATCTTCCAGTTTTGGTTGGAAGTAAAAGAAATGATGTGAAGCACCACTGCAATAGGTAACTGCTGTTAATTGAGAGTAGAGCAGTCAATTGCATAGCCATAACATTTGATAACCATCCGTTCAATTCCTACTCATTGTCAAGTATTTTAAAACAGAAGAATTTTGCAATACATGTTTATTTGATTGCAGCGACCATCTATCACAACCCATAACTCTACAAACGATGACTATGCAGTCCATGGTTGAAATGATGAAGGCAGTTCAAAATTGGTACAAACGAATAGTGATTTACTTAATGGATGGTTAGATCTCATAGAATGCAGTGCCAACCTAATGTTATTTTTCTTTAATTTTCCTATATAGATTCAAAGCCCAAAAGGCTAAAGGAAAACAAGCCGCAAACAAGCGGATAAAAGTTCTCTTTCAAAGAAAATAACCAAATAAACTTGAAAAGAGAGGTATATACCAAGACATAGATAAGCGAAGCAACGATGATGGTACGGTATCTCCCAAGAAACGAATCAGCTACAAACGCACCGAACAATGGCAACAGCGACGCCACTCCGGACCACGCATTCACGTTCTCCGCCGCGGTCGCCGTAGACTGGCCCAGCGGCCCCGTCAAGAACGTTATAAGGTTCGAAGCTATCCCATAGTACGCACACCTCTCCGCCACTTCCACACCTATATAACAACCATATTCAGCGAAAAGAACAAACTTTTCCAAAATTCACAAGTGCCCATCGAACTAATTTCGATCTTGGTACCAATAATAAAAGCTGCGGATCTCCAACCACCAGAGTTGGATCGGTATACAGGTCGGCCTTTGTAGTCAACGGAGTCTTCGAGGGCTTCGTGGAGGAGAGGCGTTTGGGCCTCCGGCGAGAGGTTGAGGATGGCCATGTCAGCAAATCCTCAAGCTATGGAAGCTTTAAGCACCGTGCCCGACGTCACTGTTATTACTGCAATCTATACGTCTCACGTCCAGTCTGAATCAGATCCAGATATTTTGTGTCCTAACTCTTGACCATTCTCTCGTTGGCTGTTTTCTTGGTTGTCCTGACCTGTGCTCGTCTTACGTTATTTAGTGTTAGTTCTTTTGTTATTTTTAACATTGTTATTGTCATTATTATATAATCATGGGCTTATGCTAATTGGCTAGTTTATCTAATAAACACTATGTTTGAGGAGGATTAGATCATTTATTCTACTTTTACTATTCTAACACTATTCTAACTTATCTCATCCATATATTTACGTAGAATCTACATAAATATGTGGATAAGATAAGTTGAAACAACATTAAAACAATAAAGATGAAACAATATTTATTTCCCTGTTTGAGGGAAGTAATGCAAATACACATTTCAAATCTAATATTCTAGTAGGGCATACTAGGGGGCATATGTTAGTAATTCATTGTGCCTAATAAGCTAACATTCCTTGAATCTAAACAATAAAAATATATACAAACACAAATGTATCACGTCTCTTAGTTAACATTTCTATTTTGGCATACCAAAGTTGGCTATGAGTTCAGAGAAAGTATCTTTTAGCTTTAGGTGCAAATTTGTCCTGACAGGCAACTTTGAGCTGGAAACGATAAGGACATGCCAAGAAAAATGCAACAATAATATAAGATTATAGAGATATTAAGTATCAAATGGAAGAGGACACTATCAAAGTTAATAAAAATTATTTTCAAATATTTTTACATATTATATACAAATTTGCAAGGGTTTTTAACTTTATCCCTTGCTTCCAAAGCTATGTTTCATGACAAGCCAGGAATGATTACAGCAAGAGAACATTGACCATAACCAATCAAACACAAGTAAGAAGCTTCACTAGCAAAAGAGGTGATAACTCCATGCATCTTTAGTTTCATCTGATTAACATCTAATTCATATGTTCTCTCCTATAATTGTATGACCTCGCATTACATAAGTAGGCAGTGAATCCAACTGCACTAAGTAAAGCTAATAGCCAGTAGAAGTAATTAAGATGTGCCCGATTGAGATTGTTAGAGAACCAACTTTCTCGACCTGTGTCATCAGTTGCCCTGTCGATTATAGAGATTAGAAAGCTGCTTAAAAAGCTCCCAACACCCATCACACTGAAATAAAGTGAGAGTCCTACACTCCTCAGTTCCCTTGGAACTTGGCTATAGAAAAATTCCTGAAGACCAATAATGGTGAACACATCACTAACACCACATAACACATATTGAGGAGCCAACCACCAAACACTGATTGGAACTGTTTCATATGGCAGATCGATCATCCCATGTTCTTCTGCAGTTTTCAGCCTTTTTGTCTCAACTAAGGCTGCGATTACCATTGAGAGAGTAGATATGAACATGCCGGTTCCAATTCTCTGGAGCGTTGTAATACCTGAGGGTTTCCCAGTTAAGTTTTGAATTACAGGGACAAAAATGCGGTCGTATATGGGAACAAATGAAATAATGGCAATGCCAGTGAATGATTGAAGTGAAGCAGGTGGGATTTCGAAGCCTGAGATGATTGTTCTGTCCATTGTAGCTCCTTGCTTTGTGAAGAATGTTGTGGTTTGTGCAAACACAATGGCGTATATCAAACTTGTAGCCCATATTGGAATAAGTCTCAACATTGCCTTGCCTTCTTCCACATCTCTTTCAATAATGCACATTTTATTTCCGTCTTCCATAGAACCAAAATCTTCGTGTCCACTTGACACGGTGTCAGGGAATCTTCGCAAATGAAAGTAAGAGATTGGACCTGTTAATTTCAAGAACAGACCAAGCAGAGATAGGAAACCAAACTTGTCCAAGCAATCTTCTTTATATCCTTTCTTTTTTTTTTCTCTATAGATTTTAGTATATTAAACATCGTTTCACTTAATCATTGAAGTGATGATATAGAAATTTAACTTACTTTAAATGCCCTGAACTTTTATGAGACAGGTAACCTTCCTCTCTCCAAGCTTTGGCCGAAAGAGTAATTCGATTCCTGACAGCTCTAACAAGCACCCTAATAGATGTCGTTATTGGATTTTTCTCATTTCCATGGGAACTAAACCTATAGGTCCTGGTGCCAAGTAAGAAGAAGAGCACCGAAGGTAGCATCACAAGTAAGGGAATTCCAAATCCAAGGATCCAATTAACGTTATCTTGTATGTAGACCAAAACCAGTTGTGTGAAGAGAATGCCCATTGAAAAGCTGAAGTACCACCAATTGAAGAAGGAACTTTTGGCTTTACTCTCCTTTGGATGTTGCCCATCGAATTGATCAGCCCCAAAAGCCTGAATGCAGGCCTTATGGCCACCTTGCCCAATAGCTACTAGATACAGAGACAAGAAGAACAAGGTTACTTGGAACTGAGATGGAGAGCATGACTTAGAACTTCTGGTATTCTGACAAGAAGTCATTGCAGCTGATAGAGTCAATAAGCCTAGCCCCTGCAAGTTAGGTAGGGAAATGATGTGACAAATAGGATCGACTTTCGGTATTTCAAGCAAACAATTGTTAGGTAGGAAAAGGATTAGAATGAGATAAAAAAATTAATGCAAGAATACCAGTATGTAGATGAAGGAAGAAAAGAGAATTGTCCTGTAGCGACCGAGAAATGAGTCAGCGACAAGGGCTCCGAGAAGTGGCAGCAGCGTGGCTGTGCCTGACCAAGTGTTCACATTTTCAGCTGATGATGCAGTAGGTTGGGCGAGCGGACCCGTCAGGTATGTCATAAGGTTTGAATATATCCCAAAATATGCGAACCTCTCTGCCACCTCCGCAGCTACAGAATAGACAGAGAACGATCAAATACTGTGATTTTGTTTCTAAAACATAGTCATCATCTTCCTAAAGAGCAAACAATGTTCAAAGAAAAAAAAAGTCTCACCGATAATGAAACATGCTGATCTCCATCCACCGGAGCTTGACCGGTGCACCGGCCTGCCGCAGTAGTCGACACAACCATCAACAGTGTCCTCTATTAGGGGAGACTTACTGGTAGAGACATCAGAGATGGCCATGGCTTATGAAATGAAGTAAAATAAGTAAAGTGTCTTACCAACTATAAATCATAAAATTGAAGAGGATGCACTGCACGCTTTAATCTTCTTATTATTTAAGTTATGATTGAATATAAGAACATTATTCTCTTTACACGCTATCAACTAAGCAGGCCTTTTTGGGATGGCTCCACGTTGTCTGTTCTTACTTGACGTTGTAAGTCCTTTCTTATTCCTTTGTTGTTTTCTATGGCATGCATGTAAATAAAATAATATTTCATTAATCAATAATTTATTTTATATAATATTTTTATGCTAATAATTTCAATACATTATTAAAATAATACTTTTCAAATGAATTCTTTATAAAATCCTATGGATTCATATCATAAATTAATAATTTCTCAAAACTGTAAATATATTCTCGTAATGAATACTAAAATTTATTGAATCAGATTAAATTAATTAAAAAGTAAACGAACCAGTGGATAAGGCTTCTCGCTTTGCGAGGATTAACAGAAGGACATCAATTATATACAGTCTTTTTTGTGTTTTTATAAAAATTTTGTTTTCGTAACTCGAATCTGTGACCTTACAATCATAGAGCATTAACCTTATCAATTATTTCCCTCTCATTTTCAATTAATCATATTAGTAAAATAAATAAATACATATTCATTGAATTATGAATAAATTCCACAAATTATTTATTTATGAATCAATTAATACTTCTTTCAATTACTAAAAAAATATATGATACGGATATAATTAATTTATAAGTTTTTATTATATTTATATATGATAAGCCACAAAATCAGATACATGGAAGGTTATCTTTTAATTGGTATCTAGGACATTCTTTTTAATTCTTCTTATTTCCTCGTTATTAAGATGTTTCTTCTTCTTTGTTACAAAACCCCTAAATCCCAACAATTATGAAGTAGGCTAAGCAAGGGCAACAAAGTCAGATTTCGATAATCAGACTAGATATTGTCCAAATTATTTTTTTAAAAAAGTTAATGTACTCAACGTATAAGACTTCAAGTTTTACGAGAGTTTGAAGAGGGCCATAATATACGCAACTTTTCTTTATATTTTACAAAAAAAATACTTTCATGATTTGAACATGTAACTTTATGGTCAGAAATGAACAACTTTACAGGTTATTGTTCAAATTAAACAAAATAGTTTAAAAGAAACTAATCATGCTAGATCTTTGAGTAAGTAGGTAGGCATGACACCTTTATTAAATAAGCAAGTATGCAACACGTTCTTATTAAATTAATAACCAATAAATACCTAATGCATCAACGTTTTCTCCATATTAAAGTGTTTTTCCTATTCTTTTTCCTTGAGGTAAAGAACTTCATATCCTTCTCTTTCTAATTTGTCATTTTCTCGGTTTTGTTGGCTGCTTCCTATCTCCAACCAGTGTACACAATTAATACAGGTCTTACCTTTCCCTATCCTGACATCTACATCAATAGTCGCTTTGGCTTTACTCAATGTCTCTTGTTAAGCCAAGAATCTGGCTCGAGGGAGAGATTGTTGCAGAGAGATGAGCAGCCGATAATTTTTGGTGCGATCGGATGCTTCTTTGTTGTTTCTATCATCAGGGTTTGATTTTATGTAAGTATATCTTAATTAATGTTTTAATAACGGGATAAAAATTTAAATTGAGAAAATAATATATTTAAGATTTAAAAAGTTTAGCAAGTATTAGATCGTCATAAAATTGACTAAATTGATTAAAGATTAAATAAAATTAAAGAATTTAAAATATATTAAAAGAGATTGTTCTTATTAATCAAAGAATTTAAAGTTTAATTGAAAAAGAAGATTATTAAATGAAATTAATTAATTTATTTTATTTTATAAGAACTTATTGATTTACAAAAATTGATCAATTAATTAGTAAACTAACAAGTTTTTAACAACAAGAGTTATTAAAATAAATTGAATCAAAAGGCTGAAAAGTTCAAGATTTTTACTGTTGAACCGACCAAATTGATCAGGTTTTTTAATCATTGATATTAGGTGATTATAATGTGCTTTATTTAATAATCAACAATGGAATCAAAGTCTAAAATAGCTTACTTACGGGAATGGCCAAGACACTGCATTTGCTTTCCAAACTTTACTCCTCATTCTACTTTTGTCTTCAAAATTTGGGGGCCACGGTGATAGAAGATAGAAGGTACCAACTATTAAGAGACAAACCAATCCCTGAAATTGCACATGTTAGTATAAGCTTTATAGTGTTGCAAAATGTGACATTTAATTAAAAAAATTCTGAAATTATACATGCTAGTTTATGAGGTATAATTAATTAATTGGTTGCATAACATGACATATTTTAATTAAGGGTTTTTTATTCTCATTTGTTTTGTTTAATTAACTAATTCGCGAGATAAACTTAAAATAATTACAATTATAAATAAAATTATGATCAATTCATAATTGTGAAATTTGATAATTCATTAATATGTATTTTTGTAGTCATTATTCTATTAAATTTAGATGTTAATAAAATAGTAATATGAACACATATCATGCTTCTTCTTTATTAAAAAAAGTAGTTGATCTCATGAGCTAAAGTATATAAATACTTAAAGAAATGTTTAGGTACTAGTTAGAAAACATGTTCATTAAATTGACTCATTATGAGGATTTCATATGAAGTATTATTTTGTGTATAAAAATGCTCAATACGATGATTATATGAGTAATTATTTGACCTGAGATCTTCAAAGTATTTTATATAAGAATTCTTATATTTTGATACCACTTAGAGCCTTTCATAATCAAGGGTAGTCAAATGGTATTCATTGATACTACTTAAGACCTATTGTCATTAAAGTTAGTCAACTAGTAGTCGTTAGACATTATATAAACTATATAGGGATAGTTAAGTAATTAATACATGATTCTTGATAGTATTGATTTAAGAAATCATGTCAAAGTAGAATAATACTTTGAATATAGTTTTTAAACATCATTAAAAAATTAATTATTAATGCTACAAAACTAATATCATTAGACTCAAATAGATTGAAACTAAATATATAACCTATGTTTAATCATAATTGTATAATGAAATAATTGAAATGTACAAAAAATTATTTATGAAATAATTAGTCAACATCACTTTAAGATTGTAACACCCCATGTTAGGGGTTAGAATATTAAGGAATTTCAGTGTACTTTATGCTTTGCATATTTGAGTATTTACTTATATATGCACATGTATTTTTTGACACATTCAAATTATTTGTACATGCATTCATGACATTTTTCAGGTAAAATGGATTGATAAATGTGATTAAATTGCGCAAAACTCATTCAGGGACTATTGGAATTATTTCGAAATTTTTGGCAAATTTTAGGAATTTTTGAATTGGAATATTTGTAGACTAGGTAAATGTTGAAAACGGACTAATGGTAGTCAGACATGTGGAAATTTAGCTAGTGACACATGTATTTCATGCAAAGTGGATACGTGGGTTAAGTTTTCGGTTAAAAGGAGAACCCTGTATCTAGTTCTTCACCGTAAGCTTTCGACACACACAACTTGTTCCTTGTTCTTATTTATCCATTGAAAACTTACTACTGGAGAATTGTTACTTCTTCCATCGAAGGTTATTGTTAGAGTTTTTGTTGAAACAAGTAAGTGACTTTGATGATGTTTTACTGTTGTTGATTTTGTACATGAATTTATTCATGAGTGGTTTGAGAAGTGTGGTTTCGGTGAGGAATGAATCAGATGAAAGATTTGTGATATAAAAATATGAAATAGGATCTATCTTAGTTGAGATGAGTTATGAAAGAGGGCTGGAAAATTGATGAATATATATATATACTCTGCTTTGGTTTAGAGAAAACCGAAAATGGGTTGTGTCATTGGACATGTATGAATCTGTTGAGTATCAGTAGAAATGAATTTAGATGTTTAAGTGTAAATCTTGGATTTTTTAATTGTGTTTATGTTGATGAGCTAAAAATGAGTTAGAAGAATTGTTTTGAGTGCTATTTGGGTTTAATGATGTGAGAATTAACTTTTGGAAAATTTACAGTAGAGAGAGGGAGTGAATATGAAGTTTCAGATTCTTGGTGTTTGAGTGGTAAACTTGAATCTAATTGTGCAGAGTTGATTATTGAGCAGAAATATCAAGAAAAATATGCATGAGAAGAGTGCATAAATTACGCCTTATGTCTTTTTATGATTAAGTGTGTTGCCAACAATACCCTTGAACATTCTGACATAACTCTTTCTTCTAGAAAAATGTTCTCCCTTGTTTTAAGTTTCTAATGATACAAAAATCAATCTATTTGGTTCAGTAATCTGAAAGTTAGAGCTCAAACATTTCAGAGTAATGTTAGACTGAAATAGTACATTATACCTAACTTCCATCCAGAATTTGAAAGTCTTAGGGATTGACTTACCATCTATTTCCTTCAGATAATTTGTATCTCTATGTCTCTGGTTTATCTTGAAACAAAAATCATCTTATTCGGAGCTATTCCGATAAAGATATCATCAAAACACCGAAGTATGTTCAGTAAAACATCCCATTCAGACTCTTTCAACCGATACCCTTACTTGATTCAAACAATCTTTTTCAAATCAATAACAAATGCTATCAAATTCTATGGAGGGACAGAAAAATGTGTTAAAAAACTATTGGTTCAAGAATCACTTCATGTGGAGGTTGGATAACATAGTTATGGCCGAAAGAATCAAACATGATTTTCCCCATCATATTGAACCTTTCTCGGGACAAATGACATAACTCTCTTTATAGATGTTGAATTAAAATCATCTTAGGACGGTTTCAAAGAGGACTTTGGGATATACAACTTTTGTGAAGGATTGAAAACAAATTCTGTCATCTAAAGGGTCAAAAATGGAGCAGACGATAGGATCAGAAGAAAACAAACGAATTGGAAAAATTGCCATAACTTTCCCTATAGATATCGGATTAAGGTGTTCTTTAGATGGTTCAAAAGAGGACTTCAAGATATATAACTTTTGTGAAGACCTTGAAAACATATTCTATCATCCTGAGGGTCAAAATTAGACCAGACTATACAAGATGAACAATGCACAAAAGAAGCAAAAGGTCAACTATAGAAGGAGCAGAAAGCAGACGAAGTAGAAAGCAGACGAATGAGAAAAAGTAGACGAAGCAGAAAGCAGACGAAGCAAAAAGTAGACGAAGCAAAAAAAACAGATGAAGCAAAGAGTAGACGAATCGAAGAGCAGCCGAAACAAAGTCAACTTAAGACGAAGCAAAGTCAACTTAAGACGATGCAATTCTTAAGACGAAGCATAGTCAACTTAAGATGAAGCAAAGTCAACTTAAGACAATGCAACTCTTAAAATGAAGCGAAGTCAACTTAAGACGAAGCAAAGTTAACATAAGACAATATAACATCATCACAGACGATACGTCTCTACAGATGATATGACGTCCTCATAGACGATACGTTTCTATAGATGATATGACGTCATCACAGACGATGTGACGCCATCACAAACGATGTATCTTTATAGACGACATATCCTTACAGACGATATATCCTTACAGACGATACATCTTCACAGATGATATGACGTCATCACAGACGATACCACTTTATGCTCCTAAGCATATCCCCTTAAAAGGATCATAACTTTCAACTCTAATGTCTAAAAATTTCATACTATATACCGATGGAAAGATAAAAGAAAGACCTACAACTTTCTAAAAGGCACATTTGCCTAAATCAGCCTAGATCAATCCAAAATTTTCCCTCGAATTCAGAACACAAATTTTACATTCATCCACCAATGTACTGCACCCAGTTCTCAAATTCATAACAAATTTTGAGATTCTTAAAGACAAAATTTAAATTCGATGTCTTCATAAGAAAAGTAGCCATATATCTCTGGTTTAATACAAATCAATAATCATCTCATTTAGGTAACTAGGGAAAAAGTTATGGGTATAAGACTAAAGCATACTCAGTGAACATTTTTTCAGATCAATCACCAATTTTGTTTCCAAATCTTTCCTTAACACAACTCATACCAATATCACCTTTTCTACTTCATTTACTCCTCATTCTTAACTTCATTTCAAATAAATGTCATCTATAAAGAAATTATAATTCATGATTAATCATGAACACCAATAACTGAACATACACATATATACATATCCTTCATCAACTTACTACACATTTTCAGCTTCATTTTTGCTTTCATGTTACTTCTAACTTTCACCTTAATTCTTCCCATTTCAAAATCTCTTACCTACCAAAAACACCAAAGTAAAACATGAATCTATTCACATTTCTCATTTACTACTTTACTCTTGTCTATCACTTTTAACTCAAAATTTTTTCATCATTTGTTCTTTACTCATGATTAGTCACCAAAAATTTTCATTTTATAGTTCTAATCTTCTAAGAAAAGTTTGGGGTCCAACATGCGGTGGTGTGGTGGGTCTTCGGGGGACACCAAACACAAACCCAGATCACGACTCCTAGGAGGATGAGGGAAGGAGGAGAGTGGTATAGACACTAGGGAGGGCCGGAGGGGTCAACCGGAGAAGACAGGAAGCGGCGGCGGTGGTGAGAGCAGCGCGACAGTGAGAGGCAGCAAGACGTCAGCGAGAGTGAGTGAGAGAGAGGCGAGAGTCGAGGGAGACTACGAGAGAGTGAGAGTGAGAGGGTGAGAGTAGTCTGGGTCGGGGGGGGGGGGTTTAAGGTTGAAGTTTTTAAATTTGCAAAAAGGTCCTCTAACATTTCCAAATTTTCGGTATCGGCCGGTATTTACCGAAATTTTGGGTACCGGCCAAAAGCCAACGAAAAACACCGGTACTGGCTGGTACCAAGGTAACTTTCACCGTACTATTTTCTAACTGGTATGGTACGATACTCCAAACACTGGGTTTAGGGTAAAATTTTTTAAATTTGTAAAAAGGTCCTCCAACATTCCCAAATTTTCGGTACCGGCCAGTACCCAATAGAAAACACTAGTACTGGCTGATATTTACGGCCGATACCGAGGTAACTTTCACAGTACCGTTTTCTAGCCAGTACGGTACGGTACTCTAAGCACTGCTTTTACGGGATAGGAGTAAAGCAAAACAAAAAAAGGTCATACCCCTAATAGTTGCTCTCGTCCTAATTTAAAAAGGGAAGGGAATTTATATTTATATTCACATATAATTTGTACTTTCTAAAAAAAATTGTAAAGAGAGGGAGAGGGAGAAGATTATAATAAACACATTTATGCAATAACAATCATTATATCACTCCAATTTCATATAATACTAAAGAGTAACGACTATATAATTAGTATAATTATTTAGTGTTATAAGATAATATGATTTAAATCCTAAATCTATCATCTCAAATTTATCACTCATTACTCTATTAAGATTTAGTAGATTATGACATAAAACTTAGATCATTTATGCATAGCCTGAAGAATAGAATTTTTCACTATCACTTACTTTTACATAGAGGGCATATTTATAAAGGCACTTGATAAAGTCATTTTCTTTAAAATATTTTTCGATTATAAAATTCTAAACTCTTTATTCTTGCTTTAGCCTATATAGAAACTTTTTTTAATTTTAATACTTTATTATTTCACTATACAGCTAAGAGGTTATTGTATATAAACCTCCTACTCAATATAGCCATTAAGTAAGGATGATTTAAAATCTATTTAGAAAATCTTCCATTTTCTTTGAGTTGCCAAACACACATTTCTTATCCTTGTCATTAATCTTGGAGTGTTTATTATCAAGAACATAAGCATATGTGGTACTTTTGAATTTCTTTTAAGTGAGTTACTACTAGCTTTTTTCCACTCCATCTTTGAGCACATTTTGATGCTACAAACATTAACAATTTGATTGGTGGAGATAAGATTCCATCTTTAAGCACATTTTGATAGTGCTCAAGTGTTTACTTATGGTGGGCTGTCTTCAATTGGTTCCTCCATACTCTGACCATATTAGAAGTGGCCGGAGTTTTGTCTGTAGTTCCTTAGTTGTTAGGGATTTTCCCACTGCTTTTAGACACCGAGTAAGACACTAATGCATCCCTGGAAAGTGCAAGAAAGTCAGCTTAGGATAGGGATAGTTCTCCTCTCTCTTTGGCAGAAAGGATGTCCAGAGGACCTGCCAGCCTCAGAGGCAGGGGAGCTAGTTCAGAGAAGGTGTCTAGAGATGATTATGAAATAGGAAAAAAATTAAGGGTATAAAGGTAAGTTTGGGTAAAAAAGAAGAGAGAAGGTGATGGCGTGTCAAACCAATCAAAAATAAATTCCTACTCTAGAACACTTAAACGAGTAAAGTGGTGAATAGGGTCGAACCACAGAGACCAATGTAGCAATTGTTTATTTGTGTGAAATCAAAAATAAAAATAAAATAAAATTATAAAAATAATTGATTTGGGGATGATTAATTTTAAAACACGAAATCACGTAGGAAGAAATTAAAAATAAAGATTGAAAATAATATGAAGAAAAGCCTAGCCAAGGTACTCTCCCGTTTGATATCGTAATTTGATCATAGGCTCAAAAATATAAATTTCGTTCATTCCTATGGGCAAAGTTATAGCAGATAGTGAACAGCACAAATCTACCAATCTATTCGTAATTATTCGATAACCCCGAGTAAAGCTTCGCAGATTATTACCCTAACCAATTAGACTATTCCCGAGTAAAGCTCCGCAGAATATA
>JAOTAX010000196.1:6067956-6078950 GCA_025629825.1 Erythroxylum guanchezii | reverse complement strand
GTGTCGTTTACCATCTTGTATGTTCAGGTTCTTGTAGATTGCAGTGGGGAAAATGAGACAGAAAAAACTCCAGAAAGTGCGTTCAACAATAAGAAAACTGCTCTTCTGCAGCTAGTGGAGCAAAATTCTGTGTCGAAAACAATTGTTTTCTGTAATAAGGTAAATTTGTGCTTAATTTGAAAGAAATTGATTGTTTCCCTAGTTATTTGTTGGAATTAAAGTGATAGATGTTGGGTTGTAATATACAGATTGAGACATGCAGAAAAGTGGAGAATGTATTGAAACGTTTTGATAGGAAAGGTCATCATGTTCGAGTTCTCCCATTTCATGCTGCTCTGGCTCAAGAATCACGGCTTGCAAATATGAAAGAGTTCATGAATTCTTCGCCTGAAGAAGTCTCTTTGTTTTTGGTTTGTACTGACAGGTATTATCATCAACTTGAGCCTACTTATTTCTCATCTCTTATTCTTCCCAGATGAAGAATCCCATAACGCATGCATAACCAAGTATTCCTCCCAGCCGGTAACAAATTGTGAAACATATTCGTTGTGTTTCTGAAAATAACTACAGAGCATCACGTGGGATTGACTTTGCTGGTGTGGATCATGTTGTTCTCTTCGACTTTCCTCGTGATCCAAGTGAATATGTACGCCGTGTTGGAAGGACAGCCAGAGGTGCTGGAGGAAAGGGCAAGGCTTTTATCTTTGTGGTTGGGAAGCAAGTTTTCCTTGCAAGAAAGATAATAGAGAGAAACCAAAAAGGTCACCCGCTGCATGATGTACCAGCTGCATATATAAGCGGATGAGATGAAATATGCTTGTTGAAACAACTTGTGCATGTGTGTTGGCTTAGCTATTGGCTAGTGATTCTCTTATATGAGAGTTAGGTATGCTATTTTCCAGTTTTATCGGCTACTATAAAGCTAAAATTCCAAGAATTGACGATGTCCTTGCTTATCTGACCTAGTTGTCTGCAGTGCTGTTGCTATCCTGACACCTCAATGGAATTTGCCACTCTTGCTAGCCGGGAAGGGTTCCTTCCTTGAAGCAACAAAGAGACTAACATATGACACTTCATGGGGGCTTATATTCTGCTTGGTTTTTATGGGCTTTGCCTCTCAGGAAAAGTAGATGAAAGACCATTTCTGTAAAATTGATGAGTAAACAGGCAAACCTAATAGAATGAAGTTTGTTCAGTGAATTCCATTTTCATGTCATGCCATATTTTACTTATCTTGTGTAGTTCAGTGTTATGATATAGCAACTATATATCATTCCCTTAGTTTTTCCTTAGAAACAATAGTTCTTAACCTTCCTTCAAGGCATTTTGGCTTTTCCTTTTACAGGAAACAAAAATCATTTTAAACATCAAAGATACAAATTTCAGATTCCACTGTTATTTTTGTTCAATGTGTCTTAAACATTCAGAGGCAGGTTAAACTCTGTGGATCATTTAACTGTACATCTTTTATTTGGTGTGAAGAAAGTTTTTGGACAATACTTCTGGTAAGATACCTGCTCTGCTCTCTGCTCTTACCTGCTTTTCTTTCGTGTCTGAAGTCAGCTTGGCCAATAGTACATAAATTCCCAGAATCCAGTTTTTCCATTGAAGCCATACATGCCTTCCGTGGAGATCAGCCATGAGCATTGATCCTCGCACCTTGCGAAATCCCTCTGGTACGAATATGCATCAAAGTGGTACTGCTGCACATTTTGCCAATCCAGGTCACAGAAAAACAGCGTAGTTCCCCATGCATTAGGAGAGAAGTCCCAACCGATTTGGTTTCCATCTGTTACGTTCTGCTGGCCAAGATCAGTGTCTTTGGATTGGCAGTGAATCTTCATGCTTTTACCATTACCTAAACTGTTCTTTATACTCACATGAACGCTGTCTGAAAGTCCCAGGTTGCACAGGCTGAAAACTATCAAGAACAAAACACTGTAACCAACATGTACGCCATTTGTGTAAGTATCCATTGCTTGTAGCAACCTGATCTTGACAAGAAAAAAGGTAGGATGTCACTAAATGTATTGATCTATTCCTCACAAAACAGGTTTACATGTGGTGTACGATAACATTTATGCACGACAAAGAGCCTTGTAGGAACTGGCATTGATATTGCAGATTACCACCATGTGTTAAATTGAATTTATATTTGGAAGCCAACACTATTTGTTGAAACAATGGTTCGGAACCAACAGAATCATGAATCTACTTGACTCAGTACAGTTGTGTTTCTGTCGTCATTGCATAAATCGTTTGAATCATCTTTTGGCATTTTCTTCTTTGTTGGTTGAGGATTGCAACATTATCATTTAGAGCATCTTATTTTATTAATAAATATTAAATATTAATTTCTCATTTAACAATAAATTGAGTTTGAAGTTCAATTTTTGTCTATTATGGAATAATTTACTAAAATTTTCATATTGTAAATTTAATTTAATTTCAAATATCATTTAATATTTATCATAGCAAGAACAGCCATGAAAGTGGCAAAGGATCTTTGGCTGAAGCCTGGAAGAGTATTCCAGTCATGAGCTACATCTGTTTTCACATTTAACTTATACTTCCCCTGCTATAAACATAAGATCTAGCGAAATACAAGAAGGCTGTAAATCCAACTGCACTAAGGCCGGCAAGTAACCAATAGTAATAATCAATATGTGCTCGATTCAGGTTGTTAGCAAACCAGCTGTCTCGACCATCTGTACCAGTTGTTTTGTCAATGATAGAGACCAGTAAACTGCTCAGCAAACTTCCCACACCAATGACACTTAGGTACAATGAGAGACCCATACTCCTTAAATCCTTTGGGACTTGGTCATAGAAAAATTCTTGAAGACCAATAACGGTAAACACATCAGAAGCACCGCATAACAGATATTGAGGAACCAACCACCAAACACTAATCGGAACTGTCACATTTGGCAGATCAATAATCCCACATTCTTTAGCAGTTTCAAGTCTTTTCATCTCAACTAAAGCTGCAGTCACCATAGAAAGGGCAGACAAAACCATGCCAAATCCAATTCTCTGAAGCATTGAGATGCCAGAAGGTTTCCCAGTTAAGGATCGGGCTACAGGGACAAAAATGCGGTCGTACATGGGAACAAAGAGAAGAATTGCAATGCCAATAAAGAATTGAAGTGAAGCAGCTGGAATTTTGAAACCTGGGAATATATTTCTATCCATTGTCGCCCCTTGTTTTGTGAAAACAGTTGAGGTTTGTGCAAACACAATTGCATATATCAAGCTGGTAACCCATATTGGAATAAGTCTCAGCAAGGACTTTGTCTGTTCAACATCGTCAACAGTACAAGCATTAAGGCCTCCCATGGAGCCGTCTGGTTCAAACAATGCTTTGTTGAGAAATCTTCAAAAAATAAAACTGTTAGTTGATAGGAATTTCAAGATAAAGCATCATGTATTTCTGTTCATCTGTTTGAACCTAAGCAGACAACATAAGTTTGTGAAGAATAAGATATCTACAAGAACTCCATTTGTTATTTCTTTCAACTCCAAGTAAATAACTAAATCTCAAGATCATTTACATCATCCAGGCACATTGATCTTTTCTCAAGCTATGAACTTAGAGGTCGGAAACATCAGCACAGAGTAAAACGGTAAGATGCTAAGCAAAGATATCCTCCTACTTATGCCTCCGTAATTAATATATACAAAAACAAAAAAGAAAGTTGATTCACTTACTTGAATTGTTGAGGAGTCTGACAATACTGTTTAGCTTCATATTCAGTAGCCATTGCTGAAGTATTGGCATTGCGGTTCCTGATTGCTTTTCCAATCACCTGGCCAATTTTCATAAATGAATTTCCCTCACTCTTCTTAATACTGTACCTGTAAGTTCTACTACCAAGCAAGAGAACAAATAGTGCAGCCAACATCATAATACAGGGGATTCCAAATCCAAGGGCCCAGTTAAGATTCTCTTGGATGTAGACCAAAACAGTAAGTGCTACATTAATGCCCACAGAAGAGAAAAAATACCACCAATTAAAAAATGAGTTTTTTTCTTTACTTTCTTTTGGATCTTGTCCATCAAACTGATCAGCTCCAAAAGCTTGAACACAGGGTTTATGCCCACCTTGCCCAACTGCCACGAGATATATAGAGAAGAAGAACAAGATGACTCGAAATCCAGGAGACTGTGACTTGGCATCTTTGATGTCTTGTAGGTGAGAGACTTGAAGAGAAGTTAACACAGCTGTAAAAGTTAACAAGCCTAGTCCCTGTTAATCATTCAAACCAAACAGGACAATTAGTATTGATGCAAGTAACAAGGTAAACATATTAAATCAAAGATCACCAGGGAATTTTCCCCATCTTCAAATTACGAACACAGAATCATCTGAAAACTGAAGCTTTAGCACAGTTTTTAAAAAAAGAAAACAGATAGACTAGACTTTCTACGACTAGAGGACCTTAATATCTATGTAGTCCTTGTAATGCAAGTGGAAACCTTAAGGCTTGAACCAAGCATTTCAGTAGATATTCCCGTAAACTATCTAGTGAAAGACACTCATTGTGCATTTCAGCCCACCTCCTGCATTTGCATTTTCACCAAGGAAAACAAGAGCAATACAAGAAGTCCCCTGCTCATTCTTAAAAAAGCACTTGTATTAACGATAAACCAAACTAGTAAGCAACTTCTTTGCTATTTCCGAAGAAAACACCCTAAATCCATCCATCAATTTGCATTTTCCTAAGCACATGTTTGATTCAAAACTTTCCAACTCTTTGCATGCATCAATTTCTGGCTGGCTAAAACTAACATAGAAAGAAATGGATGCTAAATACCAAGATATAGATAATAGATGCGACGATAATGCTTCGGTAGCGCCCAAGTAACGAATCAGCGATGAAAGCTTCTAAAAGGGGGAGCAGTGCGCCCGTCCCAACCCATATGTTCACATTTTCCGCTGCAGTTGCTGTGGACTGACCAAGGGGACCCGTCAAGTACGTAATAAGATTCGAAGACACTCCAAAGTACGAGAACCTCTCTGCCACTTCCACAACTACACATGTATATAAAAAGACAATGATTAAACACAATCAAACAACCCAATTCCACTATAATCCTTACAATTATATCGTACACGTAAAGATTTGATTTTGTTGACTAAATTAAGGAAAACATTTTACCTATAATAAAGCAAGCTGCTTTCCACCCACCAGAAGTAGCACGGCTGGCTGGGTGACCTCTGGAATCAACGAAACCATCTACAATTTTGTCTTCCATGAGTGGAGTGGAAACAGTAGCAGAAAACATGCTGGGATCATTAGGGATGACCATGGTTTCTCAGGTAAAATGAATATCTCACCGACGCTGAGCGTTAGGTGGATTGACCCTCGACTCTTTGCTTTCCAAAAGTTCACTTTCACCCTGAACTTGTCTGTAATTGGGACAAGATCCTTTGTCCAGTTTTATAGTGTTTTATCGTGTCCAGTAAATTTCAGTCATTTATTTATGCGGGTTTTACGTAGGCTCCACATAAATAAATGTAGAGCTCACATAAATGAATAGCTGAAATTTACTGGATACAATAAGATACCATAAAATTAGACAAAAGATCTGAACCTGTACTTGAAATGCCTGGGATGTGACTAAGACCTTTTATCTTTCCTGGGATGTGACATTGGTCATTTGGACTAAGACCTTTTATCTTTCTTTATTCAGATTCGTTGAGCATGTGAATTGAAGATGAGTAAGAAGTCAGTGATGAGGACGAGGATAATTAATATTAATTAAATTATTTGAATATTTATAAATTATTTGTTAATATGATATTACGTTAAATTAATAAATTTGGAAGTGCGTTCTTGATGAATTCATATAGTATACATGGATGATTTTCTAGTATTTTCTTCTTCCTTGTCACAAAATTTCAAACATATTCATACTTATACGTATATTATAAAAAATGATTTGGGAGTATGAAAAACATAACTATCTTTTCCAAATGAAAAATATTTGTAGGACATTACGTAAAACAAGGAACAATAACACCAATAGAACTACTAAATTTCTTAATCAAATATTAGACAAAAATGATCACAAAGATTTTTAGGAAATTTAAATTATATTATAGATTTTTGCTCTAACTTGAATAGAATATGTAAATCTTTACATAACAGATTAAAGAAGACCCACCTCATTGGATATAACATGGTAATGTAGATAAACAAATTAAGAAATAAGTCAAAATATTTATGATTCTACAGTTAGCTAATCCTAAATCTTATAAAATTATAGAAATTGATGTTATAAACCAAGGATATAAAAGAATATCAAGACAAGGTATTAATAACAAAGAACAAATAATCCAATATACTTTCCATCATTGAAACCCAACTTAAATTAATATTAAAAAGGACACTATCTTTCATCTATTCTTTCAGTTGTTGATCTACCTTCTAGTGTTAAATGTTCTTTATCTAATAGAATAGAAACCCTTGTAAAAATTACTCATGGATATTGGATCAAGTAGAACAATTATGAAGTTCAGTATTTTACCTCCTAAAATGAGGACTTCTCATAACGAATATTTCACTGCTGATGATGATAATTCAGGACTTCATGATTGTTCTATTTGATTCAGTATCCATAAACCCAACAACCTTGATGAGTCTATCATATTTATCCTCCTAAAGAAGTTGGATCTGGACATGTCTGCTATAACATGTATAGGAAATCACTCTTAGAAGAGAATGAACAGTCAGAAGAGTCGTCTTCACTTGTTTGTTCCTTAATATTTTCTTTTAGGTTATCAGAAGAATGAATAGGAATAACTAACTGAATTGATTCCAATAACCTGATATCCTTGTTGCTTTTATGAGGACATTGAAGTTCTTAATTGGCAAACTAATAACGCAGTAGCACATAACAAAGTTTTAAGAAGGATTGATTCTAAGCTAGATGGAATCAGTCAACAGAATTACTCTATTCATCAACAAGTAGATGTTGTTTCTTCTCATATCCAAACATTTTATAAAGAGATATTTAAAATATTGTGTCAAAATAAATCTTGGTCGAATGATAGACTATATTAAGCAGTGTTTAGAATATCGTTTTGTACCGGCCGGTACCATACCGACTAAAAAAGGTAACAGTATTTAAGTTTTTGGTATTAGGCGGTACCGAGTGTTTTCATTTGGTATCGGCTAGTACCGACCGGTATTTAAAATATGGGCCATATACCGGCCGATATTGTAAGTTTTAGAAATTTAAGGGACTATTTAGCAAAAAACTAAAAAAAATTACCCATAACCCTCCCCCCACCCCCGACGCTTGCACCCTCCTATGCTACTTTATTTTTCTCTCTCTCTCTCTCTCTCAGATTCACTCACCTCCATTCTCTCTCTATCTCACACTCTCGTCTTGTCTGCATTCTCTCTCTCTCTCTCGTTCTCCTCTCCATCTTCGGCGGTGTTCCTCTTTCTCCCTCTCCGGTGACAAGACAACCACGAACCACCGCATGTCTATATGACATGATTGTCATCTTCGGATCTTCCTCCACCATGCGAACCCGCCACCATCAAACCTTATTCGGACCTTCAACCCTCCTCCATGAGGACCACCACCGCACCACGCCACCATCGACTACTCTCCTCCTGTCCTCTACGCATCCATAGTTACCAAATCTGGAATAATACCAGATCTAAACCCAACCTAATTCGAAAACCAATTATGAATTTGTTTGGATGTGTTGTTTTCACTTTTCAATTGATTTTTTTTGCTTAATTGCATTTGTGATTATGAATGAGTTGGAAATTGGAATGAAATTGTGAATGGATTTGTCATTTATGATTTGTCATTGGTTGGATAATGGATTGTAGTTGAATGAAATGAGTTTGGTTTATTGTTACGATTTGGTTGATTTATATTAAATTTTTTATCATTGAAATTTTAAAATGCACGGCAATGGCATACATGATTTAAAAGTTAGAAAGTTTTACTTTGAACTTAAATTAAAACCTTAAAAAAGAGAATTTAAAGTAAATAATTAATTGACATATTCTTAAAATTATTGAAATGGTATTTGGATATTGGGTAAATAATTAAGTGAGCATGATAATAATTCAGATGTGGACTTATGGAAGAGCCTAAGAGGAAGTTTTGTAATTATAATTATTATATAGTAAAATTAACAAAAAAGGTAAAATCTATATCTCTAATTTGTCTTAATCTTTATCCCAAAATTAGTCCATCTTATCAAATCTCTTGCATATTCACCTTTATTTATCCCAAAATTAGTCCATCCTATAGTCTTGTCATATTCATAATCTTATTTTCTTATTATTTCTTTTTTATGTCATTTATAGTAGTACCTTAGCATTATATCTTCGAGTAAGTATGAAAGTTTCTTAGTTCATCTTTATGAAAAAATTACTCAACTTGTGCATTCCATTTCAAGATATTTATTAAAGGCAATGATTTATGAAGATATGTCGATGGCAATAATCATATTCCTGAAAAATCAAGAATAAAGATGAACATGCTAAGTGAAGTTAAGGATGTTTAAGTCATGACTTGAATTTTTGGATTTATTGAGCTATCATTTTAAATCTTTGAACCTTCAAGACTACAAAGCATAACACTGTACTTCGATTTTAAATTTAGCATGAATTTACTACTCTCTAATAGGAAAGTCTATCAATTTCTGAATTTTACTATAGTTTCATGAATCTTTACGTCTTTAGGCTTAATATAAAGAGTTAAAGGCATTATTTATGCTGCATTATCTTATGAAGGACTTAGTACTGCTAATTTTGTTGATGAAACTACTAAAGGATTAATTTCTTACAAAACTAATATCTTCATTTATTGTTACAAATAAATGGAAGAAAGTTCAAGTACTCCTGATCAAATTGCTTTAGGAAGATATAATGATCCAGCTTAGGCTCACGCTTTATTGGTCCTAGGTATGAAGAATCATATAATTTTCTTGTTTTGTAACAAGCATTTGAAAGGTGGAGAAATCACCCGATTGGAGAAGCATCTAGCTAGGGTAAAAAAAGATGTAGAACCTATAAAAAAGTAAGTCATGGTGTGAAGTGAAATATGAAAATATTGCTTGAAGAATATCAACATGAGAAAGATAGAATGGAAAGGTTGAATTTTGAAATTAGTAGTAGAAGTTCGTTTGCTAGTTTTTATAGTGATTGTAAAAATGTTGAAGGTGGTAGTGGTACTGGTACTGATAATGTTCCATCCCAGGCCTAGGAAGAAGTGAATGTTACACCTGAACCTGATGTAAGGAAAAGAAGAAGACAGGTGACTAGTTTTTTTGCACAACAAACAACTCTTGGAACTTAACCTTCAATTCGTAGTGCAATGCAATCAAGAAATGCGACTTACAATGTTGATATGGCGGTAGCTAAATGGTGGTATGATACAAGTTCATCATTTAATGGTGGTAGATACAATATCCTCGTACGATTCGGGATACAAAGCTTCTTCAATTGATGAATCAAGAGGTAAACTTTTGAGTTGTTCAGTTTATGAAATTAAAAATTATTTGGCTGAAAGAAAAGTGAATTAAGCTCTTTTTGGGTGTTCAATCATGTGGGATAGTTGGACAAATATAAGACAAGAGCCTATTATTAATTTTTTGATTTATTCTGCAAATAGCTCAATGTTTTTGAAGTTTATCGATCCATCTGACGTGATTATAAATACTTATACTTTGTTTGAGATATTTGAAGAAGTTGTGAATGAAGTAGGGTCAGAAAACTTTGTTTAGTTCATTGCTGAATGATGCCACTTATAAAGCGGCAGGAAGAAGGTTACAGAATAAGTATATTTCTTTTTTTGGACTCCTTATGCTACACATTGCATTAACCTAATGTTGGAAAATATAGGGGATCCTAGAAATTTTCCTATTATTGATGAAACTATGCAAAAAGCTAAAAAGGTGACCAAGGTCATCTATAATCGTGCATGGATGTTGAATTTAATGAGAAAGGAATTTACCAAAGGTAGAAATTTATGTTGCTCTACGGTGACGGGATTTGTTACAAATTTCTTATCACTTCAGACTTTTGTTACGATGAAGAAAGAGTTAAGACACATGTTTACAAATGATAAGTGGGTTGTATCTCAGAAGACTAGGTCTAATGCTGGAGTGGAGGTTTCTAGAATTATACTAGAAGATCGAGAATTTTGATCTCAATTCCAATTTGTTATTCGTGTTTGTGAGCCTTTGGTAAGGGTGCTTCGCTTAGCTGATAGTGAAGCAAAGGTAATAAAGGGATATTTTTATGATGCTATGGAAAGGACCAAGGAAGCAATCAAGACCAATATGAAATATAGGCCTTCTTTGTACATACCATATCTTGCAATCATCAATGACAAATGGGAAAGACAATTTTCTTTTCTGTGGTTTACAGCTAAGATGTTTTTGAATCCTAGTGTATATTTCAAACAGGATTTAAAAAAGAAATTTGAAGTTAGCAGAGGAATGTTATTCACTATTATAACAATTGTTGGCCATGAAATGATGCAAGATCTTTTAAGCTTACAAATAGAGTTTTATAAGTTGTCTTATGGAGATTTTAGATTGTCGATTGTTATTGGACAAAGAGTAAAACTTTCTCCAGGTATTAGTTATTTCCTTTTTCTTATTTGTTGAAAATTAATTATCACTTTATTTTGTTTGTAACATTACTTTTGTTATCTTACCACTTATAGTTTCTTGGTGGAATCAATTCGGAAGTAGTGTTTCATAATTACAAAGGTTTGCAATTCAGATTTTAAGTCAATGTGTGAGTGCAACAAGCTGTGAATGAAATTGGAGCACGTTTAAATTCATTTATTCCAAAAAAAAGGAATAAATTGGAGCACAAGAGATTGAATAACTTGGTATTCGTTCGTTACAATTTAAAGCTTCGGGAAAAGTATGCTATTATCATTATTAATTTCGTTATAATTTCTTATAATTTTTTAATAATTAAATTTTATTGTTTACTAGGAG
>JAOTAX010000196.1:5994026-6005433 GCA_025629825.1 Erythroxylum guanchezii | reverse complement strand
AAAGGGGGGGGGGGGGATGATAGAAAGGAGGGAGGGAGGGAAATTTTGAAAATTTTTAAAAATTTTGTAAAAAAGTTTCCTAATTTTTTAAAATTTTTGGTACCGACCGGTATTTTGAATACCATCCGGTATAGCTGAAATTGACCGGTACTGACCAATATTTTTGGCAAGTACCAAAGACAAAATTCGGGTATCATTTTCTGGCCGGTACGGTACCTTCCGGCCGGTACAGAATGGATTTCAATACTTTGCTCCCTCTATTTCATGTTAAATGCTTAAGACACTGTGGAGCGTTGCTCCTTTTATCTCTTTGGTATTAAGGTCATCTCTAACTATTATATTAAAATTTTAGACTAAATTTGTGTAAAAAGAAATATTTTAAAAAAATTTATACCAAGTTTTTTTACACTTTAATCATTATACACTAAATTTAGTAATCAAGTATCTAAAAAGAATATTTACAATAATTTCGTTATTAATTTATATTTATACAATAATTTTTTTATAAATTTATTTTATTTATAAACATTAAAATAAAATATTATTTGTAATTAATTAATATATTACGAAAATTATTTTAAAATTTAAAATTAATATAGAAAACAAGCCTTTAAATAAAAGTTTAAAGGCTATGTCATACACTATTCGTTAGCAACAAAGTTCATCAATAAACAATTATACTACTCAAATATTAAAAAGATCATAACCATATGACAATGTTAGAGGGTATTATGATTGAATAGTGACCATTGAATTGGATGCATGCACGAGAAGACCATATCTATCTAACTCCACTTTCTTCCTTTACTACATCATAAACTTCGAGGAAAAGTTGGGGGGCCATATCTTCTAAAGAAGCAATCTAAAACAAATAATTTAGTCAGGAACACAATCAATATGAAATGGAAAAGAGGGTAAAAGAACAGGAAAACAAGAAAAAAAGGGTTTCTCTTTTGTTGAGGTCCTCACCACTATAATGAGACATTAAGCATAAGCTTAGCATCTAAGGCACCTAAAAAAGTTATGAATATTCAATTTAGAGAGTTTTCTAATTCAGTGGGTTCTACTTCTAGACTTAATCCACTTTCCGTTCCCTTTCGTTTCGTTATTTTTAATCCCTTTTCATGGGTTCCATGACACAGGATCTTACTTTATTCTGTGTGCATTTTCCTGGAAAACACGACTTGGATACGAGTAAATTATACAAATCTCCCCATAGTTTTAGTCAAAGTTTAATACGTGATGAAAGGGCTTGAAACGGACAGGAATAGCAAGTGGAATAAGTGATGTGCTGCCCTACTTCTAGCAAAATGTGAACGTGCTGTGAGTTTTTCTTTATTTATATATATATATAAAAGAAACATCAGGTACAAGGTGACATTTAATGGTTCCAACAATGTCATAAAATGCACTTATTGCACTTGGCTTGTGTAGGTCACTCTAATCATAGCCATTTTACCAGATATCACAGAGAGAAGTGCTTAATGAAAGGAAACAGGAACTTTTCTAGTTAATCTAATCTTAGCACCTAACTGAGTCACAAGCACCACTGCAACAGGATATCCCAATCTGATTGCTTGATAAGATGTTAATGCAAAAAATGATTGATGAATTGAAAACAAAAGAACTGGTTAGCTAATTATAGCCACCGATTATCTTTCAGGTACATCGGCTGCCTGATATTTTACAGGGTCTTTTCTCGCTTTTGTTTGCTGATACTGTTGGAGTTACTTTTTTCCGTTTTACTGTCCTATAATTTTTCTTTTCGTGTGTAAATCTCACTTTTTTATAAAAAAAAAGAAGAAGAAGAATGATTCTTCTTTTTATTTAGTTGGGTAAAAAAAGTATTTAGCACATAATTTTTAATATATATTTCAAACTGATTAGCTGATTAAAGAGTATAACCAATTTGACTAATATATTTATTTAATTAAGAATTGATTAAATTGGTTGATTCAATTTAACAATTTATTTTTTGAAAAGTTATTTAAGTGTAACTTTTCAACCTATTAATTATTAGCTGATTAAAGAGTATTACCAGTTTAACTAATATATTTATTTAATTAAGAATTGATTATATTGGTTGATTCAATTTAACAATTTATTTTTTGAAAAGTTATTTAAGTGTAACTTTTCAACCTATTAATTAATAAAAATAGAGGTAAGATTTGGATTTTATTATTATTATTATTATTATTATTATTATTATATGTTTTATGTTTTTTATTAGAATTATAAACTTAATTTTTTTAAAATTAAATATCTAAAATCTAAATTACTGTAAGAACATTCAACGAAATGCTAGGATTTATAATACTCATAGTTTTATAATTTTTTTAAAAATCATGTTTTCGTAAGTCATTTTATACATAAATAGTTAATATTAAACAACTAATTTTATTAAACATCAAATAATAAATTATTAATACAATTTACTGACTAAATCAGCTGATATAGTTAATTATCGTAACCAACTAACAATTAATACCATTAGCTAATTGCCAAGGCTAAAATATGAAATTACTGAACTTTTAACCTAATTAACTATACATTAGACATACCAACACATGTATCTAATTCCCTGGAAAGGAGAGATAAAGTGTACAGTTCTTTTATGGAAGAAGAAGAGAGTTGTGTAGGTTTCATGAATGTTCAGTTTCAAAACATTATCTCTATCATTCAATCGTCATAATTGCAATAGCCAATACTCACACAACCCTTCTCTCCTCTCTCCTCTAGACCCTATACAGCCTACAATTTACCGCCAGTATCTCCTATCTCTTTCATTTTATATTCAAGGAAGGGTCCACCTTTCCTTTTTATCACTCCACCAACGCTAAAGTGTCTTTTTCTATCTTTCTTACATAGGTTTCTGTCTTCGTGGGTCAAGATGATCACGTCTTGTCCTAAGGTTCATCCTTTAAACTCTTCTCTCCCACCTTCCCTTCCCTTCTCTTTCAACAACAATTATCTCCCTCTTCTTCTTCTCCTGCTTCTTGTACTGTTGCAATTTTACTCTTTCTCTACCCGCCACCACCTCTCCTCCTTTCACTGTAGTTATCAGGAAAAAGAAGATACAGTAGGCTGTGGTGATAAAAATAGTGCCTTTAGGACTATCTTTTGAAATTTAACAAGTAGCCTCTTCAAGCTTCAGCCCACATCCCAACATGACTAAGCTTGTAGTTGAAGTTCTTGACGCAAGCGACCTCATGCCCAAAGATGGACAAGGCTCTGCTAGTCCCTTTGTAGAAGTGGAGTTTGATGAGCAGCGACAGAGGACTCAAGTCAAGTCTAAAGACCTCAACCCTTGTTGGAACCAAAAGCTTGTTTTTAATGTGAACAGTCCTGCTGATCTGCCCAACAAGACCATTGACGTTGTGGTGAAAAATGATCGAAAAGGGGATCACACCAGGAGCTTTCTTGGACGTGTTAGAATCTCGGGCAACTCCATCCCTTTGTCCGAGTCGGAAGCAAATATCCAGAGGTACCCTCTTGATAAACGTGGCATCTTTTCACATATCAAAGGTGACATAGCACTAAAGATTTATGCAGCTCATGATGGTAATTTTTATCCTCCTGCTCCACCACCAACCACTGGTAATCTTGAGAGTGAAGCCACTCCACTAGGAGCAATCAATACCAACAAGTTTGATGAAGATGATATAGCTGAAGAGATTAAGAAGAATAGCAAAACCAAGAAGGAGAAGGAAGTTAGGACTTTTCACTCTATAGGAACAGCTCCAGGGCCAGCTCCAGCAACAACAACAGATCGTCAAGTTCCTCCACCTCATATTTTTTCTGGGTTTGGATTTGAGACTCAACATGTTATGAAGGAAAAGTCGCCTGCGGTTGAGACAAGAACTGATTTTGTTCGAGCTGGTCCTCCTACAGTAATGCAAATGAATATACCCAAGCAGAACCCCGAGTTCGTGCTGGTTGAAACTAGTCCACCGGTGGCTGCTCGCCTGCGGTACCGAGGCGGGGACAAGACTGCCAGCACCTATGATTTAGTGGAGCAGATGTATTTCTTGTTCGTGAATGTGGTTAAAGCCAGAGATCTTCCTGTGATGGATGTTAGTGGAAGCCTGGATCCATACGTTGAAGTTAAGCTCGGGAACTATAAAGGTAGGACTAAACACCTGGAGAAGAATCAAAATCCAGTGTGGAACCAAATCTTTGCTTTCTCTAAAGAAAGGTTGCAGTCCAATCTGCTTGAAGTTACTGTTAAAGACAAGGACATTGCGAAGGATGATTTTGTGGGCAGAGTTTTCTTTGATCTATTGGAAGTCCCTCTTCGCGTACCGCCGGATAGTCCATTGGCTCCTCAATGGTACAGGCTGGAGGACAAGAAAGGGATCAAGATCAGCAAAGGAGAAGTTATGCTTGCAGTTTGGATGGGAACACAAGCAGATGAATCATTTCCCGACGCTTGGCACAGTGATGCTCATGACATTAGTTACACAAACCTTGCCAATACAAGATCAAAGGTATATTTCTCGCCCAAGCTATATTATCTTCGTGTAAAAGTCATCGAAGCTCAGGATCTTGTGCCATCGGACAAGGGTCGCTTGCCGGAGGCATTCGTGAGGGTTCAACTTGGGAATCAGGTTAAGGTTACCAGGCCTTCACCTATGCGAGGTATCAACGCAGTTTGGAGGGACGAGTTTATTTTTGTGGCATCTGAACCCTTTGAAGAGTTCATCATAGTAAGTGTTGAAGACAGAGTTGGACCTGGAAAGGATGAGATCATGGGAAGGGTGATCCTATCAGTTAGAGAAATCCCTCGTAGACTTGAGATCACTAAGTTTCCGGATCCTAGGTGGTTGAATCTGCAAAAGCCTTCATTGGCAGAGGAGGGTGGTGAGAAAAAGAAGGAGAAATTCTCAAGCAAGATACTGCTTGTTATATGTTTAGAGGAAGGGTATCATGTTCTTGATGAGCCTACACATTTCAGCAGTGATCTCCAGCCATCATCCAAGCACCTGAGGAAGGCAAGTATCGGAATTCTTGAACTTGGGATTCTGAGTGCGCGAAATTTGATGCCAATGAAGAGCAAGAATGGCAGGACTACTGATCCATATTGTGTGGCAAAGTATGGGAATAAATGGGTTCGAACCAGAACAATTATTGACACCCTGGAACCTCGTTGGAACGAGCAGTATACTTGGGAAGTTTATGATCCTTGCACTGTAATTACCATTGGCGTCTTCGACAATTGGCACATTAATGGTAGCAAGGATGATGCTAGAGATCAGCAAATTGGTAAGGTTAGAATTCGGCTATCAACTTTAGAAATGGACCGAATATACACACACTACTATCCATTGCTGGTCCTGACACCATCTGGATTGAAAAAGCATGGGGAACTTCACCTGGCATTGAGGTTCACCTCCATAGCTTGGGTTAACATGGTCGCTCAATATAGTAAGCCATTGCTACCCAAGATGCACTATATCCAACCACTTCCTATAACGCAAATGGATTGGCTCCGCTTCCACGCAATGCAGATAGTTGCCACTAGGCTTGCAAGAGCGGAACCTCCACTACGGCGTGAAGCTGTGGAGTACATGTTGGATGCGAATCACCATATGTTTAGCTTGAGAAGAAGCAAGGCCAACTTCCAACGCGTAATGTCAGTACTTTTATGCGTCACAGCAGTATGCAAATGGCTAAATGAAATTTGCTACTGGAGAAACCCTGTAACAACATGTCTTGTGCATATATTGTTCTTGATACTGGTCTGCTACCCAGAAATGATACTCCCTACAGTCTTCCTTTATCTCTTTGTGATTGGTATGTGGAATTATCGGTTTAGGCCGAGGCATCCACCGTCCATGGATACTCGGCTTTCTCATGCTGAAAATGTTCATTTGGATGAACTTGATGAGGAGTTTGATAAGCTTCCTACCACAAAACCAACAGACATTGTAAGGATGAGATATGACAGGCTGAGACATGTTGCTGGGAGGGTACAAACGGTGATAGGAGATTTGGCAAGCCAAGGGGAAAGGTTTCAGGCTCTATTAAACTGGCGTGATCCTCGGGCTACAGCCATTTTCATCTTCTTCTCACTCATCTCTGCTGTGTTTATCTACGTTACTCCATTCCAGGTAGTGGCAGTGCTTTACGGAATGTACTTCCTGCGACATCCACGATTCAGGAGCAAGTTGCCCTCTGCACCCGTCAACTTCTTCAAGAGATTACCATCCAAATCAGACACGTTGCTATGAGTTGGGAAAACATTTATTCGCTTTGTTTTTTTTTGGGGTCTAAGTAAATGACACAGGAAATAAATCTACTATTACTATTGCAGCAGGGGAACTGAAAGGGATCGTTGATCTTCATTCTTTCATTCCCTGCTGCCCAGCTCCCATAAAGATGATGCCTTTTCCACCGGAAAAGCATATCCTGCTCCAATACATGTAGCCGTTATTTTCCCCCCCTGCTTTTTATGTACAAATGTGTAATATTGATTAGCTATTTATAAATTAAAAATTTCAAGAAAGCTGCACCGAAGCTATTGGAGTCTAGTTTAAGAACAAATATTAGTGACGGGCAAAACTTTTGTATGATCGGAGCAAGTACATTACCATATACTTTGATCAGCGGAAACTTTGAAGTTCATCACAGCAACATCAAATGACTCCATAGCTCAACACTTACTATCAGAAAGTTAGTTCTAAGGTAGGCAGAGCTGGAGCAACAAAAATTTTCGCACATAAGATTATGAGCTCTCTTGTCGAAAAATGGCCCAAAAATACCGAAAACATTTACTTGGAAGAAATAGTCCTAACTCCCAAGTGTATTAGTAAAGCGATAACTGTGAATAAGCTGATAAGCACCCCTCCAAGGAGAGTCCTATCAACAATACCCCATTCAGCCAGGTTGCCCCTATGCATCTCTTGTTTCTTACAGGGTTGTGAAGCAATCCCATTCTCCACCATTTTGTTAACCTGGATTTTCCGCTTCCTTAATAGCCACCCGATCAGATTTATTCTATTTTGTTCGTCAAGCAATGTTTTGTTCTGTGGTATAACAGTTTCTTGTTTGCATTTCTCTGATCCGCAAGCACTAGGCTCTGGTTCCCTTGAACATGTACAGTCCTCACATGAGTCAGAACATGGAGAACGCTCGTCGCTAGTAGAGATTTGCTTGATGAAATTTGTCTCCAATTTTGGGTTTACAGTCTCAATCACCTCTCCAAAAACTGACCACCTTCCAACAGAGGTAATCTTAACAATAGCTGAAGTGCCTAGCATTGTTTCAGGACCTACAACAAGAACCTGAATATATCCCTTTGTGTGGCCAACCTTGCAAAAAATGAAAGAACAATCATTCAGTTCGAAAAAATACACAATGAAGGAGATCTCTTTGAATTGTTAATTAGCATATGTAAATAAAAAGAGTGGAACAATCTATACAATAGAATAAAACTTTCTTACAAAAAGTAAGCAAGGGAGAAAGGGCAGGGTGGACATGCGTGAGAATGCACTCAGTTAACCTTGCAAACAGAAAAAGTTGGATGTATTTGAGCTTCAAAATTTTCCCATTCAATTTGATGCTCAAAATGATGGGTAGAAGGGAAAACTTGTAACCAACAACGGCACTATAGGTGCCTATGAACACAGTTCCAAGGCAATTAATGTGGGACAAAGGTAAAAACTGATGCAAACAATGAATAATGCCTTATCTACTCGACTTTAAGCACAGTAAATCACGAGGAAAAGCTGAATCCAAAGGCTCATGCAAGCTGAATGGAGAAACTATATGGTCTTACCAAGTGAATTCCATCAGTTGCTATTTCGGTAATCCATATTCTTTCTACTCTGCCATTCATATGGGTATATGGAGTGAAGGCCTCAAAAACAGATGTCAACTCACGGCTCCGTTTCTTCACTATATTACTTGGAACTTTCTTCATCCGAGCAGCAGGGGTACCTGGGTTTTCAAAACAAGAGAAAGAATTGTATTAAGTGATTATACATACCCAGAACTGAAATCAAATGCCATGACACACACTAAGACCAAAACGTAATGTGCAAAATTTAAGGACTCAACAAACAATTTCATGTATGAGAGGGGTGAAAAGTAATCAACATTACACCTGGTCGAGGGTAGAATTGTGAAATATGAACCTGAGGAAATTTGTACTCCTCAATAAGGCTGACTGTTTGGGCAAAATCTTCATCTGTTTCACCTACAAAACAAAACAGTGTTTATCATATATTTTAGAATCATCCAAGCGAACTTCTCCAGCTCCAAGCATATCATGCACAAACCGTCCAAATTCTCAAGAAAATTCTAGGTCTTTCCAACTATCAGTCCAATCATATGAAAACTTGAATGAAAACAAATCAAACATTTAGATTTTTGCATTTAACGGGGACCAGGTGCCTGTAGTGCCTAAATTGTCTAACAGTCCAAAAATATTAACTCAAGAACTTTATGAATGTGAAGTGCAGAAAACAATGAGCAGGAATTGATTCTGCAAACAAACCAGGGAATCCACAAATGATATCAGTAGCAATCTGCATCCCTGGAACTAGATCAGTCAATGTATCTACCACAGTCCTGAACTGGCCCACAGTGTATTCTCTATTCATTGCCTGAAACAAAAATAGTGAAACAGATGAGATATGATCGTTAAATAGAAGATGCAGTGAGCAAGCTCACGTAATTTGTACCATTTGGTCTAAATCACTGCGTGCTTTGTTTCTTTACTTTTTCACAACTAGGGGGGTATAATCACTTTTAAGGGTTGTAAAACATATATCACTATAAGCAATAAAGGAAAAGCAAACATCCAGCTGCCAAGATTCATTCTACTTACACTCAATATGGCATCACTCCCAGATTGTACAGGAACATGAAGAAAGGAATACACACATGGGTGACGCAAAACTTCAGCTATCTCATTCAAATGCTCAAGGATAAAAGGAGGATTTGTCATCCCAATTCGAAGCATAGTACTGGCATCAGAAGGGAGTGCAGCAACAATAAAATTCAATAATTTTGGAAGATTAACCCCAATGTCACGACCTGTAAGATTTTAAGAATATCAAGATTTGCTCAATAGCTTAACTGAAGATAAAGGAATAATAGCCAATGCAATTATTTTTCTCAAACAACAGATGATGATTTGGATGAGCTTACACTGAGCTTCTAAGAAACTGACTTTTGATGCTGAATAATATGGAGACTAGTAGTTCATTTTCATTTTCAACAGTCAACATGCTATACATTCATGGATTAATCAATATTTACAGAACATACGTGGGACAAAGTTCAACAATTAACCATGTTTTAAAACAATGCCACGTAACTAAAAAAATAATTACAGCTAAATCTAAAAATTAAAAAAATTGAAACAACATAATATAGCAGATTAAAAATTTCATAATACCAGCTAAAATTTTAAACCATTCAAATTACAGATGCGTTTTTTAGGAGAAATTTAAGCAGGTAAACAGGTATAACTTAAGTGGTTAGATAGTTTCTCCAACCTGTGAGATAGTAAGTGTAATCTAATCATGCTAATATTTTGTTGTCATAATATATTGTTAGCAATTGTAGAAATGAGTATTAGTTATATAAGTGATGATCAATAATCACTTGTTAAATGTGTACATGTAGAGATGGAATGTCTGAGGTTTGTCTCAAAATAAATCTAGGAACTTCTACTATATTTAATTAAGTGACTCAAAAGTTTGAATTCATAAACAGAATGGTTGAAAGAATTACCATAGGCTCCAGTATCTTCACTGCTCAACCATATTTCCTTGACTCCGTCAGATACAACAGTTCTTACACGTTCTGCCTGGAGAAGAGAAATTTCAGATGGAGAATAATCCCATATCAAGGAAGATCAATTATTCTAGTAAGGACTTACAAGGCTGTCTATAGTGTAGCTCCCTAAATGACCACGGGCATGCTTTGTCTTGCAGTAAGTGCAAGCCCCCAAACAACCAACATTAATTGGAAGAATCTCAACAAACTTGTTCTTACGAACCTGAGGGGAATATCAAGTTTAATACATGTTAAGAAAAGAGAAGTCATAATCCAAGAAAAATGTGATTCAAGATGATTAAATGAAAGTGCATCAGCAATTTCAAACTGACATCTTGTTTTCTTCTTCACCCATTGGGTGGATGGGGAGTTGTTACATGGGAAATCCTCTGTGCGTATGTAATGTTAGTGAGTACGATGGAGAGAATATTTTGGAATATAAACCCACAAATAAATCCTATGCGATGGAGGGGCATATTAAAACCACAATATGACTGTAGACCTATCACCTTTGGAAGATCAAGAGCTGGTAAAGTCTTGCGATTCAACAGCCGCACCTCATGACCTTTTAGAGTTTCCTCGACAACTTCAACCACACGGTCAATTTGTTGGACTCCAACTATACTGATTCCTTCTAGCTCTTTCAAGTTTCGACTTCCTTGGGGCACACAACCAGCAACTACCAATGATTTTTTTGCACTTTTACCTTTTGTTATCAGTGTATCCATGGCAGATTGACTTGGCGACTTTACAGTGCATCTGCATCAGGGAATACAAATCATCAACACCCAAGCAATAACAAGTTTGTCCACAGTCCAACAAAGAAATACATTTTGTATGCTGTCATGCATTAGCCAACTCCTTAGCTTCAGGAAATTTCAGGGTTTTCCTAAACTGTTAACTGGTGCTGATTTCGTGTGGTCTACAAAATGGGGTTAGCTGATGATTACCCTTTGGAGAGGCAGGAATTCCCACAAAAAGTCTCTTCCACTCATCTAAAGGCCTCGTGCATCTATCTAAATTTACTTTCTCTAGAAGTAATAATAAATGGATAAGCGGATATTGTTACTGCAAGTAAAACTGCCTCTAGTGTGTTCACATAACCATTTTAAATCATCAAGGACAAAACACTCATAACATCTGTGCAGCTATTTCATCCAATATCTCAGCATGCGTCTTTTTGCTCTTATAGGGGCACAGTCTTGGTGTTAAGTACATGGGCTTGAATTTTTACAGAACAATAAGAAATGGAAGAGAACTCACGTATTAATCAGCCACAAGTCTGCTTCCTCAGGATTGTCGCTTAGTGCATAACCAAATGATGAAAGCTGACCGGTCATGTATTCACTGTCACTCTGTCATAAAATGTCCATTTATTGGGAAAAAAATTTTTGGTCAGGATAAGGCATGTCTTAAAAAAATGGAAGAATACCAGATAGAATCAGCCATAAAAAGAGAAGAAAATAATGAAATAGAAGACAAATCAACTTCCCCTGACCCTTCACTGAATTTGTCCAAGTGAGTCTTTTTGTAGACTCTTGACCAACAGTACCACTGATGCTATAGGTTATGCATAAGTTCCCAAATTTTCAAAACTTTCAAGCCTATTCTTTTCACCATT
>JAOTAX010000196.1:5965492-5980800 GCA_025629825.1 Erythroxylum guanchezii | reverse complement strand
ATTATTACTGTTCATTATTTATCGTATGATACATAGAACAGGGTGGATTATGACAATATAGAACAGGGTGGACTTCTCTGTGGATTCAGAAGAGAAGAAAAGAAAAGGTAAGATAGAAGACAAATGAAGAATGTAATTAAGAGCTTTAATTTAGAATCCCGTAGTCTTGATGCATATCTGCTAAAAAGATGTAAAAATATATCCTTATTAATAATGATATATGCAAAGATTGGTTTATCCTTACTGTCTGACTTCAAATCCTAATATGGTAATGCGATGACGATGATTTGTATATATAGACCAATTCCTACCACTGTTAAGCATAGACGGCAGAGGCATATAGGATTCAGATACCATAAACATGAAGCTTTCAAGCACCCTTTTGATCTTAACTTTCACTTCTCTCTTTATTTCTTTTGTTGCTGGAGGAGGTCGTATTTCTTTTAACAGTTATGAAGTCGACAAGTATCCTCCTTCTGGACCTAATCCTCGTGAGCCTCCTCCGTCACATCTTGACCTTGCTCGGGCAATCAACGGACGAGCTCCTTCTGGACCAAACCCCGGACAACCACCTGAAGCAGCAACTGTTGGAAGGGCGGAAACTTTTTGGATAGGAAAGAATGCGCAGTTGAACCGTGAAGGATCTTTTCCAGAGGACTTTAAGAGCGGTTCAGACTAAGTTTCTTCCGGAGATGAAGACCTATACATTTCTTCGTTGAAATAAACGCTATTTAAATTGACTCGAGTTTTTCAGTTTATTGTTTCTCACCTGTTAACTCATTCAGAAATCTTCAAAGTTATAATGAACAAATCTACAGGTTTTACATTACAATATTATTCTGTTCTTCTTTATCCAAAAGTCACTTTTGTGCATGTTAGTGTTGCTGAAAGTGATCAAAGCCTCGAATATGATTGGATAGGATGACTGGAAATCAGCCAAGCTACTCCATTGGATTGACTTCAATAAAAGCCCTACAAGAGCTTGTGGATTGTGAATACCTTAACTGTTTGAACCTTTTAAGGTTTATATTCCTGAAGTAAAAAAGAAAACTCTTTATGATTCACATTACACTGATAGCTAAAGTATAATTAAAAAAGTCCACATGACAGGTTAATCAACTTATTCTCAAGCAATATCACAGTATACAACTTCTTACAGACAGGAGCCAATTACAATTTCCTTTTCCGATTACATGTTTTTGTTTATTTACAAAAACTTGATGCCACAGGTAAAAAGGTGTGTGGCTCTGCAACTTCTTTTTCTTATTCATGTGATCTTTTCAAGCCAAATTAAGAAACCAAGGAAAGTTTCAACTGTACAAAGTGCTTAGCCTGCAGAAGATTATATTCATTCAGGATTTCCCCACTTTCTCCTCCCCAATGATCCATCTTGTCAACCAACTTGGATCTTTAGCAAGGGATTTGCTAGAGATCGGTAAAATCCCAAGATCAGCACCAACCTGATCATACTCCTTGAGGGCTGCTTCCATCTCAGCCTCAATATTACCATCATCCACATCAATTGCGTTCACCAGTAGAGCATCGGCATAATGCTTCTCCCTTTCTGGGTCGGGCTGGAATGGTTCCATTGTTGGACCCTGCTCATCATGACATATTCAATTAAAACAAAAGTTAAAAGTACTTAAATGTGATCTTACTCATTAATTCCAACATGCCCCTTTTAGCTTGATAGAGAAACAATGAAAGAATTAAGACCCACAAACTACTTTCCTTTCTTTGCACTTCCAGCAGCAAAAAATTTGCTACTAGAATTTCTTAGCGACTAACAAAGTTATCCTTCCTAATAACCAGTTCAATTCATTAAATAGGAAAAAAAACAATCTCACCTGGCATAAGTCAGCATAATGTCTGTAAATCTCACTGTTTTCATCGTGATCACCGAGCAGTGTACCACCATACCAACCACTAGCTTCATCAACTGACATCATTGTAAGGTACCTTAATCATAGGAAAAATTGTGATGTCAAACAGTTGACAATATCCCTCTTTGCTTAGATTATCCAAAGAAAAATCAGAGGGAATGCAATAGCAAGGAGAAAATAAGCACTTCATTTATTTCTAGTTATCAGACTCGGCCCAAGCTCTGACAACAGACTCAATTACGGGTCATCCCCTTATTGTTTTTATTAAATTTCATTATTTATTTATTATTGAAAGTTAGTCTTTAGGTATTACAAGTGTATATATTGCAACTTTTTTTTCCAAATTGCTGCTTAAGTTATTATAAATTCATACAAATAGTACATGCGAATTATTTTTACAAGAAAATTTACTTGCATAATACTAATTGTAACAGAAACTAATTCTCATCTTCTTTTTTTTTTAAACTTTGATAAAAGGAAGACTTACAAAGTAATAGAGTTAGAAGTAACTTTTTTACTGTTGATAATAAAGACATGTATGGTTTGACAGTTTGAGTCAACGCTTTTTCTCTTGGGACAAGAAGTTTTTATGATTTTTATTAGGTCAAATGTCAAAATGGTTCAATACATGAACCAAACTGGCTTCCAGACTGCTTCACAAGTTTATTGGTTCGACTAACCAGCTTGGTCTGATATTTATAACCAAGCATTTATTAGCACTATGCCTTCCTCTAAAATCACAATAATTGTTATTTGCAAGCTAGGAGCATTGCATTAAATATGGCATATATCTTATCCAACAAATTTGATCTAGTGGAGCAACAAAAGGGGATGTTCATGACCATGCATTGAACCTAAAATCAAGAAATTGAGCTGGACTTTTTGAGTTTATAGCATACCCACAAAACCAGTCTAATCCTACTATTTACTGCATTAAAAAAAAGGTAAAAGAAAAAAGCTAAACTAAAGGAAATACCTCTGGAAGATATCCTCCTCATTCATGTCACCTAGAGATGAAAGCCAATTCAAATCACAGTAATCAATTCTATCCTTTTCAATTTCTCCAGTTTCAAGCTCCCCTTGTGATGCCTTTGGGTTTGCACTGCTATCATCATACTTCCTCTGACCAAAAAGCCAATTTGGGCTCTTGAGCTGTATCTCACTACATTAAATGTAACACATGAAGGAAAATATTCAATTTTCCACAAACAACAGATCATGCTAGCACTTAAAAAGGTACGATGTAAAACAGTAGTCCAACAGCTATAATAAAGAAAAGAGGAAAGACTACTGATCTATTATTGCATTTTCAAATTCAACTAGAAGCTTCAACAATAGTGTGCCATGATAATCTTTTTTTTTTTTTTTCCCGAATTTGCTCCTTTTAAGATAATTTCTCGTTTTGGAACATTCTTACTATTGTTAGCACATAAATAACGTCATAAACTTCTTATGATGAAATCAACACGTTTATAATGTATACACACAACACAAGATGACTAAATCAGAAGACAATAACTCTGTTAAAAGGAAATTACGCTGCATCAGGTGCAACTCCAGAGTTTCCAGCAGCACCACGAGGTCTTTGGTCAGGTTCACTACAAAGTCTTACATTTTTTATTGCACTGCATGTCCTCTCAATCAATTTATCAAATGAAGTCAGCTTCATTCGATAAAAATCTTCCCTGCATGCTGGAATAGGTGCAAGAGTCATCCCAACACCTAAATGTTTAACACTGATGTCTGTGGACTTAGCATCCAACCCCTGGTTGCTGGACAAGCTACACAAATACTGAAAATATCATCACTTGGAATAGACAGGGACATCCTTCAGCCATCTATCTACCAAATTCAGTCCAAGATCACAACGTAAGATTCTAACTTTTACCAGTGATCCAAACAAAGGTCTTCTTCTCCAGTCCCAGAGACATGGAGATAATAATCTGAATCCAATTCCCAAAGAGCAGGTTTTCCTTCTTGTGGTTGGAAGTAACCCAAAAATCTAGCAAATAGTTGGGAGTTGCAAAAATGGACATTTAGTAGCATATTAAGCAGTGACAACTGATGGTAATAAAATGTAGTTATGCAAAGAACGTAACACATTGTCACTGCACGAATATTCAAACTAATATGCACAGCTAAGATGTAAACAGACTTGGTAATGGAATTAAAAAAAGTATAACAGAGAAGATCAGTACAAGTTTATTGCATCTTGCTTTTCACCATCAGTGTAGGCATTGCTGTAGTATCGCTTTATAGACTTGAGAAACTCACTAGATTGAGTTGTAGCTTTCCACTTTCCCTGTCTCTCTGGAAACACCTGAAGCAAATGACCATGAGCTAAGTCAAAACTGAACACGAACGCCAATTAAGTGGAGAAGACAGGAAGAATGAAGAAGAAATAATACAATATTATGAGCTGCAGAGCCTCCATATTGCTGGGCAAGAGCATCCCCCATGCTTTGGTACATATCCATAAGAGCAGCAGCAATGGTACTATCAGGATCCACTTTAGGTATGTTGGTAAGACCCATTGCATGAAGCTGGCGTCCCAATGCTGCTAGGCCATAAGCATACTGAGCAACATTTGTACGATCCAGGCAGTCAATGCAGTTAGTGCGAAGAACTCCACTTTGAAAACGAGGTGCTTCACCACCAAAATTGTCTAGCCTATTCGGTTGACTAGAATTGGTATCTTTTTCCCGATTTATTGCTGAACTTAAACTGTCATTGGTACTTCCTATCCTTGCAAGCTCCCCAGAGCCAGTCCTCACATCTCTAAGAGAAGTATATAAAAGTCAATGAAAGATAGGATCTACGTCCGATAAACGATTATATTGTCTAGAAGCGATACTATGTAATACATACTGGACAACACTAAGTTCCCAGCTTAATATTAAGTGCCTCAAATAAGCATCCTTAAAAACCAAGTGTTATGCTTAGAAGAAGATTTGCAATGTTACAATAAATGCTTAAATGCATTTAATCTTTGGGAACTACTACCTGCCAGTGCTTGTCCGATTAAACTTGTTGGTTCTCCTCTTAACAATGTTGGGTCTCCCACTATAGTAAAACCCAGTCAAATCAAGTGCTTCCCTTGCCACAGCACCCAAAACAGCCAGAACATTCGCGGACTTGCTTTAAAAGAGGAAAAAAGAAAGAACAAATGGGTCAGCTCACAATTAATAAATGAAGGAAGAAAACAGAGTAGACTGATCATATTAAAAAAAACCAAATGGAGTTAGGTAAATAATTAACAATGAAAGCATGGCACATGGAACTCATAAATTTCAATTTCCTGATTTTTTTTCTTACAAGTTAGGGGGATACCATACTTAAAGGCTGTTCTATAAGTTAGTTGATAAAACTAAGTTTACTAGAGGCATTCAAGAAGACAAGATAGAGATTTTCAAATTTTGTATTTGAACAAAAGTCTGAAGACCAGAATAAGTACAGCAGTTTAGGACAAGCTGTACATTTCAATCAAATACTTCCAATAAGCCCCCAGTGGTAGTTGTAGCAAATCTACCTCTTAGCAAACTTGTGAAAATCCCAGTGGATAAATTTTAGATGATTTTCTTCTGGCATAATCGTATTCAAATACCCAACAGCATTAGCAAACTCACGCCTCAGCATCATTTCTCTTGGCCGTTTCTCAACAGTCTGCATTTTAGCATTACGATAATTGTCAGGATAGTATTAAACATTAGAAGATAGGTCAAATGAGTGTTCTGATATGAAATATAAATGAGAGGAACATGTGAACATCAATCAAAATGAAGTTGCACACATAAATTCTTCATATAATTATCATTCACTTGTATCATCAAAAAACGTAAGACAAATGCCACGACTTAGCCTGAAAAAAAATTGAACAATGTAGACTGCATAGCTAGGATATGAACAAACCTTAATCAAATTAAGTACAATTATAGGGTTGCCATATCTCCTTTCTAGATCCTCAAAATGCAGTTTGGTTGCCTGGTAGGTAGGATCATAACGTTGCACTGATGTATAGATAAAATTAAGCATCAGAGGATAAGCAAATCATGCAGGAAATACCATCACAGAAATCGATAACCAACAGTTTGAAAACTTGAATCAATTTCCCTACAGATGATATCAGGTTTAGGACTAAATCTTGAAGCTTCCTGGGACCAGAAGAGGGGAATAGAACCACGCATCTGCACAACAGAACTCATTCTTCCCTTGCATGATCCGGCTTCTTCATCAAGGACAATTTGTTCTGTTTCAACATCATTCGCTACCCTTCCCCGATCATTCACTCCCCTTTTCAAGTAACTGCAGTCAATTAAAATTCAACAATTACAATATTAACAATTGTCAACAGCATACTAACAGTGACAGCAGTATCAGGCAGGAAAGTAAACCTTGTCAATATGGTGACGTTATTAGGTTCAACATTATAATAACATCATTGCTATAATGTGAAACTAAGAATGCTTCTTAGTCGGGATCTTCAGGTTCAGGTTTTTATGGAGTAATCATTTAGGTTGATGGGTTCAGGAAATAATAGATACTTTGTTGTCAAAAAAGAGTTTGTATATGTAACTCTAGGAAAATATAATGAAAAGTTTAACCTTTTGTTTATAATGGATGCAGTGAACATTGTTATCATCAGGTCATATTGCAGTGACATTCATGAACACATATCATTTGCAGAAAAACTTTGAAACCAAATATTAAAGAAATTTCAAAAATATATTTTGGGGATAAAGACAGTAAGATCAGCTCTGGCAAACATAGGAAATATGTTATTGACTTGATGAGCAAAAGCAGAACATTATAATCAAATCAAATGGATACTCCACCATGCTTCAAATTATGTAGCCAACATGGAGACCAGTTATTCATATTACAAGATATTTGGGACCAATTACAAATTAATCCCTAGATATGGAATTCTCTTTGCAATGAGTGATGACTCTTAGACTCTCAGGAAGTACTCATTTCATGCAGTAGTAAACATAACGAGATATCTCATAGTTCAAAATGGGAAAAATTATCATGCAAGGATCACGAGGGACGAAAGTTCAACTTTATGCAAATGCTGAGTATGCTGGATCAGCTTTAAATAGATCTAACTTGTAGATAATATGTTTTTGTTAGTGGATTTTAGTATCCTGGAACATTAAAAAACAAATTGCACTTGCAAAGTTTAGTCTTAAACTGGATATCATGCTATGACCCATACCACCTGTCTATCAATATGGTAAAATATTTAGTAGCAGTTGTTAGGAAATATCTATATTAGGAAGGGTAATATTACATTAGGGAGAGGATGATCTCCCTCTTTAGTGTATGATTTCCCATTTATTACTAAGGTTTTCTTTCCCTATGTAACGAATTTTATATAAATGATACAAGGGTCTTGAATATTCATCAAGCCCTCTGTTTTCCCACTGTTCTTCATATGGTATCAGAGCCACACTTCTAAACCTTAAAACTTGTTCACCGTAAATCCTAACACCTACCATTGTATCCAAAACACTTGCCTCCACTTACCAAAACCAAAAACCAAATACATAGAAGTAACCAAGGAGTGCTGGCGACCACCAAAGTACTGGCGGTGTCGCCGGAAAACCACCCACGAGTCGGCGCGTGGGCGTCACGCGTCGTCGTCCGATGACCACCAGCGACGACAGTTAGATGGGTCAGCTCGCCATTGTGTCCTGAATTGAGTTATGGCCTTACTTTGTGTCAAAACTGAAGAGAACATGAGTTTTTGTTGATAACAGTAAAGTTTTATGTTTTTCGAAACATCGTCAGCGGTGTTTTAGTGTCCATTTAGCCAGGAAATTCGTCTAGCATAATTGGGAGATGTTAGATTTCAGTAGCAAATCATCCACAGGTGTTCCAACAATGGGTTCCTCAACTTTGCGAATTACCAAGAAATGTTTGAACAGTAATAACTATCCTTTTTGGTCTAAGAATGTTGAATTGTTCTTTCGAGGTCAGAGAAAATTGTCCCATCTTACTTCTGATCCTCCAACTGATCAGAAAATACTAGAAAATTGGCAAGGTGATCATGCACAATTACTACTATTCTTTTCGATTCTATGGAACCTAAAATTTCAGTCCTATTCTCTCATGATAGCACTTGTAAGCAAGCTTGAGACTATGCTAAGCTTCTTTACTCTAGTAATATGCTTTGCATGTATGATATTTCTGTTGAGTTATTTTAGAAACAGGAAGGAAGTTTGATTGAATACTTTGGGAAAGTGAAACGTGCTTTTGAGAGTTGAATTCTCTACTACCGATCACATTTGATATTAAAGAGATGCAGATTCAAAGAAAGCACTTGGTAACTACGACGTTTTTGGCTGGATTGAAACCTGAGTTTGAGCCTATGCGAGCACAAATCTTGGGAGGAGCACACTTTCCATCCTTGTTGAAGTATATTCTAGACTCTCTCGCTCTATGAATAAGGCGACTTCACCAGAGAATAACTTTGAAAGGTCAACTCTTGCAACACGATCTGATTCACAAGTCAAAGGAAGCCATGGGAGAAGTCGAGGAGGACGCGGTGGCCATGGTGGTCGTGGCTGTCGAGGAGGACGTAGCAGAGGCTCACGACTCCATTGCACACAGGACATGATGAAAAGTCTTGTTGGGATATATCCCCATCTGCGAGCTGCTTATATTGCGTCTCTTGAAGAACATTCTTCGGCTACAACTTCACAACCGTCTATTACTTTATCTCAGGATGAGTACACTAAGTTTTTGCAGTATCAGTCAGTTCAACAAACACCTTCTTCCTCTATGGCATCTGTGGCTCATCAAGGTAACCCAACCGCTTGTTATTTAGCTATCCCTAGAAAACAGTCATGGGTAATAGATTCTAGTGCCACTAACAATATTTTAGGTAAAATAACCAACTTTAACCAAATTGTTCCTTTACATGCCTTTCATAATGATAAACTTACTATTGTTGATGGATCTACTGCCACCATTAAAGGTGTTGGACCCTCTCATCCTTGTTCTTCTCTCACATCACCCTCTACATTATTTGTTCCAAACTTTTCTTTCAATCTTATTTCTGTGAGCAAATTGACTAAACAACTAGATTGTTCTATATGTTTCTACCCTGATAATGTCATTATCCAGGATTTGAAGACCAAGATGACGATTAGAGAAGGGTGTGAATCGAATAGAATGTATTATTTTGACAAGTTGCAATCGTCCATAGTCGATTGGGTCATCCATCTTTGGAAAATCTCAAGAAATTAGTGCCAGGGTTAGATTCCGTTTCCAGTTTAAATTGTGAGTCGTGTCAGTTAGGAAAACATCATCGTAGTTCATTTTTTCCTCGAGTCAATAAAAGAGTTGAAAAATCCTTCATGTTAATCTATACAGATATTTGGGGTCTGATTCGTGTCAAGTCTAAGTTGGGATTTCAGTATTCTGTAATTTTTGTTGATGATTTCTCTCAAATAAATTGGTTATATCTAATGCGAGATTGTTCTGAACTATTCTCTATTTTTTGTTCTTTCTATGCTGAAATTCAAAATCAGTTTAATACTCGAATCAATATTCAATATTCTTCGTAGTGATAATGCTAAAGAATATTTCTCTAGCTCATTCTCCAGCTACTTGAAACAAGGTATTCAACATCAATCTTCCTGCCCACACACTCCTCAACAAAATCGAGTAACTGAGAGCAAAATCCAACATATTGTTGAAACAGTTCGTACCTTGTTAATCCACACAAATGTACCCAAAAGTCTCTAGGGAGATGCTGTACTTACTCCATGTTATCTTATCAATCGAATGCCATCTTCTGTGTTAACGGGTAAAACTCTATTCTCAATTCTCTTTCCCTATCAAGACCCTTTTTCCATTGCTCCTCGAGTATTCGGATGTGCTCGTTTTGCTCACCAGCTTCAGCCCAACACGGATAAGTTAGATCCAAAAGCTATAAAGTGCAGTTTTCTAGGGTACTCTCGTTTGCAAAAAGGGTATTAAATGTTTTAGCCCCTCATTGAATCGTTTTTTTTTTTGTGTCTACTAATGTTACATTCTTTGAAGACACACCATAATTCTCTTATGCTCAGTCTGTCTATACTGATACTGATGAATGTCTACCAATTTCTTTTGTTCCTTTCCAGGCAACTCCCAATTATGTTGCTCCTGACACTAATCCTACTCCTTTGGAATGTCTCTCTCATCCTGATTTGCAGGTTTATACTCGACGCACTCATCCTGAAGTACGACCAGACGATTCACACTCATCACCATTGTCTTCTCCGTCTTCAATTCCATCATATGATGATCTTGATTGGCCCATTGCTCTCCGTAAAGGAAGAAGGTCTTGTACATCTCACCCTATTTCAAACTTTGTTTCTTATAACTCATTATCACCTTCATATGCTGCTTTTGTATTTCAAACTTTGTTTCTTATAACTCATCACCTTCATATGCTGCTTTTGTATCCACTTTGTCTTCTGTACCTATCCCTAAGTCTGTTTCAGAAGCTTTGGATCATCCTGGATGGAAACATGCCATTTAAGAAGAGATGTTGGCTTTGCAAGCTAATGCTACATGGGACTTAGTTCCTCTTCCACATGGTCAGACAATTGTGGGTTGTCGTTGAGTGTTCAGTGTGTTTAGGTCAATTTTGATGGCACGATTAATCGTTTAAAAGTTCGTTTGGTAGCTAAGGGTTATACACAAGTGTATGGAATGGATTATACTGAAACCTTTTCTCCTATTGCCAAATTGACATCCGTACGTGTTTTCATTGCATTGGCAGCCACCCATGACTGGCCTCTTCATCAACTCGATGTGAAAAATGCCTTTCTTTAGGAGACTACTTTTATGGAGCAACCACTAGGGTTTGTTGCTCAAGGGAAGACTAATCTAGTGTGTCACCTTAACAAATATTTGTATGGTCTAAAACAGCCACCAAGAGCTTGGTTTGGGCGCTTTAGTACAGTGGTTATGGAGTTTGGTCTACATCGATGTGGTGTGGATCACTCTATGTTCTATCGTCACTCTGAGGCTGGTAAAATTCTTTTGATTGTGTATGTTGATGATATTGTTATTACTGGAGATGATAAAGCAGGAATTCAGTCTTTAAAGTCATTCCTATAGACTAAATTTCAAACAAAGGATCTTGGCTTACTAAAATATTTTCTAGGTATCGAGGTAGCAAGGTCAAAAATGGGGATTTGTCTATCTCAAAGGAAGTACGTTCTTGATCTTCTAGAGGAAATAGGTCTGTTGGGAACAAAGCCAATTAATAGCCCCATGGAACCAAATGTAAAACTTAATGCTGATAAAGGAGAGCAGTTGGAAGATCAAGGAAAGTATCAAAGACTTGTTGGTAAACTGAATTATTTGACTATTACTCGTCCAGATATTTCGTTTGCTGCAAGTGTAGTGAGTCAATTTATGGGATCTCCATAGACTAGTCATTGGGATGCAATTATTAGAATTTTTAGATATTTGAAAGGTTCTCCAGGGCAAGGTCTTCTTTAGAAGAATCATGGACACATTCAGATTCAAGGGTATACAGATGCAGACTGGGTAGGCTCTTATGACTGACGGTCTACTTCAGGCTATTATGTATTTTTGGGTGGACACCTGATGTTATGGAAAAGTAAAAAGCAGTCAATTGTTGTACATTCTAGTGCTGAATCTGAGTACAAGACTATGGCATATACTACATGTGAGTTGATTTGGTTGAAGCATCTTCTCGGGGAACTTGGTTTTGGGCACTCCACTCCAATGAAACTGATGTGTGATAATCAAGCAGCCATTCATATTGTCTCGAATCCAGTCTTTCATGAGAGAACCAAACATATTGAAGTGGACTGTCACTTTGTTCGTGAAAAGCTTCAAGAAGGATTAATTGAGACACCATATGTTAAGTCAGAAGATCAACTTGGTGACTTACTCAGGGATGGTCTCAGTTGAAACCTATATATAACAAGCTCAGAGCTTATGATATGTATGCTCTAGCTTTAGGGGGAGTGTTAGAAAATATCTATATTAAGAAGAGTAGTATCTATATTAGGGAGAGTATGAACTCCCTCTTTAGTGTATGATTTCTTATTTATTACTAAGGTTTTTTTTCCCTCTGTACTGACTTCTATATTAATCATACAAGGGTCTTGAATATTCATCAAGCCCTCTATTTTTCCCACTATTCTTCACAGTAGTGTTAGCTTCTCTTCATCTAAGGCCTATAGAAATGTAGGGCAACTAAACAGAAAGGTATGTTGTTTTAGGTCCAGAATAAACAAAAAGTTGATTGTCAATCTTTTAAAGGAGAAACTTGAGCAAAATGATATCAGTACCTACTTCTGTCGATTTGGAATATCAACTTGCTAATTTCTTGACAAAATCAACATTTCTCCAAAGAGAAATTGGTAAAGAGCAAGTAACACATGATATACATGATCCAGCTTAATAGGACATTAATTAGGCCACTTTGTACTTTTACCTAAAGTATAAGTAAAGTGACAGACATGTGGATATATTTTCGAACTCTTCTAACACTTTCACCTAACAAAATAAAAGCAATGATTCAGCTACAGTAACTCCTGCTAAGTCAAAGATATATGCGTGATAAGTTGGTATCATCTGGTATAGAAGAAATATAAAAAGCATCATACTATAATTCAATGAGATGAACACATTTGAAGAAACTCACCAAGAATAAAGAAAATATCACATATGAAATACAATTTGAAAAAGAAAACAAGGACAGAGCATACCGAGTCCCAGCAAAATGCCGTGACCGCCTCGATATCAAAGCAACACTAAAATCCCTCCCAAAGATCGATAACCTAACCTGTTACCACAATGTTATGAGGCCTCACATGTTAGATAAACATTAAGAGAGCACCAGGCATAATGATTGGAAAGACTTCATCCACTTAGATGAACATTAAGAGAGCACTGGGCATAATGATTGGAAAGACTTCATCCACTGATCATGCATGATTAGCTAGTTTCTTCAGATTAGGGGTGGTTGCAAGTATTGGGAAATATACTCTCTATTCCAAGAAATCATAATCCAGAACATGTATAATGTAGCATTTTAGTGTGACAAATTTAAAGTTTCTTTAAACATGAATCCTCTTTCAATTAAAATTGCAAGAATCTTGAAAAGCTTTCTCCATTTCAAGTCTAACTATTAATGTAGCCAAAAGTTCAAGTAGAAATGTTGCAGCTATAGTTAAATAATTAATCATTGTCATTTAAAGTTTATCCCGGAGAAGAATGGAACCAATTAACGGAAAGTATAAGAAGAAACAATTACTTGAAAAATATTACGATATAGCAACAGGGAGATTAATTGGATGTCTAAAAATTAAAAGCACAGTATGGGTGGAAACAATTCAATATCATTTATCGGTTATGATGACCAAAACTATTAACAAAAAGAGATGCATACCTGCTTAAAATGTCCATGGACAAGTGCTATTGTCCAAATAGGATTGCCACATCTTGACCGAATGGCTTGTGTTAGATACGTATTCCACACAAATATGCTTTCATATGGCATATTCTCGTCTCCCACTGTTAACATGTTCTTTTGCAGGCTTTGCATAATGGGATATGTATAACTAAAGAAAAAATCTTTTGTCAAATCCACACTAGATAATAACTTCTTGTACCTGCATTTTAAAGAAAAATGAAACTATTCTGAGGCCAATATCTTATTGATGTAAATTAGTCAATTCAAAACATGCACCTCCATTCATAGGTAGCACACCAACTATAACACTGGCAATAGAATTGCAAAAAGTATATCTAAAAACGATATCACTTTAGTTCCACACATTCCTAGAAATCAATAACTTTGAAGTGTGAACTGCAACTTGCAAATATAAACAACGTATCTTTGTGCATATACATGCAGGTATTTGATAATTTTATCGAACTATGCTAATCCCATATTGTCCAGCATTTGCTGCAATAATTGGATACACTAGCACTGGATAATTATATTTTCAAATCCCATCATTTCTATCCCTGGCTGTCTCACCAGACAAACTTCAATATCAGTTACCAACTCAACAATTTTTATTTTTTTCAGTACTTATTTTTGTTGTTGTAAATGGGATACATAAAGGTGCAGGAGCATAAAACAAGTATAAGTAACAGTTTGTCTCATCCTATGTCGTGAAAAAGCTAAAATGCACTAGATATGTAAATCATGCAACCATTATGCCAATGAGATCTAACTTCAAGTATGGAATGCCAAAATAATACATAGACAAAAAAACCATGTAGAGAATAAAATGTAACAAACAAACATGAGACACAAAAGAAAGTAAGCCAAGCAAACAAGAAACAACTATATGCAAGCAAAAGGAAAGTCAAGTACCTCAGCTCGGTTTTTGAATGAGCCAAATCAGTTTGAATTGTTACATGTGGAATTGTAATCAACTGGGTCTCATCTATACCATATATTGCATGACCACAAATACATCCTATTTGGCGGCGCTTCGTTACTAAAATCAAATAATATGATTCAAGAAACTTCATGCAACCTGGAATTCCAAAAGCACATATATTGTTATCACAAAGAAAACCATCTATCATCAAAATGCGCAAAAACAAAACATTGCATTAACACTAGCCTGCAATTCCATAAAACTTCGCCACAAAGTTCAGGCCCCCAGTAGCACGATTTCCTTCTGCAATCCGTTGAAGCAAGTTTTTGATTTCTTGTGGTGAGTAAACCACCGGGTCTTCACTAATATTGAGATCAGATGGCTCTGACCGGTCAATTTTCAACACCCGAAAGAATTTCTTATTCCGATCACTCCCAACTAGATAAAACCTCTGCACAGGTAAGAAAACAAAGTATATGGATTCAATAAAGATAAAATTATCTAGAGGAAACAAATTTTAATTATCTTATTGCCCTTTCCATTTCCTTTAAATTAAAACATAACCAACACAGCAAAGACTTAAAATTTCATAGATTGCACCCCATTCACATACCTGTCTGGTCTCGTAAAGCCGAAACTTCTCGAGAGAGTAGGAATTGGGATCGGCCTCAGGATCGTTGGCAGGGTGGACTTTGGCGTAAGGCAGGAGATTGGACTTTGAAGTATCGGTTTTTGACATTATCGGAGGATTATTTACTTCCAATTACCGATTTCCACAATTCGCCGCGAGGGATAGTTCACTGAAATCGGAATTGGGGATTGGGAATTGGGAGGTTTTATGAATTTTGGGGACTTACCACTGGCTTCTTCCTTAGTGTCAAAGAGAGTCATTCGTCCCTCTTGCTTTCGTAAGGTCTAAAGCTTAACTAATACATTGGTCTTTCCTTTGTCTTTTTTAACGGGCAGAACCCGTCGGAACCTTTTTTTCACCTCAAAACGACGTCGTTTTAAATGTAGTTTCAGAGATAGGAAAAAATTCCTTCTACGACTCATC
>JAOTAX010000196.1:5890671-5914064 GCA_025629825.1 Erythroxylum guanchezii | reverse complement strand
AGAAACTAGGGTGGGAAATGAAAAGAGAAGAAACTAGCGTGGGAAATGAAGGCGCGTTAATGACACAAAATGCAAATGTCAACCCCGACCTTTTTTTTCAACAAAACGTTTTAATTTTTATTTTGCGACGTCTTAATAAAAAAAGGTCGTAAAAAGTATTAAAAATTTGCGACGTTTTATAAAACGTCACAAAAAATTTAAACTTTTCGTGATGTTTTTTAAATGTCGCGAAAAGCCTTCACAATTCGTAACGTTTATATATAAAACGTCGCGAATTATATATATTTCTTGTAGTGTTTCTAAAGTTAAAAAAAAAGAGAAACCCTAAATTTACTAAAAGTAAAAGTTATAGAAAACCACAAATTCCCACCGTCTTCCCTCTTTGATGCATATTCATCGTCGGTTGATCCGCTCTTCAATCTTCGTGCAAGGGTTATCTTGCCCAGTTCATGCATCAAAACTGTCGCCCGATCCGTGATTCTTCCTTCGTTGAAGGGGTTGTCTTGCCTGGTTGACACATCTTCACTATCACCCGATCCACGCTCCAGTCTTCATTGAAGGGGTTGGCTTGCCTGATTCACACATCATCTCTTGACACTAAGGTAAGTTCTAGAATCAAGTATTAGCCATCAGAATTAAGAGCGGTAAAACATTTGATTATGATATTGGTAAAGAGAAGAAAGTGCAAAGGATAAAGAAGTTTGAGGAAGATAATATAAATGAGATGGGCATAAGCAAACTGGTATTAGTTTCATCTTCAATTGAAAATGGTCAGGAGCATTCACCTTGAACTACTGTCAAATCCTAGAAGTTACTAATTCTGTGACCTCAAATGCTAAAGAAAATAATAGAAAACTTCAAGGATAAAATATTTTTAAGAAGTTGCATATCAATATTGTAACATCCCACTACCATATAATATACACCCAAACATCCAGAGGACATTCAACAACATATCCTGTGACAATGGTATGTTAGAGCAAACATAATCTCTTAGATGGCATAATAAAGAATACACAATACTTGAAACCTCAACATTTCATCTCATTCATTTACAAAAGTTTACATTGTAGTTATTAAAATAAATATTTACATTACCAAACATGAGAAAGTTTACAATCCTTTATATAAAAGTTCTATAAGTCAAAGAAACTACAAAATACAATCTATAACTCCTCTGATGTCAATTGACAGACCTTTGAGTCATATCTTATTCTAAAATGTTCCTCTAGAAAATCTTAGAAACTAGGTCTCCTAACTCGTACCTAAAAAGTCACGTTATAATTTTTGATAAATTTTGCGAACTCAATGAGTGAATCATCATTGATGATCTCACTCAAGTCAAATACACAAATATCATACAACCAACCAATTTCACAAACATTTTCCATCTAAATAAGGCATAAATGAATGTCACACATTTCACATACATTCTTTCAGAACATGTATAACCCAATCAATCACATTATCATGGCATATCACTTTATCATCACAATTCCAGAAAAGGTTTCATAATCATAAATATACAAATGTAGATGCATACGAGACTCCAGATTCATTATTATTTGTTGTGATCGAGGGCCTTTCCAATATAGATACAGATATTGACCCATTGGGCTCAGTTAGATACAGAAATCACGGAGCAAATCTCTACGTGCAAAATTCTAAGCTTAAAGCTCTTTCAAACTGGTTACTCTAATTACAATGCCTTTATTTGAACTTGCATTTTATGAAATGCATCAAATAACAGAATATGCCATGAATAGCATTCATTTATGATGCACAGACAGAATCTCATATTCATCGGACCTCAATTCGACGTTAAACTTTTATTGAGTATTCAGAAATCAATTAGAACTCAAATGCAAGCAGAAACGTCCAATACATTCCCAAATATCAAACTCCTCAGACTATTAATGTCCGGAATCATCATAATCAAGTCATTATCAGTTCAATAAATGGGAATTAAACAGAAACAAAATTAATCAGTTCCTTGGTTTTATACAAATATTGTGTCTTGACTAGTGCAACCAAATGTTTTATGATTCTGGTCCAGATTTTCATTGTGTTACGCTTCTTTTAAAGAATAAAACTTGTGGAACATTTGTCTTTGATTTCTTACACTATACGCGCTCTCATTTTTGCTGATTCTTTTACATCAGAATCTGTAAAGTTCTCTCCTTTATTCTTTTCTAGGTAGGGTTTAACAATGTAAATGAACTGTAGAAATATGCTTGAATTTTATTGAATCATTACATGAATATTTATACACATGAAAGTAATAGCCAAATAACTTCCTGTATACTAGCAACAAATATTCAAAATGCAAAATATCAGTTAAGAAACATAGGACTGAGTCAACTTGAGTGATTTTAGGGACAAACTGATTGTGTTGTTATGCCCCCCTCAAGTAAGGTGTGGTGTAATAACACCTAACCTGGGAAGTACACGTTGAAAGGCTGGTTTGGACAAAGGCTTGGTGAGTGGATCAACAAGTTGATCAGCGGAGTGAATATGAGAGACACGAACTTGACGGAGACGGACCAAATCACGAACAAAGTGCATATCAACTTCTATATGTCTCATTTTTGTGTGATGCACAAGATTGGCAGCAATATAAGTTACTCCAATGTTATCACATAGTATCAATGGTGAGTGAGAGAGAGAGACATGGAGTTCCTTGAGCAAGTGAGTATCCAAGTAGTTTCTGAAACAGCAGCAGCTACCACACAGTACTCGACTTCTGTAGATGACTAGGAAACGGTTTGTTGTTTCTTAGAGCACCAGGAAATTGGAGAAGACCCAAGATAGATAATAAACCCAGTAATGGAACGACGATCAATGATATCTCTAGCCCAGTCAGCATCCGTATATGTGGTTAGAGAAGGAGCGGACGTGGAGGAAAGACGAAGACCATGAGAGGACGTTTCCTTTAAGTACTGAAGTAGTTGTTTAACAGCTTTCCAATGAGTGGTGGAAGGGGTGTTGCTGAAATGAGTGAGCTTGTTGACTAAAAAGGAGATATCCAGCCTTGTGAGTGAGAGATGCTGAAGTTTGCTGAGGACACTTCGGTATTCTTTGGCATCAGTTTTGGGAGCGTTGTTATTAAGAATCAATGGTTCAGATATACTCATGGGTGATTGCACACCCTTACTCTTGTGCATGTGGCAATCATGGAGCACCTCTTAAATATATTTGGATTGAGTCAAGAATAGCCCTTCAGCATCTCGTTAGACGTCAATACCCAAGAAGAAATGCAACAACTCAAGATATTTGAGTAAAAATTGCTTGGCAAGAGAGGCAATAACTTACTTAACAAGCGGTTCACTGCTGCAAGTGATGATGATATTGTCGACATAAACCAATATATAAATTGTTATTCCCAAATTATGCAGCACAAAAAGAGAATTATCACACGCAGACATTTTGAATCCCATTTTCGTCAAGAAAGTGGTAAGGGCATCATACCATGCTTTAGGTGCTTGTCGAAGCCCATAATTGCCTTTTTCAAACGTCATACATGATTGGGGAGATCTGGATGCTTATAACCTGGAGGTTGAGACATGTAGACCTCCTCTGCTAGTGTTCCTTATAGAAATACATTGTTGACGTCAATTTGATGCAACTGCCGGTGGCATTGGATAGCAACAGTTAAAACAGTACGGATCGTGACCGGTTTTACCACGGGGTTGAAGGTATCATGAAAATCAACTCCAGGTCGTTGTGTGAATCCTTTGACAACCAAGCGAGCTTTGTACCTGTCAATGGACCCATCAGCCTTTGTTTTAACACGAAATAACCACTTACAGGGGACAATGTATTTGGTGTGGTCATGTGGAGCCAATTCCCAAGTCTGATTCTTCATTAACGCATCAAATTCAGCCTGCATTGTCGCTCCCCAAGAAGCAGATTTCTCTGCTTGTTTATAAGTGACAGGAATAAAATTATCATTAGTGGTAACTTGGGTTGTGTAGTCAACTATTTTACGGTGCTTGAAAATGTCGTTTTGGGATCGGGTGACTATAGTACGAGGCTCATGTGAGGGAGTGGAGGGTTATGTTGTAAGGAGCAAGGGTTTAGGGGGTTGTATCATTGTACAAGGTTGCTGGTTGTGTGGACGACGTTGATACGCTCGGTATAGCGGTGGCTTTCGATTAGTGGAGATGGTAGGAGAGGGTCGTATGGTGGAGTTGGTGAGTGGGGGTGAGTGAAAAATAAATGGCATACCTGGGTCGTGACTAGCGGATGGATCTCTAGGGGGCGACATGCTGTGCAAAAGAATTGGTGGTAGGAGAGTGACTTGTATCTCGTGCAACCGAAATATGTGGAAGAAGAGAAGTGTCGATGGAATTGGGAGAATGATGGCTAAGTTCTGAAGGTGGATGGGTTTGATCTGAAGGAATAATTTCCCATTGTATCGTGGAATAGTGTTTTTTGAAAGTAGAAAATAGATTTACAAAAGGAAAAATAGTTTCAAAAAATTTGACATCCCGTGAAAAAAAATGGAAGTAGTGGGATCAAAACACTGATGACAATGATGGGTAAGGGAAATGCCGAGATAGACACAAGGTTTAAAGTATAGATCTAATTTATGGTTGGCATATAGTCGTAACCATGGATAGCATAGGCATCCAAAAGGTCAGAGAGAGTCATATTTAGGTGTTTCTTTAAATAGGACTTCATAAGGAGATGTATGGGCTAGTGTAGACGTAGGTAATCGATTAATGAGATATGTGGCATGATGGCAAGCAAAGGTCCAAAAGTTGGATGGTAAGGAAGCTTGGTGAAGTAACGTTTTGGCTGTTTCAATAAGGTGTCGATGACGTCTTTCGGCTATGGCAACATGTTGAGGAGTGTATGGCGGGGATAGTAGATGTTGGATGCCATTGGAGGTGAGATAGGAATCAAGGGTACAATATTCGCCTCCCCCATCAGTGTAAAGAGTTAAATTTTTTTGTCCAAAATATCTTTCAAGCATAGGATGCAAAGTTTGAAAAATATGGGGAACCTCAGTTTTGTTTTTCAAAGTGTACAACCACATGTACTTAGTATAATGATCGACAAAAAGGCAATAGTACCGTTTTTTATCAATCGATGACACTGGGGAAGGACCCCACAAGTCGCTAAAAATTGTTTGGAGTGGATTGTTGCTGATCAAAGTAGACTGGTAAAATGGAAATCTGTGCGCTTTATTGCAAGAACAAGAATTACAAAAAAGAAACTTTTCTTTAGTGGAATAGGAAAGATCGACAGTTTTTAAAATCAAAAATAAAATTCGAGAGTGAGGATGGCCCAATCGGTTGTGCCACAGATGAACGAAAGGACCAACAGTAGCTAAGTTGATGGCGGGGCAAGATAGAGATGGCCATTCGTATAGTCCCACATTATTTTGGTCGCATAGTAGTGTTGCCCCCGTACGTAGATCCTTCACAACAAAATGAAAGGGAAAGAGTTCAATGGAGGTTTTATTATCCTTACAAAATTGATGCACAGAAATAAGCTTACGTTGAATGGCAGGAGCACATAAAATATTCGATAATTTAAAGGCTGAAGTTGAGCTACGTAAATGAGTATTACTAGTTTGAGTAATTGGAATAACATTACCATCACCCATTATCACTTCATCGGTGCCGGTGAATGGTTGGATGGTTTGAAGGGATTGTGTGTTGGGAGTGATATGATGAGAGGCACCAGAATCAAGGATCCATGGATCAGTTGATGTAGGAGTGCGGGAGATAAATTTGGCTTTGGCCTCAAAATGATTGTGAGACTGTGAACGACATACATTGGCAGTGTGACCGAACTTCTCACAAAGTTGGCAGCGGAGACGTTAGGTTGGAGGAGGAAGATTGCGCCACTGTTGGTTGGGAGCCGAAGTGGGCTGGCGAGGCTATTGATGCCAATTACTATTTGAGGTTGGTCGGCGGGAGTTGCGATTGGCCGGAGAATTGTTGGGAGCACGTTGAGCAATAGCGACAGTAATTTGTGTAGTAGCTTTTTTTTTTGTCTTCATGCTTAAGAAAGAGCTCATGATCTAGCAGCTTATCAAAAAGCTCCTCATATGTAATCGGAGAATCACAGGCACGAATGGCGGTAGAAATATCACGATATTCAGGGCCGAGGCCACTGAGAATCTTCACAACTAGTTCTTCAATGGGAACGGGAGAGCCGACTTTAGCAAGTTTGTCAGAAAGAGACCGTATCTCACGCAGGTATTCAGTAATAGATTTTGTGTCCTTGGTGACGCAATTCAGATGATGACGAAGACTGAAAATGCGGGTCTGCGATTTGTTAGCATAAGCGATTTGGAGATTGTCCCACACAATCTTGGAAGTGGCAGTGGAAGCAACAGTGCAGGCAATTGTGGCGTCAACTGAAGCCATTAGAGCATTCTGGATAAGTTGATCTTGACGAAACCAATCCTTGTATGCTGGATTTGGAGTTTCAGTACCATCGGAGGTAATGGTAAGGGAGGGTGATGGCGTGGAGCCATCAAGATGACCATACAGATCATGGCCATGGAGAAGCATGGTGATTTGAGCCTTCTGTGTGGGAAAATTGTGGCTTCTAGAAAGTTTAATCAGGAGTTGTGAGGAGGAATTGAATTGGACGATTTGTTTTGGATTAGTGGGGACTGAAGTAGTGTCGGCATTTGTGACAGCACTAGAGGAAGGCATGGTGAGAATAAAAGGCTAAAATAGAGTGGTAGAGAAAAAAATATGAATTTATCTTAATTTGGTTATTACTCGTGAGAGTGTAGGCTGGCTCTGATACCATAACAATGTAAATGAACTGTAGAAATATGCTTGAGTTTTATTGAATCGTTACATGAATATTCATACATATGAAAGTAACAGCCAAATAACAACTTACCGTATACTAGCAACAAATATTCAAAATGTAAAATATCAGTTAAGATACATAGGATTGAGTCAATGTGAGTGATTCTAGGGACAAACTGATTGTGCTGTTAGGGTTTTGTTCATATGTTAGCACATTAGGTAACAGGAAATTGATACATTCGGTACCAGGAAATTGATCGCCCTGTTCAGGGAATTGAGATGTTTCACTGATTTGGAAAATTGAAAGAAATGGTAAAGCTGGGTTCCCATTGCATATGCAGGGGTGCCCATTTGCTTGATTGTTACAATATTGCAGAAGGTGGTGGAGTAGGTTCATTGTTCATATTTTGAGTCTTATTGATCAGAGAACAAAAGAAGTTTAAGTGGGATTATGGGTTGCATCTGCTCAAAAGGAACCGAAGAAGCAGATATTCAAATCAATGAGAACAGTGACACACAAAAAGAGTTTGATAAATCCCCTTTGCAATTGGTCGTGCCTTTCACATCCAAAAGAGAAAAGATTGAAGCAGATATTAAGTGTTTACATCATAGTTGTAATTCCTTTGATTCCCGTTATGGTTATTCAATCTGTGTTGCTATCATGTCTAGTGGCCTGTTAAGGTTGCAGTACTTTGCGTTAGTAATGAAAATCATTCTATTACACCCTCCGCTGAGCTCTAATGTGGTCCTTTTCTTTTTGTGAGACTCTTTCGGCTCAGCTTGATCTAGTTTTCTATCATCCACATTGATAATCATGTCACTTCCTCAGTTTTGCATTTAGGTAACATCGTTTGATTGATTTGTAGCGAGTAGCTATACCAATAAGTGCTATTAACCTTACCAGGAGAGACAAGGTCCGAAATAGGGTGGTGAGAGAGAGACTACAGGTAGCTAGCTTTTTTGATAAGTTGAGAGAGACTAGGCTTAGGTGGTACGAGCATATGTGTAGGAGGCTCTCAGATGCTTCGGTACGAAGATGTAAGGGAATAACACTAAGTGCATATAAGAGGAGAAAAGGGAGGCCTCACAAGAACTGGCGGGAAGTGATCAAGGAGGATATGTTAGAGTTGGGCCTTAATGAGGTAGTAGCTAGAAATGGACAAGTTTGGTGTGCCCGAATAAGGGTAAAGGAGTAACCATACCAGTACCAAAAATCAGTACAACAGTTACTAGGAGATGCTATGTCACGATCATAGATTGCACAACGGGTGAGGGGGATAGTAAGGTCGTGCCGGCGGGGTCTCTGAGAAAGGTCCCCTTATTTACTGTGAGACTTTGTAGCATATTAGGTTCTCGCAGATCTGGCCTCCTTCAGGTATTCCCATTCCTTGTATTTTCATTTATTTTCTATTTTTAATGAATTGTTTCTGTATTCTGCATCATTATTTTATTGCCTCATTTGCATATGGGTCCACCGGAAATAACCTCTTTACTATGTAGGGGTAAGGCTGCATACTATCGGACCTCTCCAGACCCTACTTCATTGCAGGATTTCGGACTGAGTGATGATGATGATGACGACAATGAAATAAGCCATAAGACGGTTTTGTTTCAACTCCTGTAAATCCTTGTGTTTTCGTAAGGCTATGGACAAATTATGTTATTCTCATCGAAGCAACATGTCAAAATTGTCACCATAATTATGGAAAGTAGTGTAGACTATAAATGTAATTACCGAGTCTTTCATTTAGTCTGCGACTTGTGAAGCAGAGAGAGACATTTTTTAATACATATTCAGATTACTACTCAAAATATTTATAAAATGAAGCATCATTATTTAACAATATGAGAATTAGTTATCAATACTTTAGCAATTGTTCATATTAAATTAAAAAAACACTTTATTCTTTTCTATTTATGTTATATATGGCAATTATAATTCTTTTCTATTAATGCTTTATTAACTACTCTTCCAATTGATAAAATTAATTTATCTTATTTATTATTTAGTGTTCTAATTATATAGTAATAAAGGTACAGTCATATTGATAATTAAATAAGTTTTTGTCTTCTTGAGATACAAAAATAAAATAAAATCGAATGGATTCTTAACAATTGAGGGATTGAGGCACTTCGGTGTTTTTTCCCCCTAATTTCGAACACTTAAATAAAATGACAAAATTTAAGCATTAACAATATAATTATTTATTGGAAATTTTAAGGAAAACTCAAGCTGATGTGATATTTAAAAATTAATATTTTTCAAAGTTGCAGCAACAAAGTCCACTTAGCAACAGCCTGTTGTATTGTCAACTAGTGGCTGCGCAGTTGGTATAGTTGTTAGGAATTTTCCGACGGAGCCGTTGGAATATATTTCTACCTTTTCGACGGTTCCGTCGGTAAATTCTTACCAACTATACTATTAGTTGTTCTGTTCCATCGGTAATATATTATTGACCATATTGTCTTACCATCGGTAACATATACCGATCATATCCACGCCAACGTCAGAATCCATCACACTATTACGTTGGTAATAGTCGGTAAATTTAGTTACCAACGGAATCTCCAAAGTTTCTGTCGGAAAATTTCGTCTGTGATTGCACTTTTTCTTGTAGTGTTAATTAGTAGAAATTTCTTTGATATGCAAAGTCTGATAGGCCTAATAATACGTAATTTTACCCTCAACTAATAGAAAAATGTTTTCAAATTACCAACATCAAGGAATATTATTATTATTATTATTATTATTATTATTATTATTATTATTATTATTAAAAATAAAAATAAAAAGAGTTAAACAAAAGCGCAAAACCAGGCACATGGCAACTTCTGAGAAATAGGGAGGGCTTCATAATTCATTCCAAGCTGAAAATTCTGAGTAATAGGCACACAGCAAGTTTAGGTTGAAGGTAAATACTATTTTAGGGTATTGTAGCACGTTTAGCATTGTTACATTATCTCTTTCTTAATTATTCTGTTTAATAAAATTTTACATCTCCAAACTTTAAAATAAAAGTAGAAACATACAATATGTGCTAAATTAAAAAAATTATCTAACAAATTTAATATAAAATAAAAATTAACAAAATATAAAAATAGTCTAAATTAATTTTTATTAAAATCTTAATTTAAAATATACACAATACTTTGTTTTTTTTAAGAAATCAAATTCTATAGTTATTTCTCTTTTCTAATAACATCAAATTTTGTATTTAAGTTGATGATATAATTAATATATATAGAAAGTGGTTTTATTAGAATTGGGTCACTTTCGAGTTGCAAGTACTTGGACTACACATAGGAGATCAATGATCAATCCACCAGAAATTTAAATCATAATCATCAGAATGGGAGAACTTCTGGAATTACAAACCATTAGTTATTCTGTCTTGCGTACGCATTATTCATTCTTGCAATGACATTTGTGATTCATTCAACTATTAGGCCTAGCATTGAACTGAAGTGCATCGATGAATTGCGTACTTTGGTTTAGACTTGAAGCCAGTGTGTTATTTTGGTGTCGCCAAATCCTACTTTAGAATGGGCAAGTAGGCACTGTAATTTCCATGCCTGTATCAATATAAGTACGTATATACACGTACCACAACATATAAGAACTCGAGACGTCGATGATTACATGATTTACTACAGGACAAACGATCGGTATGTGGTTTATCACCCAAGTTCTCATCAGATCCACAGGCATTCAGAAACAATGGAATTCCCTTAAAGGAAGAGGAGTGAAAATATAGGTTTTTTTTCTTATCATTTTGTAAAGGATCTTCGACATATATACGTTGTACATACGTATATTACCAAAACTAGGCCACCATCTTTCGATGAAACTCGTGGAAACCGTCCCCATCAATATCAAAAAACTCAATCATCGTCACGCTCTCATCATGTCCATGTCCATGGTCACGAGCCCTTTTTGCCATCTCACGAGCAACAACCATTTAACTATATATTTATCCCCTTACGAAGAATAAAATCTTCCATGCTTACCAAGCATATCATAGTGCAACAGTTAATTTGTTAATTATGGTTTAGTAATATAATTATTTATAAGCATTAAGTCCATATAATAAACGCACATTACAAATAAAATTATTATAAGATTATAATTATAAAATTTATATTGTATGTATATGCAATATTTTTAAATTTTTTCTAGTCATTATTCTATTAAGACTAGACATTACTAGAACATGAAAAGATTAGTACACATTATTTTTTTCCTTATGAAGAAAATAGTCAATCATATAAGCTGAAGTATATACAGAGATAAACAAAAGTGTAGGTGTTTGTTATAAAACAAGTTCACTAAGCTAACTTCATATTAGAATTTTATTTAGAACATTACTTGTATGTTTATAAAAATTCTAATTGTGATGATTATATAAGTAGTCATTGTATAAGTGATCATTTGAATTAAGATCACCAAAGCATCTCATATAGGAATTACTATATTTTAATACTATTTATGACCTATTCTAGTCAAGGGTAACTTAATCGGTAGTCATTGGATATAACATGAATTATGTGGAGATACTTGAGTGATCAATATAGGATTTATAACTCTAAAGTAACTAGAAAGAATGTTTTATTATTCTCGATTAATATTTATTTGAAAAATCATTGACCAAAGTAGAATGACACTTTGTAAAATAATTTATAAATATCACTAATTAAATCAATTGCTAATGGTGGAGAACTAATATGATTGAACTCAAATAGAGTGGATATTATTTATATGCTTTATCTCTAATGAGAACATTATAAAATGAAAGAATTGAGTTATATAGAAAAATCGAGCATAGAAAGGTAAGTCAATACCACTTTGATATTCCTAAATATTTAAGTGGTCATGAAGTGTTGCTAGACGCTAATTTTGATATATGTATATAAATTATTTAATTAGAGAATTAAATATAAATTTAAGAATTTTAATTTATATAATCATAAATACCATTTAAGATTATAATTTATACTCTTTGCCAATATATTCAAAAACCTAATGGGTCACACGTAAATAATAAGCTGAAGAGAGAATATATGTATTAATCAAGTTTGACTTAGATTATAAAATTTGAGAAACTTTATGATTAAATATTAGATATTTAATAAATAGAATTTAAGATTATAATTTATATTCATTGCCAATATATTTAAAAACCTAATGGGTTACACGTAAATAATAAGCTGAAGAGAGAATATATGTATTAATCAAGTTGGACTTGATTATAAAATTTGAGAAACTTTATGATTAAATATTAGATATTTAATAAATAAGGACTTATATGAAATGTTGGATCTTATTTGGGTAAAATTAGTATTTAATTAGAATAAATTATAATTATAATTAAGAATTAACTATAATTCTAATTAAAGTTTAGTTGAAATTAGAATCTAATTTTAATTAGATTACTAAAATGTCCAAAACTTATTATCAATAGGCTTAGGCTCTAAAGCAGTTGACACTTCTTGTCTAACCCTATCTATAATAATTATAAAATTCTCTAGATGCATTTTGTGGATAACATTAGAGGTCAAACACTTTTATAGCTACGATGGTTGAGATAAGCCAATTTCACAGCTTGAGGAAAATGACAAGAAAAAGATCAAGCTTCAAAATAAAGTACAAATTATGATTTATGTGATAATTATTTATAGAATTTTAAGTGGTCTTGGCTTTTGAAAAATAAAAACGAAAAAGTTTCATATTTATTCTACTACATGTTAGATCGAGCTCACCCTTGATTTCTCAATAGATGGTATCAAAGTTATGTTTTAATTCTATAATGTGGTTAAAATATTTGATTATTATTGATCAAATTTGGAATTGAAATTGCAAAAGTTGCACATCCTGAGTCTTAAAATGATATTAGATACTATATACAAATAACTTGTTAACCTTATAAAACCCTAAAACCAATTAATCAAATTAGATTTGATTAAAATTTGAAAAGTTTAAGTGCAAACTAATAAATTGGGCCTAATTCCACCTTAAAAGGCACCTTGGAAGGGGATGTTTGATGTACATTTACATTAAGCAAGTAAAAAATGTTTAAATGATTTATAAATGTATGGAAAACCTTTCCAAGGTGCCTTTTGAGGTGGAGTTAGGCCCAATTTATCATGATATCAGAGCCTAAACTTGTCTTAATGGTTTGGGGCGATGTCCGACCTATTGTGGCCTTTTGCCCAATATGTCTATAAGATGTTTAGCCCTGCTCTGGACTGGGGGGGGGGGGGTGTCAGGAATACCACATTAAGCAAGTAAAGAATATTAAAATAGTTTATAAACGTATGACAAACCTTCCAAAGGTGCCTTTTGAGGTGGATTTAGGCTCAATTTATCAAAAACTATATGTTTTCGTAAATTCAGAAGTTATCATATTTAAACATAGGATGATTTCTCACCATAAAAGGATTGGTTTTACAATCATAATATGGAGAATTGATGAACTACCTAGATTTTATAACACAAAGAAACCTAGAATTCTTTTAAGACTTTAGCATTGCTCTTGTGCAACTTTCTGTAACTGGCAGTGTTGCCAACATTGTGTATGGGCTGTTGAGCTTAAAATTGACATTTTGAAATGCCTATGTTTTTATTGTTGCTATTGGCATAGAGATGTTGTGGAAAAGGGCTCTGAACTCTCACAGTTGAAGGTTGATTAGAAATGGGAATCATGGACTGGCATCTGACTGTTAGAAAGGAGCTTCCATACAAAGTAGCTTTGAAGTTGGCAGATGTAGAGAAGGAAGTGACACACACTTGGAATAGCTATTAAAAGAAGGGTTTCGCCAATGGTGATTGAAAGTTTTAGGTGAAAAGCCCTGTGAAGGCACCATAAGAGGCTTTTATAGGTACAAAATGGATTAACATAAGGCTACCTTTAAAGGTGATGTGCAACAATGGCTGTAAATGGAGAAGTATGTTAACTTTAAGGCCAAAGCAAAGGTTGTCTGGTTGTAAGATTAAAGCCATATATGTAGGGAAGCCATGGGTCCATGCATCTCATCATGGATATACAGCGGAAGCATTGAAATCAATATTCCAACCTCACAACATGCCTAAAAAGTCCAGAATCTTATGTATGTAATAGACAGAATTGAAAGAACGTTTAATTAAAATTGTGTACCTTAAGGACAACTCCTCCTTTCTTACTTCTTCTCCTTGTTTGGGTTGTTACAAACACCAAACACCTTCCTTGACCTCTTGAGAGCATGAAAAGATGGAGAATAACAATGTGTAAGGGTGGTTAGAGCATCGAGCAAGATGAATTCAAGTAGAAGCTCAATCGAGAGTTAGATCATAATTAAGTTACACGCAATTAAACTCATGCAATAATTGCATAAAATTGCATGAACAAACCTCAAGACCACTACTCTCAACCTCCAGAACTCTTCTGGACCCTTAGCCTCTCAATGGAGTGTGTTTTAGGCTGAATTTTGTTATTTGTACATAAGTAAAGAACTCACTTATGTACCACCTATCATAAAGTGGGTCACGATTGTGGACAATAAGTCACGATTGTGACTTGCTTAAAATGACAGCCATGCACACTTTGTTTTTCATCTAATCTTTTATACGTGTGACCTTTAGGTTCTCGGTTATTTTAAGCACTTGAATTAAGTCTTAATCCAAGCATATTATGAATGGTTTTATGCCACTTGAATTAACTCTTAATCCAAGCAAATCATGAAGGGTATTATGATGCCGATTTATTGGAACATAAGTAAATTAATACACGAACTCTTCGATAATTAATTAGCTGACTTAGAAACCTGTCTATAGACAATTACCATGTAATTTTTCCCTTCACCATCCCGTACCCCACTTGGTTCGAAGTATGGGATATGTGTTAACTCCCATCAGATTGATTATGTCACATCTAATCTAAGAGATGTTAGTTCTTGTCCTGGTGATTTCATTACTCTATATGTCATTAAAGGCTCTCTTCATGACACATAACTGCTTTGGCTAGAGACTCCTGAATAATGATCCCGACAAGAGGCCGTGGGTATCGTCTCCCTTTATCAGGAGTGGTGAATCCTTTATTGGTTATCCAATTGCCTTCGAATACCAATAGTTACCCAATCACCACCTTATGAGCAACTTCGTCTTGAGGCAATAAGGAATAGTGTCAAAGCACAGGATTAGTATCTAAGATATCCTTGAGTACCTCAAAAGTCTACGGGTATTTGTACCATTTCTATAATGAAATTAATTACCAATATTTGATAGATCATCCATATAATAATCTCATAGTAAGCATCCATATGTTAACTCTAAACAGCTCATGCTTACAGTTTATGAGATCCACTACTTGATCAAATCAAGGAGTATAATATGTGCTACTTTATCCGGATTAACATTGTCCTGTCTTATTAATCCTATGACTAGAGATAATTTAGATACTAACATAATTGCACATGATAAGAATCTCATTATCATAATCTCATCATGATTTCCTTCGTGTTATGTTTTATATCATGGACTTCATTAATTCAATTTAAGATCAACATCAATTTATAAATAAATGAACATCAAATTAATGAAAATTGACTTTCACTTTATTAATCAAAATAAAGTTCATACAAAAGTGCTAAAAGCGATTGCCTTTAGAGTACTCCTCTAACAATCTAAAACTAAGATAAGAATTATTTTGACATGATTTTTAGTGTAATTTAAACTAAGAACGAGATAACTTATTTAGCTTTTGGATTAAAGTAATCCTAAGACTAAATTAAGTTATTTTAAATGTAGAATAATGTATTCTTAATTAAACTAAGTTCCAAACATAATTCTAAAATGGTTTTAAAATCAATTTTTAATTCTAAAATTAAAGTAATTATTTTTCTTAACTTGAGTAATATTAATAATTATATTGATTCTTAATTAAATTTTAGAAAAGTTATTTCTAAAATTAGAATTAATTATTTCAATCAGATTGAAATTGATTAATTAGATTCCTTAAAAGTAAGAAAAGTGTTTTATTAAATAATTAAGAAAGGTGCTTCTAGATTTAATGTATTATTTTATTTAGAGAATAATTATTCTATATGTTCAAAAATTATTTATTTTTATGAATAATAAGTTTCTTGATTTATTAAAAAAAATTCTTGATAAATTTAAAAATTATATTTTCATTTATTAATTGTGAAAAATGAGATTTTAAAAAAAATTTAAAATGCTTTTTCAATTTATTGAAGAATGATTTTCTAATTAATTAATAAATTAATCTATAAATAAATAACGTGAAGGATTGTCTTAATTAAATTTAAAAGTATTTTATTTAATTTTGAAAGTATTTTCCTTTAATATTATAAAATATTTTTTAAATTAAGAAAAATTATTAGATTATAAATAGTTTTCTAATTGGATTATAATTTCTTACTTGTTGAATTTTTTAAAAAGGAAAATTTCAAAATTATAATAGGTACGAAGCATAATTTATTGAAAAATGTTTTTAATTAAATTTGCTGCAAGGAGTCAAAAAAACTTGAAATTATTTTCAATTAAATATGAAATTTCTTTTCAAATAAAATTAATTTCTATATGGAATAAGCATTAAATTCATTTAAGAATCTATGAGTTTAATCTAATATAATTATAGAAGGAGTTGTAAATATTATTTTAGATTATAAAGATCAAAAACTAAACTTGATGTTTTTTTTGCATATGATTTGATCATATGTGCATAAATTGCATTTTTATTTATATATTTGAGAGATGTATGTATGTATGTATGTATGTATGTATGTATGTATCTCTCATTAAAATATTAAGAACACATTAAGAACATGATTGTTGCCTTTTGTTATAAGAATAAATTAGAGTTTTGTTTATTGTTAGCCTTATTAAGCAAACTCAAGTTACTTTAACCTGAATATGTTTAGTCTTATAACATAGGTCCTACTTAACTAAATTTGCATGATTTGTATCAACAAACTCATGATTATATAAATTTAGATGCAAGGTTAGGAATAACATATAAGATATTTTTTGGCAAAAGTTATCACCCAACGGTCCTAAGAGTCACATATGATGTGATTGATAAAATTGTTATCTGCCAAATTTAAGTTTAGTTGATTTGTTGAGGAAATTCAGCAAGATCAACTAAATTTGAATGATATTTTGGTTCACTAGAGAGATTAAAGTAATCTTTCCAAATAGTAGTGAGGGTTGTTATTTCTAATAAAATAGTGAGAGTAACCAAATATATTATCAAAATCTTAATTTTATTTGATAGTCATAACATATAACTAATACCTGCTTTTCTTACATATATATTTTGTTCTTAGTAGAATTTACCTTGTTTTGTATAGTTGATAATAAGTTAATGAATTCAATTTTTTGGATATAATTTATGTTTAAGTAGAGTTATCTAAGATAGATAGGAAAGTTGCATGCCCATCATGCAATTTTGTTTTAATCCATGTTAAGGATTTGGTATTTAAAGTTTTAGAGATATATTAACATCATATAAATGACAAAATGCATTAACATTTTAAGTTGACTAATGTCTCATAAACTTTAATGGCAACATGTAAGATGAATGTAAATACCAAGATAGCATAATGCAAGAGGTTGCATAAAGTAGAACTCAAAGGTTTAGTACCTTACTAAAATTGCTTTACTCAATTTAACCTACTAAAACCATAAATATGAACTACAATCAAAGTCTTTCTTTAGTATGATAATAATTGTCATAAGAAGAAAATGATTGTATGACTTTTCTTTCCTATACAAAATATGATAGAGATCGTATATATTTCTAGTCCATACTTATGAGTATATGATACTAAATATGGATTCAACATTACTATAATATTTAAGGCATGATTAGAAATAGATTGTTAAGAAAAAGTAGTTGATTTAATATTATACAAATAGTTTGTATACATATGTGATGTGTTAGAAACTAATGGTTAATATAAGTGGCAAAAATAGGGATAACCAATTCTATAGTGTCTAACCTTTTGAGATTTTTCAATTCAGTATCTAAGCTTTTAAATCTTTAATTGAGTTATCAACCTTTTAAAACCTTAACAACTCAGTTCAAAACATTAGTTCTATAAATATTAGTAATTTGTTGATTTGACTAATATGATCTTTAATATTCATGACATGTAGATGTCTACGAAGAAAAATAGTGGCCATAGTTAAACTAGAGTAAAGAGAAAAATTTTCAGACGAACACCTATATATTATGAATAAAGAGATTCTATTAATCAAATCAACAAATTACTAACAAAACTAACGTTTTAAACTAAACTATTAAGATTTTAAAAAGTTGGTCACTCAATCAAATTTTTTAAAAACTTGGACACTAGATTGAAAAAACCATAAAAGAATGAGCACTTTAGGATTGCTTATACCATAAAAATATATTTTTGGATAATGAGACTATCCTTTTATACCATTTGGTTAAATCAATTTGATAAAATTCATAAAGTTACATACAAGGATATATGTATCTTTTTGATTATGAGCTATATGAAACTTGTGAAATTTATGTTGAAGAATAACTAAATAAATCATTGGTGAAAGGATGACAATGATATTAAAATGTCAAATTTATGCATATGTTGTTTTGGATATAATAATAATTTATAAAAGTATGACCCTTATATTTCATTAGCTGTACTAATGACTTTATATGATATAATCATATGTACTAAATGAAAAATTAATTTAAAACTTTGAAAAGTTGAAATTATTTAAATCTAAGTAGAAATTAAACATTAAGAATACTTAATCACTTCATTGAGATCATTTTGATGAGATATAAATTTTTAGATTCTTTAGTGAATTTCTCCATAACTAAATTCCATACTAGTAGAGAAATACGTAAGGAGGAATATATAATATCTAGTATGGAATTTAGTTATATTGTATGATGTAGTACTTATTCCTTCTATAGTTATGCCTAGCACTACAACTTACCTTCAATAGTTCTAATTACGTCAATTATCAAGATTTTATATTAGATATGATGGTAAGACTCAAAAGAGTCAAAGTTAATGATTTAAGATGTGGTGCTTAGTTAAAACATACATTATCCAATAAGTTTATAACTAAATTAGGTAACAAAAGGTTATGAGATATCCAAAAATTTGGATATAATCTTACAAACCCAATGAACAAAATTGTTAGTTTCAATGTATATTTATAGGAAAATGATTCTTAAGATAAGTAGTAAGAGTAAGATGAAATTTGAGAAGTTCAAATCTCACGATAATGCATCCAGTTGGAACTATTACCTTTGTTGATACATCTGATGTATAGTTAAAAGGTTATGAGACATTAAAAGATTTAATTTCACAATAAATTTAAAGAGTTTCTTATGAAGATGATTATGAGTTTGTAATGTCTATAAGAAAGTTAGCGGGAGAATAATTGTCCTCTTTAGGGAAAGTATTATTGCTTATAGAGAACAACAAATCATATTTTAAATTTGAAAAATATAATTGTCCAAGAACAACTCTTGTTGGATGTGGAAAACGTAACAACTTAATTATGGGAATTAGATCTATATAGATATTGAAGTTGTTTACTTATGCTAGTTTAAGTACCTAGATAATTTATTAAAGGTGTTTAGTATTTGAGATATCTCATACTTATAAAGTATCAAAGATATCCATTATTCTATCTATGAGCTAATATTCGAGTTCAAAGTTATATGAATAGTAACTTTAGAAGTAAATACTTACCAAAGTACATTTTAGTTAGAACAATATTATTCAAAAATTGGAAAAGTTCTAATATAGCATAATTGCTAATCAAGCTATAACACATTCTTCATTTAGTGGAAATAATTATTTGGATCAAAAGTTCTTTAATGAATTTGATAATTCCTTGTATTGTCCAGGTAGAGATATACTGTAGAACATTAGTTTCATTGTGCATGCAAAATGATAGTATTTAGGTAGTTTCCCTTAATTAAGATGAAAGTTGTAAGATTTAAATAAGTTCGCACTATAGAGATCATTGTATAATTCTCTTACAAGATCATTATTCCAGCAGTAGCATGATCGTCATATAGTGATACGGTATAAGATATTTAAACAATTGATTTAATGCAAGTAGGAGCTTGTTGGTTTCGACCCTATAACCAATTAGTTGGTTATAGTTTAATGACATAATTAATTATAGACTTTTTTATTTTATAAATATTTAGATACATATAATAAATTCCATGAGATAAATATGCATTGCAAATTAAATTAAGATGAAGTTATAATTATGAGATTCATATTATATTTATATATTATCTCTAGATTGTATTAATCAAGTTGAACTTGATTATAAAGTTTGAGAAATTTTATGATTAAATACATGAATTTTATTTAGGCCTGATTAATATTTAATGATTTATTAAAAAATGATTTTTATAAAATGCTTAAGCGATTTTTACTACAAAGATTGCATGTAGAAGTTGTAACATACATTAATTTCCCTCACCCAATATATGAATTCGAAGCAGTTTAGAATTAATTCCAACATCCGTATCTTTGGTTTATGCTCATTGATTGCCAGTAATATAGTAGCTGTATAGTGCTAATATGCTATTTACGAATCCATAAATTGTTCTTCTTTAGGATGGAATTAATGCTTTAAGGCCTCTTGCTTTTGTCGACTGCCGAGATTGAAGGTTCAGATTTATTTTTCAGCGGCTCTTTGAATAATTTTTTTTCTTTGTCCTATATATTAAGGTTTACCTTCTCAAAAGAGCACTAACCATTTTCTGACTGTCGCTAAATATATAAATAATCCAAAATCTTCATATTTACCTTGCACGTGTATGTTATACATTATATGGGTGAAATTAATGTTCTCAGAGAACTTGCTGTAAAAGCAGATGTGTTTTCAACTCTTATCAAATCAAAATCTCTATCAATTAGTCTGTCTAATTATTACTAGTTCAGAAAACATTTGAGCAGGAAAGGAATGTCTTTAAATACCTTTTCCGTAACTATGGGAACTTTCAGGGTACAGAGTGGTTGGAAGATAGCTAGAGTGGTACTAAAATTATTTTAATTTACTTTTTAGATAAGAGATTAAGGAAAACAATTGCCCCAAAACCCTGCTAAAGTTACCAGAAATCATGAGGAGCAACTTCCCAAATTACGTTATCATTTTTTTAGGAAATTGAATTCTATAATTATTTCTCTTTTCTAGTAACGTCAAATTTTGTACTTAAGTTGATGATATAATTAATACAGAAAGTGGTTATATATTAGAATTGGGTCACTTTTGAGTTCCAAGTACTTGAACTTCACATAGGTGATCAATGATCAATCCAGAAATTTGTCATAACGATCAGAATGGAAGAACTTCTGGAATTACAAACCATTATTTATTCTATCTTGCGTAGGCATTATTTATTCTTGGAATCACAGTTGTGATCCATTCAACTATCAGGCCTAGCATTGAACTGAACTGCCACCAGTACGGTGGAGAATGTAGTTTTTAGGCGCGAGACAACAATTGCTTCTGGGCGGCAGTTTCTGGTCACCTGAAGATGGGCAAGTCATGTGGTCGACATCCAAGCAATACAACGGGCAAGCTGTGGCTGACTTCAACTTCAAAACCCACATCCGTTGATGCAATTCCTGATATTCATGAAGTTTGAAGGAACAAGAACTATAACCCAAAGATGTAAGAAAACAGGAAACAAAAAGAGAAGGTACGTACCATACAGAATGAGAAGAGCAAATATTGCTTTGTAGCTACCCATTCTCTGTAACTTATGTTTAAATAATCCTTATCTTAGTTTTAACTGGCTTTAATCTTGTAGCAAATTAAAACAACCTTTGACTTAAAATTATGTTTAAATAATCCTTATCTTAGTTTTAGCTGGCTTTAATCTTGTAGCAAAACAACTTATGTTTAAACAATCCTTATCTTAGTTTTAGCTGGCTTTAATCTTGTAGCAAAACAACCTTTGATTTGGCCTCAGACTTGACATACCGTGTATGATATTATTACATGTGATTTTGAAAAGAGAAATAAAATTAAATCTCTTGTTAAAATATTAAGCACACGCTAAGAATGCAATTGTTGCCTTCCATTATTATAAGAATAAATTAAAGTTCTGTTTATTGTTAGGCTTATTGAGCAAACTCAAGTTGCTTTAACTCCAATATATTTAATCTTATAACAATAAGTCTTAACTAAATTTGCGTGATTTGAATGAGCAAACTCAAGATGATATAAATTTAGAGTTAGGGTTAGGAATAATATTTAAGACATTTTTTGGTAAAAGTTATCACGTAACAATTCTAAAAGTTACATGAAATACGATTGATAAAATTGTTATCTACCTAATTTTAGTTTAGTTAATTTATTGAGTAAACTTAAGATCAACTAAATTTAAATGACATCCCAGTCTACCAGAGAGATTAGTCTTTCAGAAGAGTGGTAAGAATTATTATATATAATAAAATAGTAAAAATAACCAAATATATAATGAAAGTCCTAATTTCATTTGGTGGTTATGACATATAACTAATACTTATTTTTCTTATATTTATATTTTGTTTTGAATAGAATTTACCTTATTTAGTATACTTGATACTAAGTTAATTACCTTAATTTTTTGGACATAGCAAAATTCTATGTCGGGGATTTGATATTAAAGTTTTAGACGTACACCAACCCATGTTCATTCTTGTCATTGTCAATCTCTAGCTTTGAATTTTGACAAATGCACCACTGCAATGTTGGAAAGTTAACATTTTTAATGGTAGATTTCATAAATGTTTTGAATTTTCAATGAAATTTTATTTTTTCAGCCCTCCCACATAATCTAACTAATAAAATCTAATTTAAAATTTGATATTGTTTATTAATTTCTTTACATTTTAATTAAAAATTTTATTTTAACTTATTATTTTAAAAATAAATTACTATTTTATCCTTAAAAATACTAAATTTATTTAATCTTTTTAATAAATTATATTTGTAAAAATTTAGGTTCTTTGTTTATCTCCTTATATTTTAATTAAAAAAATTTTAAATTATTATTATTATTAGAAACTAATTATTATTTTATCAAAATTTTGTTTAATAAATTAAATTATTAACTAGTATAATAACATGGAGTCCTCTTCTATTAAAATAATAATAATGCAAACTTTTTCTAATAAAATGGGATGGTTATCTACATCTGAAATTTGGACTTTTTGGATAAACTTTTAAAGCCTATAAATTATATGCCAAGCTAAGTTGTACCGCAATCTCGCGAGAAATAGCAGTCATCTCCGACTCTCATTACAACCTACTGAAGCACTATACTTTAAACAAACGTAGTTTCAGTTTAATACTTTAAAACAAACAAATGAATCCTAAAAAGCAAAACCAGGATTGCTCCCTTTGTAGAATTAAGACTAATATATGATAAATATATATGTTTGAGATGGCGTGATCTTTCAAAAGTGAATTATCGATCTGGTTTCTACAATTTTACTTGGAATTGTTATCTGACGAGATCTTTAGATATCGTTTTTCCCTTTATTCTCTATTTCATTGATAACAAAATAGAGTCTTTGATTTACGTTGCTTAAAATAGAATACAAGCTGATTTCTTTATC
>JAOTAX010000196.1:5869346-5890571 GCA_025629825.1 Erythroxylum guanchezii | reverse complement strand
AATTAACTTGCTAAAATTGTTAAAGGTAAAATCAATAATAGTATTTCTTTTGTTATTATTAAAATCATGAGTTTGAACCTTTAGGCCTTGTTTGGTGAAGAGCTTATCAGCTCTTTTTGAGCTGGTCAACCTACTTTAGCTTGTTGACTTTAAGAAAAAGCTTATAAGTTTGTTTGGTAAAGAGCTGATTGGGTTGGCTGATTCAACCCAATCATCTAATTTTCAACCAGCTCCTCTTAGGAGCGTTTCACCCCATCAGCAGATATTTTTTCGGCCTTCTCTCCATTTTGCCCTTGCTCCACTTGACTCTCTTGCGTCTCATTTTCTCCGGACTCTTCCCCCTTCTCTTTCGTTACTCTTGTTTTCTCTCACTCTCTCTCTCTCTCACTCTCGATGTCTTAAACACCGACGTTTTGGGTTGGTGATTCTTTCAGTTACTCTTGTGTTTCTTCTTTATCTCTGTAATTCTTCTTCATCAGCAACTTTGATCACCAGGTCCGCTAATTGAATCGGTTTTGCCAAGATTTGTTTCACCAAGTCTGCCATGGCGGACTCGTACCTAGGTCAAAATTTCTCAAAGAGATCGATTCCTGTTAGAATTTATAATGGGCCTACGGGCCCACACGAGAAAGAAAGCTAGACCACATACAAGCCCAAATGAGGTTCCATCCTAAAACCAATTGGTGATAGGTGGAGTAGCCAACTAGACTTATATGTTGGTCTTATTTCCTCTCTCTTTCCAATGTGGGACAAACTCCCACTCTTATATTTCAACACACCACCCTCACGTGTGGGTCTAACACGTGACATAATATATTATTTTGAGGTGTTAACGACTAACATAAGAGCAACCTGCTCTGATACTATGTTAGAATTTATAATGGGCCTACGGGCCCACACGAGAAGGAAAGTTAGACCACATATAAGCTTAGGCCCACACGAGAAAGAAAGCTAGACCACATATAAGCCCAAGTGAGGTTCCATCGATCCTAAAACCAATTGGTTTTAGGATGGAATCTCACTTGGGCTTGTATGAGTCTAGCTTTCCATCTCGTGTGGGCCTGTAGGCCCATTGTAAATTCTAACAATTCATTGATCCGAAAACCAAAAAAAGTTCAAACCTTTAATAAAGAAAGCCACAAAGAAATAGGGAGAGACGAGTTACAGTTCTTGATGGGCTTGATTGGCGGTGACAATTGAAGGGCAACAACAAAAGAGAAATGTGAAGAAATGAGCCGGAAATGCGATTGATCCTCTACAGCAATCAACAAGGATGAGTAATCATGAGAACTTTTGTGTGACTTGAAGTTGGATTAAGGGAGAGAGAGATCTTAGGTTTTGGTTGGTTGAAACATGTGCAGAACAAGTTGATCTGTTTGCCCAGGAGTCGTGAACAATAGTTAACGAATGCAGAACAATAGTTTTATCCTATAATTTAAATATACTTATACTTAAATAATAGCTAACGAAATATTTTGATATATTAATAGTTATTATAATATAATCGATTAATTATATATAATATATATTATTATGTTATTATACATATTTAGTATAAAATAATGAATAATAATAAACAGTTTATATAATTTAAATGTACTTAAATCATGGTTAAATAATTAAATTTGATATAATTAATGTGAAAAAATTAATGAGTTATAATTTAATTAATTTAATTTAATTATAATATATTATCTATATATGTACATATGCACGGCTAAAATATATAGTAAATATTAATATTGACTAATTAATCAACTAACTATATTTTAATAAATCAAATAATTAATAATATACCAATAATCATTAATAATAATTGGATTAATTAATTATATTCTAATAATTATTAATTATATCAAAATTAATCAATTAACAATAATTATAGTATATTTAAATAGTACATATTAATATTTATTATTTATTATTATTTATCATTATATACTAAATACGTATAATAACTTGATTATATATATATATATATATATAATTAATATAATTAATTGATTATATTATAATAACTATTAATCATATCAAAAATAATTTATTAACTATTATTTAAATATATTGAAATAATAGGATGACAAAATTTTCAGTCATATAGACTATAATAATTAACAATAATTAACCTAATTCAAGTTAGTAAAACTAATTAAGAAGTGAAATCAATTGCAAATACTGAGATATATAATATTCATACCCTTATAATTTTAATTAAAGTCATGTCCTCATAAGTCATTTTACACATAAACAGCTAATACTAAACAGCTAATTTTACCAAACGTCAAATGACAAACAGTTAATGCAATCAACTAGTCAAATCAGCTGATATAATCAGCTATCAGATATCAGCTAATAAAATCAGCTAACAGCTAATGCAATCAACTGTTTGCCAAACAGGGTCTTAGTCCAACATTGATAACAAGTCAATGAATTATATTTAGGTTTTAAAAAATTAAATTTGAAGATATTAAAAGCTAGGTTTAGGTTATATAAAAAACCTAAAAAGGTCTAGCTTCAAATAACATATAATCATTATAACTTGTGATTGTCAATAATAATTAATTTAAATTAATTATTATCCATATAAATGTTCTATCTAGAATTATAAATGTTTATAAACTTAATTTAATATTAGTGAGTTATAGTTATTATATTTTGTCATTATAGTAAAAAAAAATCGATTTAAATTTTGTAAATATTATTTTATTAAAATGATTGAATTATTTTTATATAATTATTACAAGACTTAAATTTTAAATTGTTACAACATTTTAATTTGAGTTTAACAATTAACTTCATTGATTATAAATTTGGAATTTAAAAAACTAATTGGAGTATAGGAAAAAGATGGCGAAAAAGTCGGATAAAGAGGACGTTAATTAATAATTAGGCCAATCACAACGTTCACTTATATGACTTATGAGCATGATTGCCGAGGTTTATAGACAGGAACAATATTGCTATGCACATCTGAGGATTTAAAGTATCCTTAATATCATACCATTTCTCTCCACATTAACCCACATTTCAAGATTTTCGTTATCTTCTCTAACAGATTTGTGTTTTGTTCCTCCTGATTACTTGATAAGATATTACATGAAGTTACAACCTTAATAATATCGAGTGTAAAATGCAGGCTGTCAAGTCTTAGCTCTGCTGCAGTTTTCAAAGCTAACCTCTTCCCCGCAATGCACTCTCTAACATGTCATGTCACCTGTCATTATAACTAAACTGGAAATTTTGTATTATCGTTTCTGTTTCATCTCTCTTACCATCAAATATGTTGTTAGATATTCAGGCAAAAACAAGAAACAGTAACCCTCAAATACCAACCAGAAGTGCAGTATAATACATGGGATTCCTTGGTTTTATCCCAAACATTGTGTCTTGACTGGTGCAACCAAATCTTTTTGTTGGGTACTAGGATTCTGGTGCGGATTTTCATTGTGTTACGCTTCTTTTAAAGAATAAAACTCGTGGAACATTTGTCTCTGATTTCTTACACCATACGCCCTCTCATTTTTGCTGATTCTTTTACATCAGAATCTGTAAAGTTCTCTCCTTTATTCTTTTCTAGGTGGGGTTGTGTTCATGTGTTAGCACATTAGGTAACAGGAAACTGATATATTGGGTAACAGGAAATTGATCGCCCTGTTCAGGGAATTGAGATGTTTCACTGATTTGGAAACTTGAAAGAAATGGTAAAGCTGGGTTCCCATTGCATATGCAGTGGCGCCCATTTGCTTGATTGTTACAATATTGCAGAAGGCGGTGGAGTAGGTTCATTGTTCATATTTTGAGTCTTATTGATCAGAGAACAAAAGGAAGTTTAAGTGGGATTATGGGCTGCATCTGCTCAAAAGGAACTGAAGAAGCAGATATTCAAATCAATGAGAACAGTGACACACAAAAAGAGTTTGAAAAATCCCCTGTGCAATTGGTCGCTCCTTTCACATCCAAGGGAGAAAAGATTGAAGCAGATATTGGCTGCAAAGAAGGTTCTGTGCGTCATTTGTCGAAAGCAAATGGAGGTAGTGGCATTGTTCCAAAGGACGATATTAGAAGAAGAAGAAGCAGTAATATTGATGAACAAACAAAACTTACCATCAGAGATGCGCAACAATGGATTTGGGGAGAACTGGAGACCAGCATCATATGGTCACGATTGTTAGCATTCCTCGTAACTCTGAAGGAGAGCTTATCGTCGCTGGTTGGCCACATTGGCTAACCTCAGTCGCCGGAGAAGCTATCAAAGGCTGCCTACGCCGACGAGCAGACTCATTTCAGAAGCTAGAAAAGGTCTTATACAAAGACAATTTTTTGTTCTTCTCTCATTTCTTTTCCTAATGGTCAATTAACATTACTGACTTTTGTTTTGTTTTCTAGATTGGACAAGGAACTTACAGCACAGTTTATAGGGCTCTGGACCTTGAAACTGGAAAAACAGTTGCCATGAAGAAGGTGCGCTTTGTGAGTATGGACACTGAAAGCGTGCGTTTCATGGCTAGGGAAATCCATATTTTACGTCAACTTGACCATCCAAATGTATTGAGGCTTGAAGCTATAGTTACTTCAACGATGTCAGGGAGCTTGTACCTTGTGTTCGAGTATATGGAGCACGATCTCGCTGGGCTTGCAGGTAGACCTGGCATCAAGTTTACTGAACCTCAGGTATACTTATCTGCAGCTCTTTTACTTTTGCTCGGTGAATCATTGCTTAGTGGCAAATGATGTTGCAAGTTTTTCTCCAGTTATAATGATCCTTTCAGTATCAACATAATGATTTATCTAAAATTTAGTCCGCCTTCATTTATATAATCAGTTTTGCCATATTGCAGATAAAATGCTACATGCAACAACTTCAGAGTGGAATTGAGCACTGCCACAGTCGTGGTGTTCTGCACAGGGACATTAAAGGCTCCAACCTTCTGATTAACAAAAATGGTGTGTTAAAGATAGGAGACTTCGGCCTGGCAAACTTTTTCAAACCTGACTAAAGTCAAGCATTAACAAGTCGTGTAGTGACTCTATGGTACAGGCCACCTGAGCTTTTGCTCGGTGCCACTCGGTACGGAGCTGCTGTTGATCTTTGGAGCATAGGTTGCATTGCTGCTGAGTTATTTGCTGGACATCCAATTATGCCTGGAAGAACAGAGGTATTTTTATTATTTGTTATTGCTCCATTAGGATCTTCTCTTCCACACCTCCGATAGAAAACATTGTTCTCAAATCACTGATACGCCTATATTAATGTGGAAAGAGACGTTTCTGTATACGTTGTTTTCAATTGAACATTTTATTTCTTACACGGTTTTTGTTTTTGATTCAAAGGTGGAGCAAATGCATAAAATCTTTAAGCTTTGCAGTTCACCATCTGAAGACTTCTGGCAGAAAACAAAGTTGCCACATGCAACTAGTTTCAGGGACGGGATCTTTTGTCCAATATTATGATGTCTTATTCTGTTCCATAATTCTCAGTCATTCATTTATGCGAATCCCGCATTCATTTATGCGAGACCCACGCGGGACTCACATAAATGAATGACTGAGATTTTTGGGACAGAATAAGACACCATAATATTAGACAGAGGATCCGGACTCCTAGTTTCAAACCTCAATTCCAATACAAGCGTTTGTGTTCCCAAGACATTCAGGAACTTCCCTCCCACAGCTTTAGCACTCGTCGATAAGCTGCTAGCAATTGATCCAAAAGCTCGGGGATCAGCTACCTCAGCACTTGAAAGTGAGGTATATTTTCAAGACTTCATTTTAATGTTGTATATAGTTTTCTTCTAATTCTATCTACAAAAGATAAATCAAAAAAATTGAAAATAAACAGTTCATCAACAGTTCTTAATACAATTATGATCTCCCTAATATTTTCACTAATGCATAGATTTTTAGTTTTTAATTCTTCAAGACAGAACCCTTGCCTTGTGAGCTATCAAGCATGCCAAAATATCCTCCAAGCAAGGAGTTGGATGCCAAGATTCGAAATGAGGAAGCAAGAAGTTGAGATACATAACATGACATCGCCTTTTGTTCCCTCCTCCTGATTTAAAAGCTGAACACTTAAAATTTTGAGCAGGTCTTAGTTCATCACTTACAAATTGACATTTCCTTAGCTGTTGAAACACTTCTTGCCGATTCTGACATTAATTTCCGCTTTTGGTTTTAAATTAGGCAAAGAGTTGATGCAGTAAAAGGTCGCGGACCAGAATCAGTCAGAAGGGGCTTGTTAGTATCTTAGAAGTCAAGAAGTAGTTAGTGACAGTTAAGAAATCAGTTTTTCCTTGTTAAGCCTGTTAATAGTGTTGACAGCAACTGTATAAATCCAATACAAAGAGAAAAAAAGAATAAGCAGTTCATTCTTCTCAAAAATCATCTCCTACGAATTACTAGTTCTTATATACGTATTCATAAAATAAGAGTGGCATCAGAGCATTTAATCAAAGGATCTTGAGGGGTCCGTGGAGTAGTTTTTGAAACTCTTCTTCGAACAAGAAAAGTGTTGTAGACCCAAAGGAGTTTGGACACCAAGATGGAAGGATTTTCAAGCATGCAGGCACCATTATTTGATGGAGAGTCGTACCAGATCTGGGCAGTGAAGATGCAGACGTATCTTGAAGGTCTGGACTTGTGGGAGCCAGTCGAAGAAGATTATCAAGTAGATCCATTAGCAGACAATGCAACAGTGAATCAGATGAACTATCAAAGGGAAAGACTTACAAAAAAAGCCAGGGCCAAGTCTTGCCTCTATTCAGCTGTGAGTCCTTCGTTATTCACAAGGATCATGCATTTAAAATCTGCCAAAGAGATATGGGATTACTTGAAGGCTGAGTATGAGGGAGATGAGAGAGTAAAGAGCATGAAGGTGATTAACCTAATGAGGGAGTTCGATAAGCTCCAAATGACAGATGATGAATCTGTTAAAACTTATGCTGGAAAATTGCAGGATCTTACAGACAAGATCAGGCTTCTTAGAAGTCGATTTGAAGATGAAAAGATTGTACAAAAAATGCTGATTTCCCTCCCAGAAAAATTTGAAGCAACAATCATTTCTCTGGAAAATACCAGAGACATGACAAATTTGAAGTTATCGGAGTTGCTAAGTTTTCTGCAAGCCCAAGAACAGAGGAGAGCGATGAGGTCAGTAGAGGTGACTGAGGGTTCCCTAAGGGCAAGCCAGAAAACCAGCGGAGGAGGGAAGAAGAAGTATTGGACTAAAGGTGGCTCGGAGGGTAAGAAACAAGAAAAGCAAGATGTGACAGAATCCTCAGCCCAGTCCCAAAGAGAACCCTGTAAACACTGCGGTAAGACCAATCATCCCCATTATAAGTGTTGGAGAAAACCTGATGTCAAGTGCAGGAAATGCAAGAAGCTTGGGCACATTGACAAATTTTGTAGAAGCAAGGAACAGGCGCAAAACTCAACTCAGAAGATGCCCGAATAGCTGACAAGAAAGAAGAAGACCATCTGTTCGTAGCCTCCTGTCATAACACCACATTTCCAGCAGACAGTTGGCTAGTTGATAGTAGCTGTTCCAACCATATGTCTAGCAACTTGGGCATATTCAAGAATCTGGACAAGAATCACACTTGTAGAGTGAAGATTGGAAATGGACAATTGATTTCTGCCCAGGGAAGAGGAGTTGTTGTCATCGAGAGCATGAAAGGGCCACTCAGTTCTTTTTCAAGGAGGTTTCTTCACAATCTCAACCATGGATGGGAGACTTCTATTTAAGATAAAAGCTAGAGACAGGAGTTATATGTTGAATCTTCTTGAACAGCATGAGGTAGCACTAAATGCAAGTGTCAGTCGAGCACATCTCTAGCACAAGAGGCTTGGTCATCCACACTGGAAAGGCCTTATAAAATTGAGTGAATCTAATCTTGTGCAACGCATCCCAATCCTCAGAGAACCTCAGCAAGTCTGCACCACATGTATTCAAGGAAAGAAGGCCAGAGAACCCTTCAAAGACAGCACCTGGAGGGCATCCGAACTACTTGAACTGGTCCACACTGATGTGTGTGGACTTATACCTGTTGAATCTCTAACTGGAAGTAAACTATTTGTCACCTTCATTAATGACAAGTCAAGGTACTGTTGGATCTATTTCCTTAAGACCAAGGCTGAAGTATCGGATGTCTTCCAAAGGTTCAAGCACATGACAGAAAATCAAAGTGGGCAAAAGATTAAGAAGCTGAGAAGTGATAATAGAGCAGAGTATAAAACTAGAAGATGGAGAAGATCTGCCAAGAAAGGGCGGCTTGTGCATCAGCTAGACGTCAAGTCGGCTTTCCTGAATGGAGAGCTGAAGGAGGAAATCTATGCTGAGCAGCCTGAGGGCTTTGTTGTTGAAGGAAAGGAGGAGCACGTTTATAGGTTGAGGAAGGCCTTGTATGGGCTAAAACAAGCTCCAAGAGCTTGGTATGATAAGCTAGATGCTTACCTACAGCAAATTGGGTTCATCAGAAGTGAGAATGAACTCACCCTCTATGTGTGAAAACAGAAGGGCAGACTTGTTTATATGTCTGTCTATGTGGATGACTTACTGTTAACTGGAGATAATGCTATGGAGATTGAAGGCGTTAAGCTTAAGCTGAAGGATTTGTTTGAGATGACAAACCTGGGGATTATGACATATTTCTTAGGAATGGAAATTTATCAAAGTTCGAAAGGAATTTCCATCTGCCAGAGGAAGTACATCAGAGAAATGCTCAAGAGATTTCACATGTTGGAATGCAAACCAGAAAAACCTCCAATAAACTGTAAAGACAAATTGCAGAAGGAAGATGGAAGTAAAGCTACAGATGAAAGAAGATATAAAAGTCTCATTGGAAGCCTGATGTACCTAACCTCAACAAGACCAGATATCCAATTTGCAGTGAGTATGTTATCGAGGTTTATGCCTGAACCAATAGAAATTCACATGACTGTAGCTAAAAGAATCTTAAGATACCTCAAAGGGACCTACAACTTCAGTCTCAAGTACAGCAGAACAGGAAGCTTGAAGCTGAAAGGGTATTCGGACAGTGATTGGAGAGGCTCTTCAGATGACATAAAGAGCATCTCTGGTTACTGCTTCACGCTGGGTTCAGGATGTTTCTCATGGGGATCAAAAAAGCAGAGTGTGGTGGCTCAGTAAACAGATAAAGCAGAGCTGATCGCAGCTACGGATACAGTAAACCAAGTATTTGGCTGAAGAAGATGATGGAGGAGCTGTGCGTCACACTGAAGGAAAGCATAGAGGTGTTGATAGACAACAAGGCTGCTTTAGCGATTTCCCTAAACCTAGTGTTTCATGGCAGAACTAAACACTTCAAAATGAAGTGTTGTTTTCTGCGAGATATTCAGCAAGGAGGAGAGATGAAGCTTGTATATTGTAAAACAGAGGAGCAGATAGCAGACCTATTTACTAAAGCGCTGCAAGGGAAAAGGTTTGAGTACTTGCGAAGTAGACTTGGCTTATGTCAAGACTCCTAAGATAGGAGGAGTATGTTAGTATCTTAGAAGTCAAGAAGTAGTTAGTGACAGTTAATAAATCAGTTTTTCCTTGTTAAGCCTATTAATAGTGTTGACAGCAACTGTATAAATCCAATACGAAGAGAATAAATGAATAAGCAGTTCATTCTTCTAAAAAATCATCTCCTACGAATTACTAGTTTTTATATACGTATTCATAAAATAAGAGGGCACAAGAGATCTTAAGACACCAGAATTCATGGCTTAAGGACAGTCCACAACTACAAGCAGAATCAATAACTTTGATGCCCAGGAGGATGCAACTAGTCCTAAAACAAATATCTTTTCTCAATCTGTGGTTCACCCCTATGCTTTAGGGCAAATATTAAGTAAGAACGTGGGGTCTGCAGGAAGTATCAATGCATTAAGGACACAGAAACCTCATTTGCCTTAGGCTTCAATAGACATGTCTAACTTCTCTCACAAAACCTGACAGAACTTTCAACAAAGATTCAGCAGCGGTAAATGCCTAACAACCCTCTTTAACTACAAGGACTCTTTTCTCCTTTTCAAAGGACAGACCTTTAATTTCATAAAGGACTGTTCTCAACGAAAGGAATCCCAAATGTTAGGAAGGGCTTTAAAACTGATAAAGTTTACCAAAATCAAGATCTCTGGTCTAAACAGTCCTTCATATTCCATTTGTTTTCATCATATAGAACCCTTTTTCTATGAACTGTTAATAAAACTAGCGGATTTTTTGATTTCAGGGGTGTGGTTGAAGAAAAAACAGGATTCACTACTCTGGACCATTGATGCCTCCAGGAGGAAACATGGAAGACCTACTAAAAGAGCATGAAAGACAAATCCAACAGGCTGTACGCAAAGCACGCCTTGAAAAGTCTTGATGGTGATAGTCAGAAGACATGGCCAACGAGTTCTTCTTGACGAAGCTTGAGCACTTCAGATAGGGAAAAGTCTTGCTGTGTCATTTGATAGTTTAGCAAGTAGGTTCCTTGGGCATTTAGTTGTGTATAGCAGCAGATAGGTTAGTTATTTAGTGGATTGTAAATATTTAATAGTTTAGCAAGTAGGTTCCTTGGGCATTTAGTTGTGTATAGCAGCAGATAGGTTCGTTGTTTAGTGGATTGTAAATACGCAAAGCACGCCTTAAAAAGTCTTGATGGTGATAGTCAGAAGACATGGCCAACGAGTTCTTCTTGATGGAGCTTGAACACTTCAGATACAGAAAAAGTCTTGCTGTGACATTTAATAGTTCAGCAAGTAGGTTCTTTGGGTATTTAGTGGCGACAGCTAGGTTCAAAAGTCAACACCAACAAATGACACCACATAAAAAATGTATCAGGACACTTCATCAATTCTATTTTATTCTTTTTTTACTGTTTATCATTATTCTTTATCCTTATTTAGGTACTGCAGGTTGGAAATTGTTAAGTTTGTTACAAAAGAGGAATAGAAAAGAGAGAGTATGAAATCTAATGTATATATATCTTCACAAATCATGAATAAAATTGATTCCTTTCTCACAAATTTCGATCCTTATTATTGGCTTCTACATGGTATCAGAGCAGAGAAGTTATTGATATCCGAAAAAACCCCAATTTTGCCAGTATTCTTGGTAATGAAAGTGAGAGTAGTGATATACAAAAATCGGTTCCAGACCGGAGATGAAGAGTTTGAATCGTATGAAATGGCGGCGTCAGAAAATCCAGGAGCTATACTGGTAGCCACATTGCTTGACGAGACAAATTACCTACAGTGGAGTCGAGCAATGGCCATTGCCTTAAAAGCTAAGGACAAATACGGGTCGTTAATGGAGCTTGCAAGGAACTAGAGAACAACCCACAACTATTGAAGAAATAGAAAATAGCCGATTCTATGATAACATCTTGGCTCTTAAACTCTGTGTCTAAGGAGATTGCTAGGTTCTTTTTAGTTGTGACTACTGCGAGAAATCTATGGGAAGAATTTAGAAATAAGTTTGGAGAAAGTAATGGACCCCAAATCTACCAATTAATGCAAAGTATCAATAATCTGAGACAGAGTGTAACTAGTTATTTTAACAAGCTAAAACGGTTGGGACAATCTTGGAAGTGTTATGCCTTTTAAAGCTTGTTCTTGTGAAATTGGTAGTAAGAATGTTAATGTTGAAAAAAACATCAAACTGGTTCAATTTTTAGTGGGGTTAAAGGGTGATTATCAAAGTGTGATTAGTCAAATCATATTGTATGATCCTTTGCCTAATATAAGTAAAGCTTATTCCATGGTGCTGATAGTTGAAAAGCAGAGGAATATTTCTGGTTTATCTGGGAATTCGAATGAAACTAGTCAATTAAATGTTGCTCTTAGTGTGAAATCTAGTGGAAATAGAAAGGGAGATGCAAAGGAGAGTAGCTTCGCGTCTAGATCAGCAACTAGAAAGAGGGGTTTCGTTAAAAGGGATGATAAATATTGCATCCACTGTCACGAAAGGGGTCACACGGTAGAGACATGTTTTAAAATCCACGAAGAGCTGGTTTGGTTTAAAGAGTTAAAACGAAAAAAGGGCAAGAGAAAGGGGGTTCCATATAGCAGCTGCAATTGAGAGTCCTCTTGATATCGGACAAGGGAGTCAAAACGCTGAGACAATTGAAGCTGAAACTGAACTCAGTATATTATCTCGACAATTACAGGAGCTGATGAAGCTGGTAAAATGAAAAGGTATGATTGAGGCAAACCATGTAGCATTCAATAGCTACGCAGGTATGAAGTCATTTCGCAACGATAATGTTTGCATTGATTATGATCATGGTTCATGGATAGTAGACTCGGGAGCCTCCACCCATATGACATTCGACAAAAACAAACTCAAAACCCACATTAACTTACACCTGTGACTCTTCCAGATGGGTCTTTAACCCCTATTAATCAAGGAGGAAACATAGACTTATCCAAGGAAATAATGCTAAAAAATGTCCTTTATATCCTTACATTTCACCACAATTTGTTGTCTGTTTGTAAACTTGCACAGAATAACAACTTAGCTATAATTTTTGTGTCCAGCAAGGTGTTTTCACAGGACCCCATACTGATTATGTCGTGGCCAGCTGCGAGAAAATTGAAGGTGTATACAGGCTCAAACCACACCACTTCTTACCACCGAAAACCAAGAAAGGTCCTTCCTTGAAATTCTATCTTGATGAAAATTTTGCTTGTAATGTGGTTGATGATTATGGTTTATTACACTCTAGATTCGATCATGTATCCTCTAAGGTTTTAAAACATTTGAACTTTTGTTGCTAGGAAATACCTAAAAATTTCTTTTGCGAAACATGTCCTTTGGCAAAACAAACTAGAAAACCTTTTGGTAAGCATAATATCATAGCTATAAAAGCTTTTGAGTTACTACACTTAGACCTTTAGGGCCCCTTCAAAACAAAAAATATTAATGGCTCAACATATTTCCTTACGCTTGTTGATGAATATAGTAGAGTCTTATATGCCTTTTTATTAAGCACCAAAGAACAAGTTCACAAAACTCTTACTATATTCACCACCATGATTCAAAATCATTTTAAACAAACCATTACGACTATACGAATGGACAACGAAACCGAGTTTGTGAACCATTTGAACCAACAATTAGTTGAAAACAAAGGAATTTTTCACCAAAAAACTTACAGTCATACGCCCCAACAAAACGGTGTTATTGAATGAAAACACAAATACCTCCTTCAAATCACCGGAGCGCATATGTTCCAAGCGAATTTACCAAAAGAATTGTGGGAGAAGCTCTTTTAACCGCTGCTCACATAATCAATTGCCTACCGACGAAAGTGCTATCATAGGACACACCTTACAAAAAATTACATCAAAAAGAGCCGACCTACGACCATCTTTGCACCTTTGGGTGTCTATGTTACACCACTAACACCACTCCCCACAAAGAAAAACTGGACCCATGAGCAACGAAATGTTTATTCCTTGGATACTCGGCCGATCGAAAGGCTTACAAATTACGAGCAATTAACACAAAACAAGTAATTTTTAGTCAAGATGTTGCCTTTTACGAAACCTTATTTCTGTATAAACAAACCGAAGAAACTGAACATAGCATTGACCCAGTGTTTGACCCATTGTTTGGGCCATTCAGCCCAAATACCTATACCTAAACTCAACTACCCAATTACCCAAACCTCATTGACGGATTCACCCAGACCTGACCCGATAGACCAACCTACACCATTACCATCACCAATTACTACTGACATTCAAAATCCCCAAACTGAAACCTTATATCCGTCAAATACCCAAACGACTTCCGATAACATCACCATACCTACCCAATTCAGTTCCCGACACCAGAAACCACCACAATACCTTAATGATTACATTACTACCCTACCAAATTGAGCTCTCAAAGCTTCCTCGCAGCTCTTCACGGACCACGACAAGCTCATCTTCTCCACTTCCCATAAAACCTTCCTGGCTAACTTGTCTACTAACTATGAACCGTTTTCTTATGAAAGTGCTAAATAGGACCCATTGTGGATTGAACCGATGGAGGCAAAGTTTGAAGCTTTGGAAAGAAACAGAACCTAGGTATCATCTACGTTATCGATGGGAAAGAAGGCATTAGCCACGAAGTGGGTATACAAAATCAAAAGAAAACCAGACTGACAGATTGAAAGATGGAAAGCACGTTTGGTTATGAAGGGATTCAAGCAGAACCTGGACGTTGACTACTTTGACGTATTCTCTGCTATTGTGAAGATTACTACAATTCGCATTATTCTTGCTATTTCCACAGCAAAGGGGTGGCCCATGCATCACGTGGATATAAACAACGCTTATCTACATGAAAAAATTGGCAAAGAAATTTACATCTCACCACCTTATAGCTATAACAGAATGCAACCAGGGGAGGTATTGAGACTTCGAAAATCTCTATATGGCCTAAAACAGGCAAGAAGGCAATGGAATAGGGAAATCACGGTAAAATTGACTGTTTACGGGTTTGTCCAAGCAGACTCAGATCCTTGTTTGTTTACGAAAGGTAACGATACTGAGTTTGTAGCCTTAGTTATCTATGTAGATGTTGTATTGATCATCAGTTCTGATGAATCCCTGATAAGTTATGCGAAGGATTTCTTGAATAATTTATTCCCCATAAAGGATATGGGATACGTAAAGTATTTTGTTGGTATCAAAATAGCTAGATCAAAGTGTGGTATGATATTATCCCAACAGAAGTACATACGTGATATATTGTCTGCCTTGAATTTTGGGAGATTTGAAAAGTGTTGATGTGCCCATGATTCCAGGACTAAAATTGAATTCTGATGATGGTGCTTTATTAGTCGATGTTGAGAAGTATAGAAAAATCATCAGGCAGGTTTTGTATCTAAATTTTACGCGACCTGATATCATATATGCAACGCAACAATTAAGCCAATACACCGCTGTCCCATGAGAACCTTATTGGAAGGCCCTAACTCATGTGTTAAGGTATCTCGCGGGGAGTGCTTCAAAGGCACTATTTTACTCAGAAAACTCTGAAAACAAACTGTTAGCTTATTTTGATACAGAGTGGGTAGGCTGCCTAGTCACCCGAAAATCCATTACAAGCTTCTACATATTTCTGAGTTCATCCTTAATTTCTTAGAAGACAAAGAAGCAGCAAACGGTCAACAGATCTTTTGTTGAAACCGAATACAGGAGTATGGCCAATATTCTCTGCGAAATAAAGTGGCTAAATTACATTTTGAGAAATTTGCAAGTGAAGGTTCCATTGCTAATTCCACTAAGATGCGATAACATGGCAGTAATCCATATCTCCAACAATCCCGTGTTTCATGAGCATACCAAGCATTTAGATATCGATTGCCACTTGGTACGTAATGCAGTCCAAGATGGTTTTCTCCAAACAAGTCACTTATCTTCGAGGTTCCAATTGGTCGATGCATTCACAAAAGCTTTACTGGCACCAGCACTTCACACAACATTGGACAAGTTGGGTTTACATAAACTCAAACTTGAGGAGGGGCTATTGGATTCATAGGAAAAGTCAACACAAGCAAATGACACCATATAGAAAATATAGCAGGACACCTCATCAATTCTATTTTGTTCTTTTTTTACTGTTCATCATTATTCTTTGTCTTTATTTAGGTACTATAGATTGGAAATTGCTAGGTTTGTTACGAAAGAGTAACAGAAAAGAGAGAGAGTATGAAATCAAGTATATATATATTTTCACAAATCATGAATAAAATTCATTCCTTTCTCATAAATTTCGATCCTTATTATTGTCTTCTACAAGTTCGTTATTTAGTGGATTGTAAATATTTAATAGTTTAACAAGTAGGTTCCTTGGGCATTTAGTGGCGACAGATAAGTTCGTTGTTTAGTGGATTGTAAATATTTAATAGTTTAACAAGTAGGTTCCTTGGGCAGTTAGTTGTGTATAGCGGCAGATAGGTTCGTTGTTTAGTGGATTGTAAAAAATATTTACAATCCACCAAACAATGAACCTATCTACCGGGACATTGCATTTAGAAATTCATATTTGCTAGAAATAATGGGCCGTACAATGTCATTTTTAATGGCGTTATGTTACTCATGGGGAGAAATTCATATAGACCATTCCACACTAATAGATACAAAAATTAATCATTAAAAATTGGGAAAATTGGTAGTTTTTAATTCTTTAACAATTTATTTTTATATTTTTATTAAAAAATAACAAAACACACATGATATAAACGTCATGTTAGACCAATTAAATGTCATTAACACGATAATTCAATTCAACTCTTAAGTCTAATTTGAACTAATTAAATTTGATTTAAATTAAATTAGTAACTCATTTTAGTTATATTAAATTATTAATTTGAGTCATATCTAATTGATTTGGTAGAATTGAATTTGACACACATGTCCCATGTGTTTCACCTTTATTTTTAAACTCAAGCTCAATAAGAGGAGTTTTCTAGAAAATTAAAAATTATAAATATTTGTTACGTATTTTTTTATATATTCTCGACCATATAGTTAATAGGAATTGATAAAGTATCAAGTAAAGTGATTAGTGAAGTTTAAAACTAAAGAAAAAATAGTAGTTGAAATATTGAATAGAAAATCACTTTATATTAAAAGAGTGAAAAGTATATTTATCTGGAAAATTTGGAGAACCTTAGTCCTCTCTTGTACTGGCATCTCCTATGTGTTGAATTTTACTGTCAAAGAACACTTTCTATTTATGGAAAATCCAAGAATTACCCAACTGCTCTTTTTTGCTTGATCACTCTGTATCTACAAGTCAAAATAGTATTTGGTTGGAGCCGTCAATTAGGTGGCTTACAATTTTTACAGCCTTTTGTGAGTGATACTATCAATAGAGTTTCAAAGACAATGGCTCTACGTGACAATCACGTCTTAGAGTTTGCGTGCACCCACACATAAATAAATATATATTATATGATTCTCATATATTATAGAAAACATTTAGAGTGATTTGACTCAATTAAAAGATTTATCTCTAAAAGAAGATAATTATTAGATCTTTAAGTCTAAATTGTGAAATCTTACAAGTTTTAGTGAGCCTTAGTTGATACTTGGCACTCCTGCGTAGATGATAAGTTAAAGATAGAATAAGATAAAGACTTACGAGTAGGTGACACAAATAAGACATTATTGATAAAAGCCTACAACAGACAAGTTTTGGTATACATTAATACGCATCGGTGAAAATCTTCGATGATTGATAAGAATTGGACGTGTAACCAAAAATAAAAGACACAACTAAGTTATGCTAAGTTTTAGGATAATTGAAGGTACTTAACTTTAACAAGTAGGTTAAATGATGTGTAAATTTGCGGGGTTTATCATTTAACAACTCATATTGGTGCTAACTTAGATCATAAAACAATGTGAATGCACCATGAACATGTTTGGGTGAACGACGTACAAAGATGAATTTGGATCTAACCAAAGGTTTATCGAGACATTGACTTCAGAAGGCCATGATATATGGTAATACATAACGAGAATATGGAAGTGATGGATTAAGAAAATGGGAGAACTACCTACCAAAGTGGGAGTAATTCTTTAATTAATAAAAAAAAGGGCAAATGACATAGTAACAGATTGAGATCTTGCAAACACGTATCTTATGTGCTAAAGTAGATTTAATGGCCTAAAGTCGATGATTCCTCGCTAATTTGGTAGAGTTAATGAAAAATGTGATAACTCTTTGCTAATTTATAGATTAGTAAAAAAAAGTGTTTATTTGATCTCTAAGTTCTTATAAAATTATATAAAGACATCCTTTGTAAGTTTATTAGGGTATAAGGGTATACATTCGACTATATACAAGAGACTTAGAGGGTTTTGAGACACAGTTTTTATTGAGAGCTTCGAGCAGTGGGTGATGTTATTATAAAATATTTCAAAGAGTAAATCACTTGATTCCTTTGTATTGTATCTTTTGTGAATAGATCAATAACAAGTTAATTTTGTCATATGGCTCTTATTTGTCACATTTGATTGATTTGTGCTAAACAATTATATGTTGAGAGTATTATTGAATATATATAATTAATTAAGCTGGTTTCACACAACAACTTAAACTATTATGGTGAAACAGTCACTTAACATGAGATTAGAGCCTTTGTGACCAAGTGGTTCAAATCCTACTACCCACCTATTATTCAACACAAGGTAGAGTGAATCTGTGCAAGTTTTAACTCCAAAAGGCTTTTATTTGAAGAAGTATGCTAGTGAATATATAAAACCAATTAAGTTGATCCCACACAACGATATAAGTTATTGTAGTGAAACGGTAAATTAACACAGAGTTAAATACAAATGACACGAGGCATGAGAAAACTAACGGACTTGTTAATTGACGATCACAAAGGCTGAATTACACTTTGATAGTCTAAAGATAAAGTACTACTACAAAAAGGACTTCCACAATCTTACTCCAATTCTATTACATCTAAAAATGCCCCAGTGACAGCAATTATACTTATTTTAAAAAATACAATATAATTATAATATATAAAATGTAATTTTCAAAAATAAAAGACAAGTGAAAAGATTACAAAAAATTCTGTTAAAAAGTGAAAAAATCGTCATTTAGTTGTAAGAAGATAGAATATTATATAAAAAATAAGCGAAAAGATAAAAGAAAAATTCTAAAAAAAGTAAATAATTAATAATTATAGAAAATATAATAAAATTCATAAGTAATTTTATTCTTATCGTTATATTAATTAATTTGAAGTTTGAACAGTCTTACAAAGGAAATGGTCTCTCGAAAACACAATTTTTTTTTGGTAAGAAATTGATTTGATTGAAATCTGCACGAGTAAATAAAATACATTTTATTAAAAAATTTTAAATATCACCCTTAACTAACCATAATTTATAGTTTTTCTAAAATACCACCATTGCCTGTCAAAATGTCATGTGGCAGAGTCTATGGTATCCTTTAAGTGCGTTTTATTTTTGAAAATCAGAGCATACGGGAACCACAGATGTGTACAGTGTACTTGATAGAGATTTTCCACTGTTGGTCGATGCCATGTGTGCATGGTCATTATCGACGAGTATCGGCGTGCAAGCAGTGATTAGTGGCGACTGATTCGGGTGCTAGCAGTGATTGGTGGTGACTGCTTCAAGTGGTGGCGTAGACGATGACGGCGGTGTGACCTTCACTCTATCGTCATCATTTTGCGGCCGGTGAGGTGAGTAGGGTTGTTTCATAAACAATGAAGTAAGTTATAAAGTCTACTTTCAGTATTGTCATAATCAGAAGGTAAACTATTAAGCATGCTCTAGAACTGAGAATCACCTAATACAAAATTATATAGATGTTTGGTGATGTTATTTTTGCTAGAAAATATAAGGTATTTATACCTAATAGGCTTTCTTATTGAGATAACTGAAGCTATTGCATATTTATATTATATTTCAACAACCATGTATATTAGTTAACTCAATTATACGTAAGGTTCACTATATCTAGGTCGTCATCGTCTAAATTGGATTTGTCTAGAAATTATTTAAGTCATGTGTTACTATATGTATAATGTGTGACCATTTGTATTTTAGCTTAGTATGCATATATTTGTATCAATAATAAGCATGTTGTACTGAACTATGTGTTAACTAATTGGTCGGTCATTTTATGTACATCTACATATAATCATACTCATTAATTTTTTCTCATCCTCATTATTTATGTTTCATATGTTATATATGCAAAGAATCTTAAGTATGGTAGCTAGTATTCAATTGTTAACGATTAAGAAGTTTGTAATCTTTCAATTTCATAAGCAATTGAAAACTAGTTAATCTCGTCCGTAACAAAAAAAAAGAAGAAGAGAATTTTGAAGCTTTTAAGATGACCTATAAGATATATACAGCCAGTTCTTGCTCACCTTGAGTTTGAATAGGAAACATAATTATAATGGTAGACTTCAGTGAAAAAAAAAAGATAAGAAAAATAACCATAATGATCAAGACTCCAAGAAGGCTAAGCCGAACCAATATGAGAAAGGAAAACTTTTTTCCAAGAAGAAAAACATGAAAGAGTGAAATGCTTCGATTATAGCAATAAGGGTCATTTTGTTCATGATTATAGCTAGTTTAAAAGATACAACTTTTTAATATACATATGTATTTTGTCTATGTCTCTTATTCTATTCTTAATTAAATCCCACCATATATGGATTGCAGGATTAAGAACAAAAAAACCATATAATGGACAGGGTTGAATTTGTAGAATTTCATAAAATCCCATATAGATGATGAATTTATGTAGATGATAACTTAAGAGTTGTACAATGAAGTGGCATATATAGGTTAGTGTGGTAGTCCACTCTTAATCCTACATGAAGTTTTGTTTACTCTAAAGATTCAACATAATCTTATTTTTGTATTAGTATTAATTAAACTTAGATTTAAAATAAAGTATCACTATGGTGTAATAGATTTCTATCTTGGAAAAGTTTGTTATGGTAATTAAATTATGTTAGATGATTTTATTGTATTAGAAGTTGTTTATCAAAGTAGTAATATAAGTTATTCATTATTTACTTAATCTAGATGATTGTATTCGATATGGTCACGTCTAATTGATTTCTTACAAATCATAAGCATTAAATTTTTTTTTAAAAATATATGAATTTGATAGTGAACCAATTAAAAAATAAAATAAATGCATTAAGAACTGATCGATGATAAGAACAATTGTGTGGTAAGTTCAATATTAACATGTTATAAAAAAAACAGAAAGATAATTGATTATTCCTCAATCGTCCTAATAAAATGGCATTATAGAAAGATAAAATATAACACTTCTAAAAATGGATATGTCCATAAGGGCATAAGCAAATCTACTTATCACCTATTAGGGTGGTGCTTTACTCGTAGCCATTTATATAATTAACCGTGCACCTACAAAATTAGTTACAAACACTCTATATAAGTTATAGCTAGGTAAAAAACTTTATTGGACAAGCTTAAGACTGTGGGGATGTAATGTCTATGTTTATAATCTCTCTTAGAAATATGGGAAAATAAACCCAAGAGGATCGAAAAGCTCTCTCTCTCGCGCGCATGTGTGTGAATAAGGTAATAAAAGAATAATTGAGCTTTAATGGTGAGATGTCGCATTCTTAAAAAAAAAGACTTTTCGAACTAGGGTAAAATAATAAAATACTTATATGAGACTTATGATCACAGTGATTT